>OX439008.1:44399510-44752010 GCA_949316495.1 Amphiduros pacificus | reverse complement strand
ACCCTAACCCTAACCCTAACCCTAACCCTAACCCTAACCCTAACCCTAACCCTAACCCTAACCCTAACCCTAACCCTAACCCTAACCCTAACCCTAACCCTAACCCTAACCCTAACCCTAACCCTAACCCTAACCCTAACCCTAACCCTAACCCTAACCCTAACCCTAACCCTAACCCTAACCCTAACCCTAACCCTAACCCTAACCCTAACCCTAACCCTAACCCTAACCCTAACCCTAACCCTAACCCTAACCCTAACCCTAACCCTAACCCTAACCCTAACCCTAACCCTAACCCTAACCCTAACCCTAACCCTAACCCTAACCCTAACCCTAACCCTAACCCTAACCCTAACCCTAACCCTAACCCTAACCCTAACCCTAACCCTAACCCTAACCCTAACCCTAACCCTAACCCTAACCCTAACCCTAACCCTAACCCTAACCCTAACCCTAACCCTAACCCTAACCCTAACCCTAACCCTAACCCTAACCCTAACCCTAACCCTAACCCTAACCCTAACCCTAACCCTAACCCTAACCCTAACCCTAACCCTAACCCTAACCCTAACCCTAACCCTAACCCTAACCCTAACCCTAACCCTAACCCTAACCCTAACCCTAACCCTAACCCTAACCCTAACCCTAACCCTAACCCTAACCCTAACCCTAACCCTAACCCTAACCCTAACCCTAACCCTAACCCTAACCCTAACCCTAACCCTAACCCTAACCCTAACCCTAACCCTAACCCTAACCCTAACCCTAACCCTAACCCTAACCCTAACCCTAACCCTAACCCTAACCCTAACCCTAACCCTAACCCTAACCCTAACCCTAACCCTAACCCTAACCCTAACCCTAACCCTAACCCTAACCCTAACCCTAACCCTAACCCTAACCCTAACCCTAACCCTAACCCTAACCCTAACCCTAACCCTAACCCTAACCCTAACCCTAACCCTAACCCTAACCCTAACCTAACCCTAACCCTAACCCTAACCCTAACCCTAACCCTAACCCTAACCCTAACCCTAACCCTAACCCTAACCCTAACCCTAACCCTAACCCTAACCCTAACCCTAACCCTAACCCTAACCCTAACCCTAACCCTAACCCTAACCCTAACCCTAACCCTAACCCTAACCCTAACCCTAACCCTAACCCTAACCCTAACCCTAACCCTAACCCTAACCCTAACCCTAACCCTAACCCTAACCCTAACCCTAACCCTAACCCTAACCCTAACCCTAACCCTAACCCTAACCCTAACCCTAACCCTAACCCTAACCCTAACCCTAACCCTAACCCTAACCCTAACCCTAACCCTAACCCTAACCCTAACCCTAACCCTAACCCTAACCCTAACCCTAACCCTAACCCTAACCCTAACCCTAACCCTAACCCTAACCCTAACCCTAACCCTAACCCTAACCCTAACCCTAACCCTAACCCTAACCCTAACCCTAACCCTAACCCTAACCCTAACCCTAACCCTAACCCTAACCCTAACCCTAACCCTAACCCTAACCCTAACCCTAACCCTAACCCTAACCCTAACCCTAACCCTAACCCTAACCCTAACCCTAACCCTAACCCTAACCCTAACCCTAACCCTAACCCTAACCCTAACCCTAACCCTAACCCTAACCCTAACCCTAACCCTAACCCTAACCCTAACCCTAACCCTAACCCTAACCCTAACCCTAACCCTAACCCTAACCCTAACCCTAACCCTAACCCTAACCCTAACCCTAACCCTAACCCTAACCCTAACCCTAACCCTAACCCTAACCCTAACCCTAACCCTAACCCTAACCCTAACCCTAACCCTAACCCTAACCCTAACCCTAACCCTAACCCTAACCCTAACCCTAACCCTAACCCTAACCCTAACCCTAACCCTAACCCTAACCCTAACCCTAACCCTAACCCTAACCCTAACCCTAACCCTAACCCTAACCCTAACCCTAACCCTAACCCTAACCCTAACCCTAACCCTAACCCTGATGTGTATTTGCTGGTATTTGCTGGTCATTGTTGTGTATTTGTTGTGTATTTGTTGTGTATTTGTTGTGTATTTGTTGTGTATTTGTTGTATTTGTTGTATTTGTTGTATTTGTTGTATTTGTTATGTATTTGTTGTGTATTTGCTGGTATTTGTTGTGTATTTGCTGGTCATTGTTGTGTATTTGTTGTGTATTTGTTGTGTATTTGTTGTGTATTTGTTGTTTTTGTTGTGTATTTGGTGTGTATTTGGTGTGTATTTGGTGTGTATTTGGTGTGTATTTGGTGTGTATTTGGTGTGTATTTGGTGTGTATTTGGTGTGTATTTGGTGTGTATTTGTTGTGAATTTGTTGTGTATTTGTTGTGTATTACTTGTGTATTTGTTGTGTATTTGTTGTGTATTTGTTGTGTATTTGTTGTGTATTTGTTGTGTATTTGTTGTGTATTGCATTTTCAGACAATTTGAGACCCATTTTTCCTTCATGGAATCAGCATGCCTTTTTTCACTTCAAAGCAAACCTTCATGATTATTTATTTGATGTGTATTTGTTTTTTAGTGCATTATTGGATGATGATTTGAGACATGTATTTCATGTGAATTTGATGTGAATTTGATTTATATTTGATGTATATTTACCTTTTATGTCATTTCAGATCCATTTAGGATGTGTATTTGTTGTGTATTTGTTGTATTTGTTGTGTATTTGTTGTATTTGTTGTGTATTTGTTGTGTATTTATTGTGTATTTGTTGTGTATTTGTTGTGTATTTGTTTTTTATTGCATTTTCGGACGATTTGAGACCCATTTTTCCTTCATGTAATCAACATACCATTTTTCATTTCTATGCAAGCCTTCATGCTCTCTATACTATAGAAAAGGATTATTTTCTAAAAATTTGTAAAGTACATCTCATTTTTCATGGGAAATAACAGGAAAATACAAAGACCCATACTTCCTATTTAAATTCAGCCATTTTCATTTAGAAACAAGCCTTTGTGGTGTACATAATATAGAAAAGGATCTTTTTTTTAAAGTATATTTTATTTCATTTTTAACATTACAATAACACAGTCATGCATTATTAAAACAGTCATGCATTATTAAAACATTGACAGACTGAACATAACATACAATTGACAATGACAGACACACACAAATTTCCATAGACATTATAAAACAAATCTGAGCAATAATGATCATATATCAATTGTGTTGTTTTTTGTATGAATGAACTCTTCTGTTTCTAATTTGTATTTGAGAATTCTAAGGAAATTATAAAAACATACTCTTTCTTCACTAATCTTTTGATAATAAATATACATCTTTGCAAGTAATACAATATAATTTAAATTGGTAAAATGTTTAAGATCATAGTAAAATCCAAATATTACATGTTTTACTGTTATTTTAATTTCATTACGTGTTGTTCTGTTCCACCATTTTTCCAAAGCTATCCAGAAATCCTTAACTATAGTACATTCATACAAAAAGTGTTCAATGTCGTCTGGTACAATGCATTCAAGGGACTAACCCAGATTCCACAATAGATAAATTGTACAGCCATCTCTTACATGGTAAAAATCTGTTTATAATTCTATATTGAAGAGCTTGTAATTTTGTTTCCCTAGTACAGGAATATGGTAGTTTAAGTATAGTTAACCAGTCATCTTGGATTGTGTATTTGAGCTCCCATTTTTTTAAGGCAGTTGGTCTTTCAAACACATCATATACAAAAGAGTCATAGAAATGTTTGGTTTTTATTTCTTTTAGCATCCTTGTGTAACCTTTACAGTTAAGAATAATGTCCAACCTGTTTTGTATTGGGGCTTTTTCTTTGGATATTGCTTCCAACTTCTGTAATGGAATTGCTTTTCTTAGTGTATAATAGTTTAAAATATTACAGTTCAATGTGTATTTGTTAGAAAACCTAATATTTCATTGGTGTCATTAAAGAGATCTTTAACATATATAACACCAGCTTTGTAAAAATCAGGCCACATCAATTTTATGGTTTTTCCCTGTTTTGAATGTTTGACATTTATCGGAAACTGAATATATTTATTGTACCAAAGAATTTGATTTTCATAAGAGAGTATTTCTGTACTGGTTTTAATTCATTCCAAAATATATACACTTGTTTATAAAATGGAATCTTAATATTTTCTATGACTAATTTACTTAAATTAGTTTAAGAAAAATGTTCTATGACATGGCTTTTATAAATTCTGACAATATTACTTTCCATTTTCTATTACTATTTAATATTCTTTTTTCCCCACGCAACTTTACTGGCCTTTACCATGCAGGATAAATCTGGTGCTTTAATTCCTTCATCCTCAACTTCAAGTCCTTTTTACACACTTAATAATTGTCCGATTAATTTCTTAGAAAAAAAAAATTACCTAGAATTTTGTGTATAATGGAAAATCATACCATTTTTACCTTATTTTAAAATTTGTTTTTGAATTTATTCATTATGTAAAACTATGCAAATTAGGTCATGTGATAAAATATTTTTAAATAATTTTGAATCTGGAAAATGTTCAGGTTTTGATTGATGTATTGTTAATGTTGAAAAGTTTTGATTGATGTATTGTGCATGTTGAAAGGTTTTGATTGATGTATTGTGCATGTTGAAAGGCAATTATTTGAGAAATTATGATCAAAAGTGTTTAGAAACAGGAAGTAGATCCTGAACATTGACAATTCTGGGTGGAAGTATTGAGGGTAATTGGTGCATGTGTGTCTCATTTTTCAATGGAAATCAGTTTTGGGCCTAAATGGCCAACAAATAACACTCGTACGCCAGAAATTCCAAAAGAACATATTTTATCCAATTTCCCACAGTTGATTCTCATGTCCAAAATTTTGACCCTGGCACCTTGTTGGTACTAGAGTTTTGAAAATTACAGAGCTAACCTATTTTTCCTTCATGGCCTCAGCATGCCATTTTTTACTTTAAAGTGAACCTTCATGCTCTCCATATTTTAGAAAAGGATCATTTTCTCCAAATTTTTAAAATTCACCTCATTGATCATGGGAAATAAGATTTTCCAAAAATGGTCAACAAATAATGCCCATAGGCCAGAAATTCCAAAAGGAGAGCGCATTTCATCAAATTTGCCAACTTTCAATTTTTATGGCCCAAAATATTGTGGGGCTGCCATACCTAGCCCATTGGGGCTAGCCCTTCAGAAACCAAAGAGATGCACTTTTTAGACAAAAGTAGGGGACCCCATAAAAACTTTTAAAGCTCTACCTACGCTCCTTCATGGTGTTTACTCTATAGCTGTGGACTGATGTGGAAGAAAAATTCAAAGTACTTCTCATTTTTCATTGGAAAATCTGATTTTTGTGAATATGGTCAACAAATAATGCCCGTAGAGCAGAAATACCAAAAGGAGAGCGTGTTTTAGCAAATTTCCCAACTTTCACTTTTTATGAACCAAAACTTTTTGGGGCTGCCATACCTAGCCCATTGGGGCTAGCCCTTCAGAAACCAAAGAGATGCACTCTTTACACAAAAGTAGGATACCACGTAAAAAATTTCAAGACACTAAATTGGCTCCTTGCAGTATTTCTGTACATAGCAACAGGGCTAATTTTGTACTTTTGTTCCTTGCAAATTGCCTAGAACCCTAGCCCCAACCTATTCGGAACAGTGAAAAAACGATGTAGAATGAAAAAGTAGGGGACCCCGTAAAAATTTTCAAAGCTCTATCTTCGCTCCTTCATAGCGTACATACTACACAGGTGGACTTTGTCATTTTGATCATCACAGAAGTGATCATCATCTTACGAACCCCTTACCCTAACCCTAACCCTAACCCTAACCCTAACCCTAACCCTAACCCTAACCCTAACCCTAACCCTAATCTGACCAGTTAGCGAGCCTAATCTGACCACGGCTATAACCCTAACCCTAACCCTAACCCTAACCCTAACCCTAACCCTAACCCTAACCCTAACCCTAACCCTAACCTAAACTAACCCCTAACCCTAACCCCTAACCCTAACCCCAAAAGCTGGCCCTAGCCCCAAAAGCTGGCCCTAGCCCCAAAAGCTGGCCCTAGCCCTACATTTGGCATTAGACATGGCCCTAGCATTGACACTAATTCCTGCCTCCAAAGGTTGGCACTAGAGCTGGCCCCATAAGCTGGCGCTGATTCTAGCTCTTGGCTGCCTGGCTCCCTGGCTCCCTGGCTCCCTGGCCCACTGGCACCCTGGCACCCTGGCACCCTGGCACCCTGGCACCCTGGCACCCTGGCACCCTGGCACCCTGGCACCCTGGCACCCTGGTACCTTACTGTGTACTTACTTTTTAAGGCATATGTGATGTGTATTTGCTGGTATTTGCTGGTCATTGTTGTGTATTTGTTGTGTATTTGTTGTGTATTTGTTGTGTATTTGTTGTGTATTTGTTGTATATTTGTTGTATTTGTTGTGTATTTGTTGTGTATTTGTTGTGTATTTGCTGGTATTTGTTGTGTATTTGATGGTCATTGTTGTGTATTTGTTGTGTATTTGTTGTGTATTTGTTGTGTATTTGTTGTATTTGTTGTATTTGTTGTATTTGTTGTGTATTTGTTGTGTATTTGTTGTGTATTTGTTGTGTATTTGTTGTGTATTTGTTGTGTATTACTTGTGTATTTGTTGTGTATTTGTTGTGTATTTGTTGTGTATTTGTTGTGTATTTGTTGTGTATTTGCTGTGTATTTGCTGTGTATTTGATGTGTATTTGTTGTGTATTTGTTGTGTATTTGTTGTGTATTGCATTTTCAGACAATTTGAGACCCATTTTTCCTTCATGGAATCAGCATGCCTTTTTTCACTTCAAAGCAAACCTTCATGATTATTTATTTGATGTGTATTTGTTTTTTAGTGCATTATTGGATGATTATTTGAGACATGTATTTGATGTGAATTTGATGTTAATTTGATTTGTATTTGATGTATATTTACCTTTTATGTCATTTCAGATCCATTTGGGATGTGTATTTGTTGTGTATTTGTTGTATTTGTTGTATTTGTTGTGTATTTGTTGTGTATTTGTTGTGTATTTGTTGTGTATTTGTTGTGTATTTGTTGTGTATTTGTCGTGTATTTGTTTTTTATTGCATTTTCGGACGATTTGAGACCCAGTTTTCCTTCATGTAATCAACATACCATTTTTCATTTCTATGCAAGCCTTCATGCTCTCTATACTATAGAAAAGGATTATTTTCTAAAAATTTGTAAAGTACATCTCATTTTTCATGGGAAATAACAGGAAAATTCAAAGACCCATACTTCCTATTTAAATTCAGCCATTTTCATTTAGAAACAAGCCTTTGTGGTGTACATAATATAGAAAAGGATCTTTTTTTTTAAGTATATTTTATTTCATTTTTAGCATTACAGTAACACAGTCATGCATTATTAAAACAGTCATGCATTATTAAAACATTGACAGACTGAACATAACATACAATTGACAATGACAGACACACACAAATTTCCATAGACATTATAAAACAAATCTGAGCAATAATGATCATATCTTTTCTTTTTTTCTTTACTCTGAAGATAATTTGTTTTTCTTATCCTAATTCTTCAATAATTGTGTTCCACCTTTCTTTAAATATATCAATTGTGTTGTTTTTTTGTATGAATGAACTCTTCTGTTTCTAATTTGTATTTGAGAATTCTAAGGAAATTATAAAAACATACTCTTTCTTCACTAATCTTTTGATAATAAATATACATCTTTGCAAGTAATACAATATAATTTAAATTGGTAAAATGTTTAAGATCATAGTAAAATTCAAATATTACATGTTTTACTGTTATTTTAATTGCATTAGGTGTTGTTCTGTTCCACCATTTTTCCAAAGCTATCCAGAAATCCTTAACTATAGTACATTCATACAAAAAGTGTTTAATGTTGTCTGGTACAATGCATTCAAGGCATTTTTCAAATTCCACAATAGATAAATTGTACAGCCATCTCTTACATGGTAAAATTCTGTTTATAATTCTATATTGAAGAGCTTGTAATTTTGTTTCCCTAGTACAGGAATATGGTAGTTTAAGTATAGTTAACCAGTCATCTTGGATTGTGTATTTGAGCTCCCATTTTTTTAAGGCAGTTGGTCTTTCAAACACATCATATACAAAAGAGTCATAGAAATGTTTGGTTTTTATTTCTTTTAGCATCCTTGTGTAACCTTTACAGTTAAGAATAAGGTCCAACCTGTTTTGTATTGGGGCTTTTTCTTTTGATATTGCTTCCAACTTCTGTAATGGAATTGCTTTTCTTAGTGTATAATAGTTTAAAATATTACAGTTCAATGTGTATTTGTTAGAAAACCTAATATTTCATTGGTGTCATTAAAGAGATCTTTAAAATATATAACACCAGCTTTGTAAAAATCAGGCCACATCAATTCTTTGGTTTTTCCCTGTTTTGAATGTTTGACATTTATCGGAAACTGAATATATTTATTGTACCATAGAATTTAATTTCCATAAGAGAGTATTTCTGTACTGGTTTTAATTCATTCCAAAATATATACACTTGTTTATAAAATGGAATCTTAATATTTTCTATGACTAATTTACTTAAATTAGTTTAAGAAAAATGTTCTATGACATGGTTTTTAAAAATTCTGACAATATTACTTTCCATTTTCTATTACTATTTAGTATTCTTTTTCCCCACGCAACTTTACTTGCCTTTACCATGCAGGATAAATCTGGTGCTTTAATTCCTTCATCCTCAACTTCAAGTCCTTTTTACACACTTAATAATTGTCCAATTAATTTCTTAGAAAAAAAAAATAACCTAGAATTTTGTGTATTATGGAAAATCATACCATTTTTACCTTATTTTAAAATTTGTTTTTGAATTTATTCATTATGTAAAACTATGCAAATTAGGTCATGTGATAAAATATTTTTAAATAATTTTGAATCTGGAAAATGTTCAGGTTTTGATTGATGTATTGTGCATGTTGAAAAATTTGATTGATTTATTGTGCATGTTGAAAAGTTTTGATTGATGTATTGTGCATGTTGAAAGGCAATTATTTGAGAAATTATGATCAAGGGTTAGCTACCTAATCTACCTATGTGATTTGGCAGGTAAGAAGGACTGCAGAAACAGCATATACAATGCACAATAGTCGTCTTTATTCGGTGCTGTATACACTAGATTCTGGCTAGGAAGGCATGGCAAGAGCGTGATATATGAAATATCCAAATGCTAATACTGAGAGTCCTGAGGCTGGTTAAAACACCCTAGTCTATACAAGTGACTGTCAAGAGACAGAGTGTTGTGGATCTTCTAGGCAAGTGGTTTCTGCTCCCCGAGTAGCAATTTCAGGACCTTCTTATTTGGATCCAAGTGCATACCAATGAGCGTCGGCCTGCGTGGCTTCTCTGCAGAGCCTGGTGTAGTTCCGGCTTGGACCATCACCTCATCTTCCTGCCAGGTGAGTAATGCATCACATTAGCTTACACTTGTTGGCCTTCACGTTTGCACTCAGTAACCTCTGTGATCTCTTGCCAAATATCATGAGTGTCTATACTTGTATATAAGAGTCTATGGATGGGTAATCTGTATCCTACAGTAGATCCTGAAACTTGTCAATCCTGGGTGGAAGTTTTAAGGGTTATTTGTGCATGTGTGTCTCATTTTTCATTGGAAATCAGTTTTGGGCCTAAATGGCCAACAAATAACACTCGTAGGCCAGAAATTCCAAAAGAACATGTTTCATCCAATTTCCAAAAGTTGATTCTCATGTCCCAAATTTTGACCCTTCACCTTGTTGGTACTAGAGCTTTAAAAATTTCAGAGCTGTCCTATTTTTCCTTCATGGCCTCAGCATGCCATTTTTCACTTCAAAGCAAGCCTTCAAGCTCTCCATATTATAGAAAAGGATCATTTTCTCAAAATTTGTAAAGTTCATCTCATTTATCATGGGAAATAAGATTTTTGCAAAAATAGTCAACAAATAATGCTCATAGGCCAGGAATTACAAGAGGAGAGCGCATTTCATCAAATTTCCCAACTTTCAATTTTTATGACCCAAATTTTTTGGGGGGCTGCCATACCTAGCCCATTAGTGCTAGCTCTTCAGAAACCAAAGAGATGCACTCTTTAGACAAAAGCAGGGGACCCCATAAAAACTTTCAAAGCTTTACATACGCTCCTTCATGGTGTTTACTCTATAGCTGCGGACTGATGTGGAAAAAAATGTTCAAGTACTTCTCATTTTTCATTGGAAAATCTGATTTTTGTGAATATGGTCGACAAAAAATGCCCGTAGAGCAGAAATTCCAAAAGGAGAGCGTGTTTTAGCAAATTTCCCAACTTACACTATTTATGAACCAAAACTTTTTGGGGCTGCCATACCTAGCCCATTGGGGCTAGCCCTTCAGAAACCAAAGAGATGCACTCTTTACACAAAAGTAGGATACCACGTAAAAAATTTCAAGACACTAAATTGACTCCTTGCAGTATTTCTGTACATAGCAACGGGGCCAATTTTGTACTTTTGTTCCATGCATATTGCCTAGCACCCTAGCCCAAACCTATTCGGAACAGTGAAAAAACGATGTAGAATGAAAAAGTAGGGGACCCCGTAAAAATTTTCAAAGCTCTATCTTCGCTCCTTCATAGCGTACATACTACACAGGTGGACTTTGTCATTTTGATCATCACAGAAGTGATCATCATCTTACGAACCCCTTACCCTAACCCTAACCCTAACCCTAACCCTAACCCTAACCCTAACCCTAACCCTAACCCTAACCCTAACCCTAACCCTAACCCTAACCCTAACCCTAACCTAACCCTAACCCTAACCCTAACCCTAACCCTAACCCTAACCCTAACCCTAACCCTAACCCTAACCCTAACCCTAACCCTAACCCTAACCCTAACCCTAACCCTAACCCTAACCCTAACCCTAACCCTAACCCTAACCCTAACCCTAACCCCTAACCCTAACCCTAACCCTAACCCTAACCCTAACCCTTAAGCCAACATACCTGACAAAAAGAGGAAAGTCTCAGGTAAGGGTACCGTAGTTAGAGATTAAAAATATGAGCTGGCGTCCTGCTGGGAACACTTGCTTACTGAGATTAGTACTCAGATTAGTGGGGTGTGTAGTCACTTTCATATGTCAAAAATAGTGGGCAAATCACTATACACACATCTGAGCATTATTACTACACATGTTTCTTATTCAAATTGTGGTTTTATTTGACAATTAAAATAATGATTGCAATATTTGAATATATTTCAAATATAGAAATTCTAATTCTATATTGTTAGTAGTGTTTAAACAACTGTGAAACTAGAGAACTATTTTAGAGGTATCAACACCATTTCCAAGAGGTGATCTTTGCACATATGAGTACATGCATTGTTGGCTGATCTCACTGGACAACAGAGAAATGCACATACAGGTGACATGTGACCTGTTGATTTCCATCCTGTCAGTGACTGATATGGTCAAATATTGACAACTACACATTTTGAAGATCTTGAAAATTGTTTTGGAATATATAATATACCAATCTGATTGAATGTATTTAAGAATGAGCATTGTTTGC
Source organism: Amphiduros pacificus (assembly GCA_949316495.1). Taxonomy (NCBI): domain Eukaryota; kingdom Metazoa; phylum Annelida; class Polychaeta; order Phyllodocida; family Hesionidae; genus Amphiduros; species Amphiduros pacificus. The sequence continues at coordinate 44,740,401 of OX439008.1, read as the reverse complement.
AGGTATGTTTTAAGTGTTGATGAATTGTAACAACACCTTAGATAAGTACAGTCCATGTTTAAATGTGGATCCAGGCGAAATGTTGAGTGAGCAATCCTGCCATGAGAAAAGGTCAAAGCATATCATCAGACCTGTGAGACATATAATAATGCTGAAACATTGGGAACTATTGCATCGCACTGGATTTATTCAGAGATGCTCAAGGTTGGCCTCTTGATCAACTTACTCGAAGTTTAAAGTCTATGATAAATTCTTGAAATTGGATTTATGTTATAATTCATTTTTTTCTAAACTGAAATAAAATTGGAATATTAAGATTTCATATTTGTTTTTTGCATATAATTACTATTTTTTATATTTTCTATGTTGGCAAAAAACATATTCAATTCTATATGTTCTGACATGCATATTGCTCAATTACCCCAGTATGAAGATTTTATATTTGTTCACTATATAAAGTCAGTATTATTCATATTGTCTATGTTTGCAAAATAAAATAATAAAAATTATATTCTTCTGATATGCAAATTGCTCAATAAGAACTCCAATATAAAGATTTCATTTTTTGGGGGGTATCAAATCATTTCTATTATTTTATATTCTTCTGCATTTGCAAAAAACAATTCAATTTATGTTTCCTGAAGTACATATCACTCAAACAGAACCCCAATATTAAGATTTCACCTTCAGCACGAAAATAATACTTTTCCCAACCAGGATTCGAACCCTGGACCTTTAGCATAGAAGACAGACATCTTAACCACTGAGTCATGTATCACCCTGTGTCAGTAGTGTAGAAAACTTGGAATCACAGCATTGTATGAAAATTGAAATTGTTCCATTTCTTTGCTAATAAAGACATTTTATTTTATTTTTTTGTATTTTCTCCATTTGTGATCAAAAAAAAAAAAAAGAAAAAACAAAAGAAAAATCAAAATAAAAAACACATTTTACGTGTTCTGACTTTCATTCTGCTCTAAAAAGACCCTAACATGAAGATTTCACCTTTGAAGATTTCACCTTTGTTTATTGTATCGTCATTATTTTTTATAATTTCTATCAAAATAAAAAATGTTTCAATTCTATATATTTTGATGTGCATGTTGCAAAATAAAACTTAAAAATGAAGATTTCAGTTTCAGCATGAATAAAAAAAAAATTTATTGTTCCCTGTGGGAATCGAACCCCAGACCTTTAGCATGGGAGACAGATGTCTTACCCACTGAGCCATGTTGATTAGTATGATTTGACCTTCTCACTGGTAAATTACACAAATAGTCAACATCTTTATCACTTGATCAAGTTATTTTTATAAAGGGATATTCCGTTATTTCACACAACAGCCGAAATTAAATTTATAGAGTAAAATTTTCCAAAAATATGTTTGTCTAAGATGATATCAATAGTAATGCAAATCGATAAAAAGAAACAAATATCTATAACTCATCTCTCATTTAAATCTAATCATTTTCTAGTTGATTCTCTGTAGGTAGGTATATAAGGTTAGCATGTAATAATTTATATTGAATATGAGGCGTGTCATATAATGTCCATACTCATTTCATATATTTAACTCAAAGACATAAAACAGAGAATTGAAATTAGTCAAAGAAAATCAGTTACTGGAGTGGTGCACATTTTTCTGGAGAAGTCATATGGAAAGTAGTCCGGCAGGATGTTAATTTCATAGGGAGTTAATGTGTTAATATGTACTCAATGAGTTCACTCATAACAGAAATCAAGATGGCCGAATGTTGGTTGAGAAAGTGCTTGATTTCTCTTAAGGGGAGTACACGTCATGAATACAGTTTTAAAGGATCTGGACTGGAGTTATATACAATAAGGCCATTAAAACTCATAAATGCCTTTACTTAACTCCTGGGTCACATATCTGGGATACTTTGAACTTGAAACTTGGCTAAAGTGTGGTGAAACAGTTTGTTTCGGGTATGTGAATTGTGTTTTGACCTTCGACATGGAGCAAAAAAGTACAACTGTTCTTTAATTGAATTAAAGCTTGTCTCTCTGAAGCCTCTAGAGGTCATTTATGCCTTTAACTAGCTCATATGTCTAATATTTGGTGTGCTCTGAACTTTAAACCAGCCAAAAGCTGAAAACTCCAAAGATGGACTATTCACATTAGATATAAGAGGTTTTGAGCTTAATAAGGTTTAGAAATAAATACAACTATGTATATTTTATGCAAGAGCCTTTCTCTATAAGGCCACTGTGTCTGATATATGATTTTATTTTACTTCAAAGCTATATATGTGAGATGTTTTGAACTTGAAACTGGACTAAAACCAACTAAGACCTCCTAACCATAACCCTGGATGGACACTTCAGCATACATTTATTGGGTTTTGAAAAAGGTTTAAAAAGGTTTAAAAATATATCAAATTGTGGGAATATATAATTCTCTATCATGCTACTGGAGCTTTTATATGCCTCGACCTAGCTTCTGCCTAGACCTAGCTTCTGAATTGGGTTTGCACCTTGAACATCTGAAAAAATAAGTAAAATCTTCCTTTACTTGTTTTACAGCTATTCTCCTATTCTAAAATGGTGCCAGGGTCATGTAGAATCCCAATTTGGTGCTTTCAGAGTACATATCTTGGTTTTTTTCTTTAGAATAATTTTAAAATATATAAGATTATGGATATTCTGTACTAGAGCTGGACTCTATAAGCCCTCTATAGATCATCTGTGCCTTTTATCTTACTTCATTGCCATTTATTTCGGATATTTGAACTTGGGCCAGAACCTGCTGTAATCCCCTAAATGGACAATTCACATTATACATATTGGTTTTTGAGTTTAAAAATGATTACAAATATTTCAAATTTTGAATGTTTTGTACTAAAGCAGGTCTCTACAAGGCCACTAGAGCTAACATATTGTTTGCTCTAGAATGACTATCACACCAGTCTAGTTATCTCTCATTTTAAACTGCTATTTATCAAGCTTCTTTATCAAGTGCATTTCTATATAATTTTAGCCAATTATTTGGGCTGCTTGGAACTACAAATGGGACCAATTCAGCAAAAAATACCATTGTGACACATTCAGTTTACATGGCCTATGTTTTTACCTTAAACATAATACAAAAGAAATATAATTGTTCTCTATTTGTGTTTTAACAAGTTTCTGTGAGGCATTTAGAGTACACATATGCCTTACTTTTACATATTGGTCAAGATTTTAGTTGCTATGAGAGTCAAACATTGTGAAAGTCGGAAAAACTTCCAAAATTGTTTATTCATGGTATAAATCTTGTGTTTAGCCACAATTAGTAAACAACTTTACATGAAAGCCGATCTATTTGAAGAGGGCTTGACTCTTTAATGCCTTTGGAGTTCATAAATGACTTATTTGTAATGCTGGTTGAAAATATTTGAACTTTTGAATTTGTAATTAGGCTTTAGATTTAAATGACTCTCTAACCCAATTTTTAATTGGGTTAGGTTTATAGGCCGAAAAATAAAACTTCTTTAATCTTCATCAAATTTGCACAAAATTCATGCAATGAACCAAAATCAAAGTGCTGACAAGTACAAAAGTTGAAATGTGGACTTTTTGGTACTTAATTCTTTTATGTGAAGCATTCCAAATTTTCAGACTGAGAATTCACGTCAGTTTAGGCTCGCTGGTCAGTTTAGGCTCGCTTCAGTGATATGCCCGGTCAGTTTAGGCTCGCTCGGTCAGTTTAGGCTCGCCCGAAAATTTGGAGGCGAGCCTAAACCGACCGGGAGGCGAGCCTAAACTGACCGACAAGCGAGCCTAATCTGACCGGCGAGCCTAATCTGACCGAGGCGAGCCTAAACTGACGTGGTGGCGAGCCTAATCTGACCAGTTAGCGAGCCTAATCTGACCACGGCTATAACCCTAACCCTAACCCTAACCCTAACCCTAACCCTAACCCTAACCCTAACCCTAACCCTGATGTGTATTTGCTGGTATTTGCTGGTCATTGTTGTGTATTTGTTGTGTATTTGTTGTGTATTTGTTGTGTATTTGTTGTGTATTTGTTGTATTTGTTGTATTTGTTGTATTTGTTGTGTATTTGTTGTGTATTTGCTGGTATTTGTTGTGTATTTGCTGGTCATTGTTGTGTATTTGTTGTGTATTTGTTGTGTATTTGTTGTGTATTTGTTGTATTTGTTGTGTATTTGTTGTGTATTTGGTGTGTATTTGGTGTGTATTTGGTGTGTATTTGGTGTGTATTTGGTGTGTATTTGGTGTGTATTTGGTGTGTATTTGGTGTGTATTTGTTGTGAATTTGTTGTGTATTTGTTGTGTATTACTTGTGTATTTGTTGTGTATTTGTTGTGTATTTGTTGTGTATTTGTTGTGTATTTGTTGTGTATTTGTTGTGTATTGCATTTTCAGACAATTTGAGACCCATTTTTCCTTCATGGAATCAGCATGCCTTTTTTCACTTCAAAGCAAACCTTCATGATTATTTATTTGATGTGTATTTGTTTTTTAGTGCATTATTGGATGATGATTTGAGACATGTATTTCATGTGAATTTGATGTGAATTTGATTTATATTTGATGTATATTTACCTTTTATGTCATTTCAGATCCATTTAGGATGTGTATTTGTTGTGTATTTGTTGTATTTGTTGTGTATTTGTTGTATTTGTTGTGTATTTGTTGTGTATTTATTGTGTATTTGTTGTGTATTTGTTGTGTATTTGTTTTTTATTGCATTTTCGGACGATTTGAGACCCATTTTTCCTTCATGTAATCAACATACCATTTTTCATTTCTATGCAAGCCTTCATGCTCTCTATACTATAGAAAAGGATTATTTTCTAAAAATTTGTAAAGTACATCTCATTTTTCATGGGAAATAACAGGAAAATACAAAGACCCATACTTCCTATTTAAATTCAGCCATTTTCATTTAGAAACAAGCCTTTGTGGTGTACATAATATAGAAAAGGATCTTTTTTTTAAAGTATATTTTATTTCATTTTTAACATTACAATAACACAGTCATGCATTATTAAAACAGTCATGCATTATTAAAACATTGACAGACTGAACATAACATACAATTGACAATGACAGACACACACAAATTTCCATAGACATTATAAAACAAATCTGAGCAATAATGATCATATATCAATTGTGTTGTTTTTTGTATGAATGAACTCTTCTGTTTCTAATTTGTATTTGAGAATTCTAAGGAAATTATAAAAACATACTCTTTCTTCACTAATCTTTTGATAATAAATATACATCTTTGCAAGTAATACAATATAATTTAAATTGGTAAAATGTTTAAGATCATAGTAAAATCCAAATATTACATGTTTTACTGTTATTTTAATTTCATTACGTGTTGTTCTGTTCCACCATTTTTCCAAAGCTATCCAGAAATCCTTAACTATAGTACATTCATACAAAAAGTGTTCAATGTCGTCTGGTACAATGCATTCAAGGGACTAACCCAGATTCCACAATAGATAAATTGTACAGCCATCTCTTACATGGTAAAAATCTGTTTATAATTCTATATTGAAGAGCTTGTAATTTTGTTTCCCTAGTACAGGAATATGGTAGTTTAAGTATAGTTAACCAGTCATCTTGGATTGTGTATTTGAGCTCCCATTTTTTTAAGGCAGTTGGTCTTTCAAACACATCATATACAAAAGAGTCATAGAAATGTTTGGTTTTTATTTCTTTTAGCATCCTTGTGTAACCTTTACAGTTAAGAATAATGTCCAACCTGTTTTGTATTGGGGCTTTTTCTTTGGATATTGCTTCCAACTTCTGTAATGGAATTGCTTTTCTTAGTGTATAATAGTTTAAAATATTACAGTTCAATGTGTATTTGTTAGAAAACCTAATATTTCATTGGTGTCATTAAAGAGATCTTTAACATATATAACACCAGCTTTGTAAAAATCAGGCCACATCAATTTTATGGTTTTTCCCTGTTTTGAATGTTTGACATTTATCGGAAACTGAATATATTTATTGTACCAAAGAATTTGATTTTCATAAGAGAGTATTTCTGTACTGGTTTTAATTCATTCCAAAATATATACACTTGTTTATAAAATGGAATCTTAATATTTTCTATGACTAATTTACTTAAATTAGTTTAAGAAAAATGTTCTATGACATGGCTTTTATAAATTCTGACAATATTACTTTCCATTTTCTATTACTATTTAATATTCTTTTTTCCCCACGCAACTTTACTGGCCTTTACCATGCAGGATAAATCTGGTGCTTTAATTCCTTCATCCTCAACTTCAAGTCCTTTTTACACACTTAATAATTGTCCGATTAATTTCTTAGAAAAAAAAAATTACCTAGAATTTTGTGTATAATGGAAAATCATACCATTTTTACCTTATTTTAAAATTTGTTTTTGAATTTATTCATTATGTAAAACTATGCAAATTAGGTCATGTGATAAAATATTTTTAAATAATTTTGAATCTGGAAAATGTTCAGGTTTTGATTGATGTATTGTTAATGTTGAAAAGTTTTGATTGATGTATTGTGCATGTTGAAAGGTTTTGATTGATGTATTGTGCATGTTGAAAGGCAATTATTTGAGAAATTATGATCAAAAGTGTTTAGAAACAGGAAGTAGATCCTGAACATTGACAATTCTGGGTGGAAGTATTGAGGGTAATTGGTGCATGTGTGTCTCATTTTTCAATGGAAATCAGTTTTGGGCCTAAATGGCCAACAAATAACACTCGTACGCCAGAAATTCCAAAAGAACATATTTTATCCAATTTCCCACAGTTGATTCTCATGTCCAAAATTTTGACCCTGGCACCTTGTTGGTACTAGAGTTTTGAAAATTACAGAGCTAACCTATTTTTCCTTCATGGCCTCAGCATGCCATTTTTTACTTTAAAGTGAACCTTCATGCTCTCCATATTTTAGAAAAGGATCATTTTCTCCAAATTTTTAAAATTCACCTCATTGATCATGGGAAATAAGATTTTCCAAAAATGGTCAACAAATAATGCCCATAGGCCAGAAATTCCAAAAGGAGAGCGCATTTCATCAAATTTGCCAACTTTCAATTTTTATGGCCCAAAATATTGTGGGGCTGCCATACCTAGCCCATTGGGGCTAGCCCTTCAGAAACCAAAGAGATGCACTTTTTAGACAAAAGTAGGGGACCCCATAAAAACTTTTAAAGCTCTACCTACGCTCCTTCATGGTGTTTACTCTATAGCTGTGGACTGATGTGGAAGAAAAATTCAAAGTACTTCTCATTTTTCATTGGAAAATCTGATTTTTGTGAATATGGTCAACAAATAATGCCCGTAGAGCAGAAATACCAAAAGGAGAGCGTGTTTTAGCAAATTTCCCAACTTTCACTTTTTATGAACCAAAACTTTTTGGGGCTGCCATACCTAGCCCATTGGGGCTAGCCCTTCAGAAACCAAAGAGATGCACTCTTTACACAAAAGTAGGATACCACGTAAAAAATTTCAAGACACTAAATTGGCTCCTTGCAGTATTTCTGTACATAGCAACAGGGCTAATTTTGTACTTTTGTTCCTTGCAAATTGCCTAGAACCCTAGCCCCAACCTATTCGGAACAGTGAAAAAACGATGTAGAATGAAAAAGTAGGGGACCCCGTAAAAATTTTCAAAGCTCTATCTTCGCTCCTTCATAGCGTACATACTACACAGGTGGACTTTGTCATTTTGATCATCACAGAAGTGATCATCATCTTACGAACCCCTTACCCTAACCCTAACCCTAACCCTAACCCTAACCCTAACCCTAACCCTAACCCTAACCCTAACCCTAACCCTAACCCTAACCCTAACCCTAACCCCTAACCCTAACCCTAACCCTAACCCTAACCCTAACCCTAACCCTAACCCTAACCCTAACCCTAACCCTAACCCTAACCCTAACCCTGATGTGTATTTGCTGGTATTTGCTGGTCATTGTTGTGTATTTGTTGTGTATTTGTTGTGTATTTGTTGTGTATTTGTTGTGTATTTGTTGTATTTGTTGTATTTGTTGTATTTGTTGTGTATTTGTTGTGTATTTGCTGGTATTTGTTGTGTATTTGCTGGTCATTGTTGTGTATTTGTTGTGTATTTGTTGTGTATTTGTTGTGTATTTGTTGTATTTGTTGTGTATTTGTTGTGTATTTGGTGTGTATTTGGTGTGTATTTGGTGTGTATTTGGTGTGTATTTGGTGTGTATTTGGTGTGTATTTGGTGTGTATTTGGTGTGTATTTGTTGTGAATTTGTTGTGTATTTGTTGTGTATTACTTGTGTATTTGTTGTGTATTTGTTGTGTATTTGTTGTGTATTTGTTGTGTATTTGTTGTGTATTTGTTGTGTATTGCATTTTCAGACAATTTGAGACCCATTTTTCCTTCATGGAATCAGCATGCCTTTTTTCACTTCAAAGCAAACCTTCATGATTATTTATTTGATGTGTATTTGTTTTTTAGTGCATTATTGGATGATGATTTGAGACATGTATTTCATGTGAATTTGATGTGAATTTGATTTATATTTGATGTATATTTACCTTTTATGTCATTTCAGATCCATTTAGGATGTGTATTTGTTGTGTATTTGTTGTATTTGTTGTGTATTTGTTGTATTTGTTGTGTATTTGTTGTGTATTTATTGTGTATTTGTTGTGTATTTGTTGTGTATTTGTTTTTTATTGCATTTTCGGACGATTTGAGACCCATTTTTCCTTCATGTAATCAACATACCATTTTTCATTTCTATGCAAGCCTTCATGCTCTCTATACTATAGAAAAGGATTATTTTCTAAAAATTTGTAAAGTACATCTCATTTTTCATGGGAAATAACAGGAAAATACAAAGACCCATACTTCCTATTTAAATTCAGCCATTTTCATTTAGAAACAAGCCTTTGTGGTGTACATAATATAGAAAAGGATCTTTTTTTTAAAGTATATTTTATTTCATTTTTAACATTACAATAACACAGTCATGCATTATTAAAACAGTCATGCATTATTAAAACATTGACAGACTGAACATAACATACAATTGACAATGACAGACACACACAAATTTCCATAGACATTATAAAACAAATCTGAGCAATAATGATCATATATCAATTGTGTTGTTTTTTGTATGAATGAACTCTTCTGTTTCTAATTTGTATTTGAGAATTCTAAGGAAATTATAAAAACATACTCTTTCTTCACTAATCTTTTGATAATAAATATACATCTTTGCAAGTAATACAATATAATTTAAATTGGTAAAATGTTTAAGATCATAGTAAAATCCAAATATTACATGTTTTACTGTTATTTTAATTTCATTACGTGTTGTTCTGTTCCACCATTTTTCCAAAGCTATCCAGAAATCCTTAACTATACAAAAAGTGTTCAATGTCGTCTGGTACAATGCATTCAAGGGACTAACCCAGATTCCACAATAGATAAATTGTACAGCCATCTCTTACATGGTAAAAATCTGTTTATAATTCTATATTGAAGAGCTTGTAATTTTGTTTCCCTAGTACAGGAATATGGTAGTTTAAGTATAGTTAACCAGTCATCTTGGATTGTGTATTTGAGCTCCCATTTTTTTAAGGCAGTTGGTCTTTCAAACACATCATATACAAAAGAGTCATAGAAATGTTTGGTTTTTATTTCTTTTAGCATCCTTGTGTAACCTTTACAGTTAAGAATAATGTCCAACCTGTTTTGTATTGGGGCTTTTTCTTTGGATATTGCTTCCAACTTCTGTAATGGAATTGCTTTTCTTAGTGTATAATAGTTTAAAATATTACAGTTCAATGTGTATTTGTTAGAAAACCTAATATTTCATTGGTGTCATTAAAGAGATCTTTAACATATATAACACCAGCTTTGTAAAAATCAGGCCACATCAATTTTATGGTTTTTCCCTGTTTTGAATGTTTGACATTTATCGGAAACTGAATATATTTATTGTACCAAAGAATTTGATTTTCATAAGAGAGTATTTCTGTACTGGTTTTAATTCATTCCAAAATATATACACTTGTTTATAAAATGGAATCTTAATATTTTCTATGACTAATTTACTTAAATTAGTTTAAGAAAAATGTTCTATGACATGGCTTTTATAAATTCTGACAATATTACTTTCCATTTTCTATTACTATTTAATATTCTTTTTTCCCCACGCAACTTTACTGGCCTTTACCATGCAGGATAAATCTGGTGCTTTAATTCCTTCATCCTCAACTTCAAGTCCTTTTTACACACTTAATAATTGTCCGATTAATTTCTTAGAAAAAAAAAATTACCTAGAATTTTGTGTATAATGGAAAATCATACCATTTTTACCTTATTTTAAAATTTGTTTTTGAATTTATTCATTATGTAAAACTATGCAAATTAGGTCATGTGATAAAATATTTTTAAATAATTTTGAATCTGGAAAATGTTCAGGTTTTGATTGATGTATTGTTAATGTTGAAAAGTTTTGATTGATGTATTGTGCATGTTGAAAGGTTTTGATTGATGTATTGTGCATGTTGAAAGGCAATTATTTGAGAAATTATGATCAAAAGTGTTTAGAAACAGGAAGTAGATCCTGAACATTGACAATTCTGGGTGGAAGTATTGAGGGTAATTGGTGCATGTGTGTCTCATTTTTCAATGGAAATCAGTTTTGGGCCTAAATGGCCAACAAATAACACTCGTACGCCAGAAATTCCAAAAGAACATATTTTATCCAATTTCCCACAGTTGATTCTCATGTCCAAAATTTTGACCCTGGCACCTTGTTGGTACTAGAGTTTTGAAAATTACAGAGCTAACCTATTTTTCCTTCATGGCCTCAGCATGCCATTTTTTACTTTAAAGTGAACCTTCATGCTCTCCATATTTTAGAAAAGGATCATTTTCTCCAAATTTTTAAAATTCACCTCATTGATCATGGGAAATAAGATTTTCCAAAAATGGTCAACAAATAATGCCCATAGGCCAGAAATTCCAAAAGGAGAGCGCATTTCATCAAATTTGCCAACTTTCAATTTTTATGGCCCAAAATATTGTGGGGCTGCCATACCTAGCCCATTGGGGCTAGCCCTTCAGAAACCAAAGAGATGCACTTTTTAGACAAAAGTAGGGGACCCCATAAAAACTTTTAAAGCTCTACCTACGCTCCTTCATGGTGTTTACTCTATAGCTGTGGACTGATGTGGAAGAAAAATTCAAAGTACTTCTCATTTTTCATTGGAAAATCTGATTTTTGTGAATATGGTCAACAAATAATGCCCGTAGAGCAGAAATACCAAAAGGAGAGCGTGTTTTAGCAAATTTCCCAACTTTCACTTTTTATGAACCAAAACTTTTTGGGGCTGCCATACCTAGCCCATTGGGGCTAGCCCTTCAGAAACCAAAGAGATGCACTCTTTACACAAAAGTAGGATACCACGTAAAAAATTTCAAGACACTAAATTGGCTCCTTGCAGTATTTCTGTACATAGCAACAGGGCTAATTTTGTACTTTTGTTCCTTGCAAATTGCCTAGAACCCTAGCCCCAACCTATTCGGAACAGTGAAAAAACGATGTAGAATGAAAAAGTAGGGGACCCCGTAAAAATTTTCAAAGCTCTATCTTCGCTCCTTCATAGCGTACATACTACACAGGTGGACTTTGTCATTTTGATCATCACAGAAGTGATCATCATCTTACGAACCCCTTACCCTAACCCTAACCCTAACCCTAACCCTAACCCTAACCCTAACCCTAACCCTAACCCTAACCCTAACCCTAACCCTAACCCTAACCCTAACCCTAACCCTAACCTAACCCTAACCCTAACCCTAACCCTAACCCTAACCCTAACCCTAACCCTAACCCTAACCCTAACCCTAACCCTAACCCTAACCCTAACCCTAACCCTAACCCTAACCCTAACCCTAACCCTAACCCTAACCCTAACCCTAACCCCTAACCCTAACCCCTAACCCCTAACCCTAATCCTAACCCTAACCCTAACCCTAATCCTAACCATAACCCTAACCCTTAATCATTTTAGATTTAAATTTGAAGTAAAAATCAGAAAAATGTGGATTTTTGGTAACAATTAAAGAAGGGATAGAGCTTATTTGAAAAAAACATTTTTGTGAATAACTACACTAGCAATCTGTAGAACTAGGGCATTAATCTTTATCTCGAATGATGTCTTATAACTTAGATAATCTGTGTTTTTTAAATAAAGTAATTCAAATATGTGTTTACTTTTGACAGAATTTGGTAATTTTTGACTTGACTTTCAAGAAAGTTAAATATTTCAAAATATAGACCTTTAATGAGAGGTTAGAGATTATTTAACCGAGGTTAGAGGTGAACAGAATCATGTCTCTCTTAATGCCAGCAAAAGGGCGGTTCATGCTCAGGTCACCAACTCACCGGTCAGATGCCACCACAGGCCCCCGGTCAGATGCCACCACAGGCCACTGGTCAGATGCCACCACAGGCCACCGGTCAGATGCCACCACAGGCCACCGGTCAGATGCCACAACAGGCCACCAGTCAGTGGCGGGTCAATAGTCATTCAAATTCTGTTTATTTAAACTAAATCCCTCTATTTAAACTAAATAGATTAATATTTGGAGCTAATCTGTAATTACAATTTGATAATTAAGCTTGCAAATGTTCTCATTTTATCAAATAATCGTGGGAAATTTTGAGAAATATGATTTTTATTTACTTCTAATTTTGTGTCACTGGGCAGTGATGAGGTCTTATGCAGCAGCTACGGGCTAATGGATTAGTCATAAAAAATCAATACATGATGTTTTCATGTGTATCAATAAGCATTGTTCCCCTCAGTACCAATATGGTATTTATTTAGTTGGTTTTTGGTGGTTATAAAGCTGCGTAGTGCAGTGTGTAATGCAGAGCGTCATGCGGTGTTCACATGTATGTGTCAGTTTTGTGATGTTTTCCTGGTCAAACCTCCAATTTGGCACCAAAATTAGGCTTGCATCCTATTGGAAACCTATGCGTCACTCTATGCGTCTGATTTTCATTCGCTACCCCATGCGAAAGTCTATGCGTCAATTTGCTTACGGACGTCATAACTGACGGCAATACACATACATGGAAACACCTGCATTGTTCAGTATGGTGTCCGAAAAAAATTGACGCACTGCACGACGCTCTGCACGACGCACTGCATGACGCGCTGCACATATGGAAACAGGGCTTAATGGTGCACTATTTCATGTAGTTGAAGGATCAATGACGTCATAATGGTGCTCTGGCTATTTATTAATGAAATAGTGAAGTCATGCTTTTTTGGTATCTTAGCAACAATCAAAAACACATTTCATACAGCTGTGATCCTCTATATGAAGTGTCCCTGCTCCCCCTAACGTAAAATATATTCTTTAATTAGGTTTTAATTTTGGTAAACATCCATCAGTAATCCACAACTGACATGTGGCAACTGAGTTAAGTTCTTTTTATCTGTGATAATCATTGGTCCATTTGATGGTAAATATATTGAACAAATTGTATTGTGTAACGTAACCCGAACTACAAAGGCTTATAAAATAGTATCTATACCCAAAGACATCGGCAAAATGGACTTGAAATCCACTGTTTCTAGAAACACTACGCACTGACCATCGTATTGAAGTTTCCCCAGTAAATAAACTCGACCTCCGGTGATTGACTGTTGCAGTTCTGATCCATGTCATCGTCTTTCCCAGTCATAATATCTATAATTGCAAATCCGTGTGAATTCTGTAGTGTTTTTTCTTCAGTTTTTTACCCGATATCAAACTTGACTACGTGAAATGGCATTTAGAAGAGTCCAAGTAATGACGTCATGGAAACGCAAAGGGAGAATCTTCATATGACGTCACAAGCACCACTGCATTGTTGAGCTTCAGATAGTTGCTGTCACTCCTATAATTAGACTGACCCACTTTCACCTGTTTGCGCAAACTCGTAAACAATGGCGAAATGCTGCTGAGACCAGGAAAAGACAAAGAAATTTTTTCTAACAAGCCTAAAATCTAATGTTGAATTAATGGAAACATGGTTCCTTTAAAACTTGTTGCCGGAAAACGAGTTCTATTGGAGTCGGGACTTAAATTGGGTGGGCAGTGCATGGTATTCATGAAAACAGTGGATTTCTAGTCCATTTTGCCGATGTCTTTGGGTATAGTGTTATTGTGCTCTGGGGTATACAAGATTTTGAAAAATAGGAACTTCACAATGTGCTGACCATTGAGTCAACTGAACATTTTTATGGGGCACCACTAAATTTTGTGAAATTAGTTTTAAAGGTAGACACTAATAACATGTCCATATATGGACAGTAAACCACCTCGCAGGTGCCCGTATGCCATGCCCGTTCATACGTCACTGGAAATATGGGTTGTTGTTTAGGGTTTCTCTGTTCTATATTTATGCCAATCAATCCGAGCAATCCCCTCCAAAATAGTGACAATATTTGTCCGCTGCACAATGAGAGGTCCTTGGTAGTCCTAATATAGATTTGGAATAGGTTTGGACTAGCATAGTCTATTTTAAAGGTATTGAGCATTACACCTATCTACATACGGGCATCATGATACATTAATATTTAACACAGAATAAAAAAGATGAGTTGCAATAAGACAAAGATGTTACACTACAAGAAGAGATCGGTCTGAGCCATCAGATGCGCATGACCCATTCACACTGGTAGCGTGACCCATAAACACTGGTAGCGTGACCCGTATACACTGGTACCGTGTATGAGGGGCCATTCCGGTCATATTAGAACCAATCAGATTCTTGAAATAACTATCTAGCGCGCAAGCATGCGCAGAACATGCTAGAATCTGATTGGTTCACAGCGCATTTCCGGTTGTTTGATTGGTTCCTAGCGCGTATCCGGTCTCTGACGTAGCTATAAACCAGCCAATCAGAGTGCTTGTAACAAAATCCACTGAATGCCTCTCATTGGCTGCTTTTGATCACGTGGTACAAAATGGCATCAATAACACACTTTGCAGACAGGAATTTAGCAGAATTCGTGATAGTTATGTCAGTTTGACACGTTTTGGAGCATGATAAATCATTAAATGCTTCTCCTATACATTGCTTAACTATGTGAGTATATTTTGTTATTATTTTTAAGACGTGTCAGTGTGATTTATAGCTAAAATGATGGCAAATGCAGGGTAGCATCGATGACCACTCAGTGAAAATAGGTCAAACATGTAAATGTAGCACTAGCAGACAGTTCTGAATTCAGATTTGTGGTAATTTATATCAATTTCACATGTTTTGGAGCAGATTAGAACTTTGAATGGATATGTTATACATTATTTGATTATTTGATTACATTGTTATTGAATTCACGCAGTGTCAGTCAGTTTTACTCTTACTTCACTGCAGTTTGTGTGAGGAAATCTGGCTCAAACTTGGGTCCGGGTTGGCCGAAATTTCACGATTCCAGAACTGTCATTAATTATGCAGAAGATATAAATGTCAGATAGAAAGAAACTGTAACAGTTGAACAGGTTGAATGATTATACAAATCTCAATCACTGATGCTGACATATTGGTTATCAGTTAAACAGTGTTTTTTTACAGAATAAACTTTACATACAAGTGAATTTGCAACGTTTTATTAACTTTTAAACAAGCGCCACCTAACGGCGGTTTGTTACGAGATTTGGTTGTCATTGTTAGGACGACATTTTGTTGTACTTTCACGTGTTGTTTTGTCTCACCAATAAATTGATGATAATTGAAGAACTGTGGATCTCTTCTCTGTTGACGTGGTGGCAGCGGTACAGCACATCTACGCCTCCAGAAGAATATCAACAAAAGGATATTTTAGAAGGTCTACATACCTCTCCAAGCCCCAAAAGTGGTCATCAAAACAGAGTGGGAATCACATGTGCATTGTGAATGGTAACAAACTGTCACTGACAATCTCCACCCCAGTGTTCCCCAAGCCCAAATGTGAATAAACTGTATAACATACACTGTACACTTCCACCATGGCCACCAACAGAGCACCGAAACAATGGCAGCTTACTAAAAATGAGACAGTTGTGAGCTTTGAGTCCTGGAAACAGAACTTACTGAACATATTGTCCCTAGATGGGCAGTTTAGACCATATCTGACAGAAGATGCGACCTGGCAAAAAAGGACTGCGGCAACGCCAAATAGAGGCTTTGCCGATGATCCTCAAGACGCCATGCCCAGGTTGACAGCTGCCGACAAGGTACAGAGACTTGAACTCATGCTAGGCCAGATAGCCAATTTCTGTACAGTCATATCAAGGAACTCAATCATCAAAGGGTCCACCTCCCTCAAATATATCTGGCAACTCATCAGGCTTCACTATGGTTTCCAGTCCACCGGGGGCCACTTCCTTGATTTGGCAGGCATTCATCTGCAAACTGATGAACGGCCTGAGGACCTCTACCAACGACTCATGGCCTTCTTTGAGGACAATTTGCTCACCAGGGAATGTGGAGTTACTCACCACGGTGCAGCTATAGAGGCAGATGAGGACCTCACACCCACACTGGAAAATACCATTATAGTGGTCTGGCTAAAGCTCATCCACCCTTCCCTACCCAACCTGGTCAAACAGAAATATGGGGCTGAGCTGCGAAACAAGTCTATCGCATCCATCAAGCCGGAAATATCCCAAGCTCTGCCTTCACTCCTGGACGAAATCCGTGCCACAGAAGATACCCGTGCCATGCGCACTGCATCGTCCCTTCCCCCTGCACGTAATCCCCCCCCTAGAGGCAGATTTCCTCAACGTGCCAAGTTCTGCTGCCTGTGTAAAACCGGAGACCGTCAAGGCTTTAACTCCCATAACCTCAGTGAATGCCGTTTTCTGCCAGAAGCAGACCGGAAATACATGACATCGCGTGCACGCCTTATTGGGGAGGTTGACGAAGACTATGGGGATACCGAATATGCTGTGGAAGCTGACTATGGTAACACTGACATTCCCAATGCCCTATTGGACACTCCCACAGTCAGGCGAGTGGATGTGATCCAATCACCCTACCTCCACGCCTATTACCATGAACATCCTGTCAAGCTTATCCTGGACACTGGAGCTACAACTAACATGATAAGAGCATCATTCGCTCGGTCGATCTCCATGCCACTCAAACCAGCTTCACAAATGGCACGCCAAGCAGACGGCATAACGCCTCTGGAGGTGGTGGGTGAGATACACTGCAATCTCACCAGGGGGCGCCACACATTCAAACTAGACGCCCTCGTCGTCTCACAGTTGGATGTGGACATCCTGGCAGGCAACTCCTTCTTGGTGGCCAATGATATTGCCACCAGGCCAGCCAAACAGCAGATTGTCTTGAGCGGGACGGACATAGTCCAATATGGAACCCACAGGCGAGGCCACAATAAGCTATGCCCAAGCACATGTTCTGCGACCCAGTTCCAATGAAGGTCTTCTGCCTGGAGAATACCTGGAGCTGAAAACTCCGGGAAGTGACGCGGAATGGGCACTTGAGCCCAGATGGGACACAGCATACAATAGGGCACACCCAGAGACTGTATGGCCCGACGCCCAGGAGATCAGATCGGTAGACGGTTATGTTCGCATAGTGAATAACACAGCAGAGCCTATCCCCATTAACAAACATGAGCATGTCTGCCAAGTGCGACCGGTTTACAGTGTACCCAGTTCTCCTGTGACGTCACACAATGATGACAAGTTTACCCGTCCGCCGGCTGCTTCACCCAGTGGCCCATTCTCAAAACTGGTCAGTGTGGATCCTGACAACTGTTTGGACAGCACCATGAGGGAGAGGTTCATCAAACTACATCAGCAGTATGACAAAGTGTTTGACCCAACCATCTCAAAGTACAATGGGGCCAGTGGTAAATTAGAAGCCACAGTCAATATGGGACCCACACAGCCACCACAGAGGAAAGGGCGCTTACCTCACTATAAACGAGATCAATTGTTACTACTACAAGATAAGTTTGATGAACTAGAAGCAGCAGGAGTATTTGCCAGGCCTGAGGACGTCGGCATTGTATGCGAGTACTTGAACTTATCATTCCTGGTCACCAAGCCTAGCGGTGGTCATCAGCTGGTCACATCATTCGGGGAACTGGGCCAGTATTCGAAACCCCAGCCCTCCCTTATGCCCAGCGTTGACCAAATACTAAGGCATATTGCCCGGTGGAAATACCTGATAATCACTGATCTGAAATCCTCGTTCTATCAGATTCCCCTGGCCAAAAGCTCTATGAAATACTTTGGCGTGGCCACGCCCTTTAAAGGCATCCGAGTATACACCAGGTCCGCCATGGGGATGCCAGGGTCGGAGACAATCCTAGAGGAGCTAATGTGCAGAGTCCTGGGCGACCTCCTCTATGAGGGCAAGTGTGCGAAGATCGCTGATGACTTATACACGGGTGGTGACACACTTGATGAGCTCTTTGGGAACTGGCAACAAGTCCTGCAAGCAATGGCTACCAACAACCTGGGCCTGAGCGCCATCAAAACCATCATCTGTCCCCGGTCAGCAGTAGTGCTTGGTTGGGTCTGGTCCGCAAGAACCCTGGGTCCCAGCAAACACAAGATCTCTGCACTTGCAGCTGTGCAGCCCCCCGCTACAGTGCATGGTCTTCGATCTTTCATCGGAGCATATAAGGTGCTAGGCCGGGTGATCAAAGGCTCAGCCACATACATGGATCCTCTAGATCAGGCTGCTGCAGGCAAGGCTTCCAAGGAGAAGGTAGAGTGGTCTGAAGAACTCCTGTGTGCATTCAAGAAAGCCCAAGCCAGTCTATCAGATGCCAAGGTCATTGCCATCCCAAGACCTGATGATCAGCTATGGATCGTCACTGATGGGTCAGTGAAGGAGAGAGGGCTTGGTGCTACACTGTATGTCATCCGCAAGGACAAACCTGTTCTGGCAGGATTCTTCAGTGCAAAAGTTAAAAAGCATCAGTCCACATGGCTACCCTGTGAAGTGGAGGCACTATCTATTGCCACCGCTATCAAGCACTTCTCTCCATTCATCATCCAGTCTTCACACAAAACACAGGTGTTGACTGACAGCCGTCCCTGCGTTCAGGCACATGCCAAGCTGCTCAGAGGGGAGTATTCATCGAGCTCCAGAGTGACCACCTTTCTCTCTGTCACCAGCTGATATCACGTCCACATCAGGCACATCGCTGGAGTAGCAAACCTCCCCTCGGACTTCTCCAGTCGCAACCCACCAGACTGCCCGGAGAGGAGTTGCCAGATATGCAAATTTGTGGAGGAGATCACAGAGTCAGTCATCAGGGAGCTGACAGTCCAGGATGTCATGGAGGGATCTGGCAAAATGCCATTTACCAGTAGGGTGGCCTGGCAAGCTACTCAACAAGAGTGCACTGATCTCAGACGCACCCACGCCCACCTTACCCAGGGCAGTCGTCCATCGAAGAAGCTAACCAAGATTGGAGATGTCAAACGGTACCTCCATGATGTCCGCATCGCCTCTGATGGTGTCTTAGTGGTAAATTCAGAAGATCCCTTCCAACCTGTCCGTGAGAGAATAGTGGTGCCAAGAGCAGTTCTGGATGGACTGCTCACAGCTTTACACTTGAGATTTAACCACCCATCCAAAAACCAGATGAAACACCTCTTTAGCAGGTATTTTTACACACTGGACCTGGACAAATCAATAAATGACCTAGCAGAGTCATGCCATCATTGCCTGGCACTCAAATCCGTGCCCAAACAGCTGTGCCCGCAATCCACCTCTCCCATACAAGACAGGATTGGTGTCACCTTCAGCCTGGATGTTATGCACAGATATAAACAATGTATCCTGCTTTTGAGAGAGAAAGTGTCTGCCTACACTCTGACATCAATCATTGACAATGAGCGTCATGAGACACTCCGTGATGCAATAATCATACTGCTGGCCAGTGTGAAACCCATGTGTGACGGTGGTGTTCATGTCAGAGTTGACCCAACCCCAGGACTTACAGCTCTGCAGAACGATCCTCTCCTAGTGCACCACAACATTACTCTAGAAGTGGGACATGCCAAGAACATCAACAAAAATCCCATAGCTGAACATGCCATCCAGGAGCTAGGCATGGAGTGTCTGCATCTGTCCCCAGAAGGAGGGCCCATCTCTAAAGTCACCTTGGCTCTTGCCACTGCCAACTTGAACTCAAGGATCAGGTCACATGGCCTATCCGCCACAGAAGTATGGACCCAGCGAGACCAAGTCTCTGGTGAACAGTTGCCCTTGGACGATCAACAGCTGATCAAACAACAGCATTTCAAAAGGATACATAATCACGGCCCTAGCTCAAAGTCCAAGGTACAAAACAAGTCAGCTATAGCAACCCCGGAAATATGTGTTGGTGACTTAGTGTACCTCTATGGCGACAAGGACAAAACTAAGGCCAGAGAGAAATATATTGTGACATCTATAGAGGACAACAAATGTCAAGTGAGGAAATTCTCCAAGTCACAATACAGGTCCAAAACTTATGACATCAGTATCACAGACTGTTACCCAATCAAGCCGACAGTTCTGGTACAGTCACCTCTTGACCATATCAGAGGGTTAGACTACCAGGAACAGACAGACTGTGAACATGAGGAGGGACCCAAGCTTATCACCCCCCATCAGGATACTTTAGGGGTCCCACTACCTATACAGGTTCCTGACCCTGTTCCAGACCCACAGGAAGTTCTTCCGGTTCCACCCTCTGTGGAGCCCCCAAAACCTGCAGCACCACCGGCACCACCAGCCCCACCACTACCGCCAGAAATAGTGGTGCCTATAGGCCAGCAGGATACCAGTCTACCTGTGGGTACTCCATCACCAAACCTCACACAGGAGAGAAACCTTGATGACTCAATACCATTAGAGACTGATGATCATTCACCAGATATTGAGTACACAGACTTAGATGAAACCTTCCCATATGAGGGGACTATACCCCAATCACCACCAGGACGCCCACAGCGCACACGCAAGAAACCAGCTTGGCAAACCTCTGGTACTTGGTGTATGGAGTGATAAATGTGCACATATATCATTATACAGGCCATAATAATGCCTTATAGAGTGCGAGCCACGCGCTGCTCATAATAACCATGGAGCTGTATCAATAGCTATCTTTGTGTCTTACTAAATGTGTATTATGCTTAACCAGCAGAGACTATACCTTTGAATATGTATAATCATGATAATATTTCGCCAGCAAAGACATTAATTTAATATGTGTATAACAGTAAACAAACAAAGACTTTAAAGACATTAGTAATCTGTTTGCTCTTAGTTTAATAGTTTAGTACATAGTGTGTACTTATTGTGTTAATATGTCATATCCTCTCAGGACGGGGAGGAAAGGAGAGAGGGATCACGCCACCTAACGGCGGTTTGTTACGAGATTTGGTTGTCATTGTTAGGACGCCATTTTGTTGTACTTTCACGTGTTGTTTTGTCTCACCAATAAATTGATGATAATTGAAGAACTGTGGATCTCTTCTCTGTTGAGTTTTGATCCACATTGATAAACCTCGTGGGGATGTCTTGTTAATTTTAAGAAGTGTCAATCAGTTTTACAACCAATTTGACTTTGCAGAGAGGACTCTAGTAGAATTAGTTCATAAGTAATAATATATTTAGGGTAAACGCTCTTCTGGGTTAAAAGTTTGAGGAAATGCTCTTCTGGGTTGAATGTTTAGGGCAAATGCTCTTCTGGGTTGAAAGTTTAAGGTAAATGCTCTTCTGGGTTGAAAGTTTAAGGTAAATGCTCTTCTGGGTTGAAAGTTTAAGGTAAATGCACTGCTTTGGAGGCAGACATGGGATGTGATAAGCATAAAAAAATTCCTCCATGTCAATCTGCCCACATGTGAACATGATAAAGGCTCATTACATGACAAGGTCATCTGATATAAATAACCATCCTCCACTAGATGTGACCATTCAGCTATGTACGTTGTAATACATGTGATATGAACATACTATAAAGTCTTATATCAAGCTATGGTATATGAATATTATACTATTTGTATTTGTACACACAAACTCAAAAGTGTCTTTGAAAAGTGTCTTTAAATGGAAAAAACCTTACAAAATCGGTCCTTCCAAAATATGGAACTGTATATCAAAGTCGCAACAGGTTTGATTCTAAACATATCATCTGATCTATGCCTTACAACTTATTGATTGGAAAAAAGCCAATCACATGGCTGATGAAATATATTGTTCAAGGCCATTCTGCAAATTGCCATCCAGTGTAATCGCAGGGATCCTCATAATCACCTGTCTCACTTGAAAGAACACTGAGGTAGCAGCTATTGGTGCTGCTTTTGTAATCAATAGATTTGCATTCGAAGCTCGTCTCCAAAATACAGAAAGCTATGCACTTGTCAATAGTTGATGTTTTTAACGCTCTGTTGTTGTTTTCGGAAATGCAGGTATTGTTCACTATATTCCACACGGTATCTGAAATATATCCATTTCAATCATTAATTAGCAACAGAGTTCTAATTGAGTCAGTCATAAAATTACACTCTTAGATAAGGTCTGGATGATAATAAGTTATGATTTGAAATCTCAATAATTCGTTCCTGTCTGATGCTCAATGTGTTTTACTTAAGAAATTCAATAATTCATTGGACATTGTGTCATTGTTGAAAGGTGACTGTATCTGCAAGAGAAAGTCTCACTGAAAACAATAGGATTCATACATTTACATTTAACTCTCCAAAATAGCTCAATTGGTAGAGTATTCACCTTGAGATCCAGGGGTTCTCGAGTCAAATCCTGGCCAGTTGCTATCAACTATGAGCTGGCATTGTCAGGTATACGAGGTATATAAATGTCAACTTTTTACATTTGTGGTATTATACTCTAAGTGTTTTGGCCCGTGATACACTAACAGGAAATCAAGTAATTCATCTGTGAAGCCAGGTTTTCGAGTACAGTAATATAAATTTTACCAATGGAAATAAAGAGATGCATCCAATTACTAATCGATCCAAACGCTTATTCCAGAGAATCCAAGGTACATGGTTAAAACTTATTTAGATGATTGGTGCAATTTACTCAAGGCCAGAATTAAAGCCATCTATCACATTTTGATCACAATTATTTATATATTGATCTCGGGTATCAGATGATTGCTGATCTTACAGATGAATGGCAAAGTGATATAGTTTCAAAAGGACCATGACGATTCTAACAATGCGATCATCTCAGACCGATACCTGAGGCACGGTATGCAGCAATGCGATCATCTCAGACCGATACCTGAGGCACGGTATGCAGCAATGCGATCATCTCAGACCGATACCTGAGGCACGGTATGCAGCAATGTGATCATCTCAGACCGATACCTGAGGCACGGTATGCAGCAATGCGATCATCTCAGACCGATACCTGAGGCACGGTATGCAGCAATGCGATCATCTCAGACCGATACCTGAGGCACGGTATGCAGCAATGCGATCATCTCAGACCGATACCTGAGGCACGGTATGCAGCAATGCGATCATCTCAGACCGATACCTGAGGCACGGTATGCAGCAATGCGATCATCTCAGACCGATACCTGAGGCACGGTATGCAGCAATGTGATCATCTCAGACCGATACCTGAGGCACGGTATGCAGCAATGCGATCATCTCAGACCGATACCTGAGGCACGGTATGCAGCAATGTGATCATCTCAGACCGATACCTGAGGCACGGTATGCAGCAATGCGATCATCTCAGACCGATACCTGAGGCACGGTATGCAGCAATGCGATCATCTCAGACCGATACCTGAGGCACGGTATGCAGCAATGCGATCATCTCAGACCGATACCTGAGGCACGGTATGCAGCAATGCGATCATCTCAGACAGATACCTGAGGCACGGTATGCAGCAATGTGATCATCTCAGACCGATACCTGAGGCACGGTATGCAGCAATGCGATCATCTCAGACCGATACCTGAGGCACGGTATGCAGCAATCAATCATCTCAGACCGATACCTGAGGCACGGTATGCAGCAATGCGATCATCTCAGACCGATACCTGAGGCACGGTATGCAGCAATGCGATCATCTCAGACCGATACCTGAGGCATGGTATGCAGCAATGTGATCATCTCAGACCGATACCAGAGGCACGGTATGCAGCAATGCAATCATCTCAGACCGATACCTGAGGCACGGTATGCAGCAATGCGACCATCTCAGACCGATACCTGAGGTACGGTATGCAGCAATGCGATCATCTCAGACCGATACCTGAGGCACGGTATGCAGCAATGCGATCATCTCAGACCGATACCTGAGGCAAGGTATGCAGCAGAGCCTATGAATATTGGTCACAGGTTAACGAGATCCCTGGTTATAAAAAAGAAAATGTCAACATGGCCCTATGCATTGCCCTATTCAAGCTGTTGAATCTATCTATTTTTAAATTCACAAGTATATGCTTCTGCAGCAAGTGTACATTTCAAACTTATTTCACTGTACTTTAATTTATTGACTTCAAAGTGACATTGTTAAGAACACAGCCGCATCCCAGCAGACAGCCAATGTGACATCCATGTGGATTTCTGATCCAATTTGAAAACAAAATAATATAATGCCTGAATCATTTTATTTGTGTACAATATAGAAAGTAGCAAGTGTTTGGAAATTTGAATTTGACTGTCGACTTTCTATTAATGTCCTATTGAAGCATTCATATACATTTCAAACTCCATGACAGCTGGGGGCCTTAGCCTAAGCTCATTGTGTCACTCTCAGTTAGTACAGGTTGCCTGCGTATCACTCTAAAGCCATATTATGCCTGCGTATCATTCTATAGCCATATCATGCCTGTGTATCACTCTTAATTCATATTATGCCTGCGTATCACTCTAAAGCCATATGCCTATGCATCACTCTAAAGCCATATTATGCCTGCTTATCACTCTAAAGCCATATTATGTCTGCGTATCACTCTAAAGCCATATTATGCCTGCGTATCACTCTAAAGCCATATCACGCCTGCGTATCACTCTAAAGCCATATCATGCCTGCGTATCATTCTAAAGCCATATCATGCCTGCGTATCACTCTAAAGCCATATCATGCCTGCGTATCACTCTAAAGCCATATCATGCCTGCTTATCACTCTAAAGCCATATCATGCCTGCGTATCACTCTAAAGCCATATCATGCCTGCTTATCACTCTAAAGCCATATTATACCTGCGTATCACTCTAAAGCCATATTATGCCTGCGTATCACTCTAAAGGCATATTATACCTGCGTATCACTCTAAAGCCATATTATGCCTGTGTATCACTCTAAAGCCGTATTATACCTGCGTATCACGCTAAAGCCATATCACGCCTGGGTATCACTCTAAAGCCATATCATGCCTGCGTATCACTCTAAAGCCATATCATGCCTGCGTATCACTCTAAAGCCATATCATGCCTGCGTATCACTCTAAAGCCATATTATACCTGCGTATCACCCTAAAGCCATATTATGCCTGCGTATCACTCTAAAGGCATATTATACCTGCGTATCACTCTAAAGCCATATCATGCCTGCGTATCACTCTAAAGCCATATCATGCCTGTGTATCACTCTAAAGCCATATTATGCCTGCGTATCACTCTAAAGCCATATTATGCCTGTGTATCACTCTAAAGCCATATTATGCCTGTGTATCACTCTAAAGCCATATCATACCTGTGTATCACTCTAAAGCCATATCATGCCTGTGTATCACTCTAAAGCCATATTATGCCTGCGTTCAAGGGACTTCTTCAGGCTTAACTAACAGACTATTGAAAGTGTTCACTTTAATTTCATTACAAGAGTATGTGGTAAACATGCTAGTACAAACTGATAAACAAACAGATTAATATATATATATATATATATATATATATATATATATATATTGATTTGATTTGATATTTTTTTATTATACTGACAGGTTACATAAATAAGTACAGTGTTACATATCTTATATATAGTTAACCCAGCCCATAAGGACTTATCTGTCAGTTCAATTTATTTTCAATGTTTAGGTTCTACTCAGTGTTGTACATAAGTCTAGATCTTTCATTCCAGGCATTTTCAAGATATTTTCCAAGCACTTTCCATTCATTCCTCATTACCCATACAAACTTTTCATTGTTACCAAAGAGAGCAAAATCAACATTTCTGTCTGTTACTTCCATATACATTTCATTTCTTAAAGCAAGATAACTAGGACATAGGCATACAAAGTGCAATTCGTCTTCTATTGCATTCAATTCACAATTTATACATAAACGTTCCTCTAGCTTTATACCTCGAAATCTACATAAATGTTCCTCTAGCTTTATACCTCGAAATCTTCCAGTTTCAATTTGCAGTGGAAGTATACCACATCTTATCTGTGCTAGTAGAGACCTCTGCCTACGTGACATACAAAATTTAACATAAACTTCAGTATCATATGTGTCTTTGAATGTAATATATGTACGAAGCCTAGTCTTTGTCTTCAAGTTCTCTTTCCATTCAAGATTATACATATGTTCCATATTCTTTAAAATTGTATCAGTATCACAAACCAATTTTTGACTAGTATACACTTCATATACATCATATTTTGAAAACAACTGGGACATTTCCTCACACCAATTATTTGAACATATCCTATGGTCATAATTGAACACCTTCTTAGTTAGACGAGTGTCATCCATAGTAACAAGTTTGTTACATAATTTAAACATTGATACATATCTTCTCAACTGACACTTTGTCCAACCAGTGTCTCCCTCTATAGCCAATATAGGTGCTTTCTGGTGGACACCTAGATAATACCTAATTGCTCTCTGTTGAATTTTATCACAGCAATCAAGACTTTTATAGCCCCATACACCAGCACAGTATTCCAGTATAGGCACTACTCCAGACATATACAATTTGTTAAAGGTTTTAAAACCTACATTTTTATAAGATTTAAATCTTGAAATTACACCACCCAGAGCTCTACCTGCAGCCCCAGACAGGGTTTTTGCAGTAATACCATAATCAAGGAACTCATTAACAATAATACCTAAGTATTTATACTTGTCAACAACTTCTATTTCGGAACCATTTACATCGAATCTGCATGATGTCTGCTTTGCTCTTTTACGTCTAAAATGTACAACTTTGGTTTTGTCTTTGTTCATCTTCAGCCTCCACTTTTTGCACCAACCTTCTACAAATTTCAGGAGTTTTTGTAAATCTTTTTCATTTTCTGCCAAAATCACAATATCATCTGCAAACATCAAAATACATAGTTTCTCATTGTCAAATTCAATACCTACATTCATAGTTTTAATATCCTGTGCCAAGTCATTTATATACAAGGAAAATAATGTGGGTGATAGTGAATCTCCTTGCCGTACACCACTGTCTGTTTGAAACCAATCCGTTGTGTAACCATTGATTCTAACACATGATACAGGGTGATTGTAGACTGCTCTAATACAATTATATATACTACCATCGATATTGTTTTCTAAAAGCTTATAGAACAGCATGTCTCTATTAACCCAATTGAATGCTTTCTGCATATCTATAAAACAAGCAAATGTACTTTTGTTTTCAGACAGTCTGTTTCTTATTAGAGTAGTCAGTGTATAAATGTGGTCAATACATGAGCGTTTCTGTCTAAAACCATTTTGTTCATCTACAAGCAAGTTATTGATTTCACAGTACATCATTATTCTGCTGTTTATTACACTAGTAAATACTTTGCATATACATGACAACAAACTTATTCCTCTATAATTTAAGGGAACATAAGGGTCCTTAGATGAGCTTTTTGGGACTGGTGATATAATAGCTTTGAGCCACACTGTGGGCAGTTTACCATATTCAAAACACATTGAAAACAGCTTATACATCAATATCATAACATCATGTTTTTTCAAAACTTCATTTGGTATACAGTCAATGCCAGATGACTTTCCCGACTTCAATTTTCTCACAGCAGCTTCTATTTCATTAAAGGACAAAGGTCTATTTAACTCTGGATTAACCTCATGATTAGGATTATTCATCTGTGCTTCCATATCACGTTTTTCATTCATAATACGCTCATAAAAATTTGCATCAAAATCTGAGTCATCATCTGGACTGTTATATAGCATCATGAAGTCATCTTTCCATTTTGCCATCACCACATCTATTTTATCAGCTAACACTCCATTATCATCATATACTTTTTTGGGCAGTTCAGTGACTTTCCTTGGACCAATACGTTTAAGAAAACTCCAGAATTCACGAGGATTGTTTTCACTAATTTCTTCTATATCAGATATAATTTTATTATTATGCCTTCTCTCTATTCTACGTAACTCTTTGTCAAATAATTTTCTATTCTCTACATAGTATGTTCTCAGAATCTCTTTCCTATGTCTAGGACCATGGTATTTGATATACTGTCTCTCTGCTTCACTCATAGCTTTCCATAGTATATTAAGCTCTTCGTTCCAATAGGGCTTATGATTCTTATATTTCTTCCTGCTCTTTTTACTTGAGTCTGAATACCTTAGATACTGGTCCATTTCCCCGACTAGAGTTTGACAAAACCTGTCATATATATTGTCTATTTCATTCTGATTATTTTGACAGGATTCAAAAAGATTAATAAGTTCAACAATACAATATCTCCATGAATCATTTGACATAAATGCTTCAGGTACATTGTTAAAGTAATATCTACGACTGTTCACTCTGTGTTCATCTCCACCATCAGGATCCTGTTCTGTTGAAGGCACATCTTCCACAGATATATCAACATTAAAATTAACTTGTAATATGGAATGGTCTGGCAAACGACATCTGATGCCAATTAATGGGGCCAACCGTAATCTGTCACAAATCTCATTCATTGTGTGAACCTCAAAGGAATTACAATTACTAAACACATCATGTGGTACAATAATATAATCAACAACTGAAGATCCTCTCCCTGAAATACAAGTATAATTGTCTCTATTATTTTGAAATCTACCATTCAAAACACAAGTTTTAGTATCAGATAGAAAACCAATAAGTGCCTCTCCATGTCTCTGCACAGTGTGGTCAAGTACCTTGCGCTCTGGAAAAGTGTCAATGTCATCAATTGTGTCTGAGAGATCACCAATACGACCATTTAAGTCACCACATATGTATATTTGGTTACAATCACAATGTATGTAAAGTTGTGCTATCAGGTGGCCAAAATATTCGGCTGTATTCTATCCATATGGCGAGTTTTCAGGAGCTAAATAACATGTAAAGATGATAAAATCGTAATTGGTATCTTTATTAGTAAATCTTACTGCCAATATACCATCTAAGGATTTGTCTATAATGTTTATGTAATAGATATCATATAGTTTATTTCCTACTAACAATCCTACACCTCCATGTATTTTGGGAGCATTCCTATGTTTTGCTTTCCTGTTGTGTGGTATGAATGTGTAGCCATCTATTTTTATTGTATCATCATCTTCCAAATGTGTCTCTATCAAACACATGATATCAGGTTTGAAGTGATCTATGACAGTCTGACGTAACACTTTGTTGTTCTCTGTCCAACCATTAATGTTCCAAGACATCAGTTTGATATTTGAGGGCTGGGTGGCACCCTATGTGCCATAGTTGGGGAGAAATCGGGGTCGATTCTGGTACGGTCCGGGTCCTCTCATCTGCGGGGGTGGTTGTCTGAAGTTGGGGGGTGGTCTATTTCCGGCATTGTTGAAGTGTTGTGGCGGCGGTCCCCAGTTGCCATTGGCCTGATTGGGGGGTGGTCCTCGTCCGTAGTCGTCATTTGGCACTACCCTACCATTGGCAGTGAGTCGATATTGATGCCCATTTGGAATTTCCTGCAGCAGGGTTCTCATGTTTAATTCCAACAAGCGTTCAACATGAGTTTTGGAGCTACGCATGTATACATTGTTGTATTGCTGTGACCTTTTCAGAGAAGATTTGTTTTTCAGCAACTTTTTCTTGGCATCCAGATTGTCTACTTCCACTTTCAACAATCCTGGTTTTGTTGGATTGTTCTGGTTTGACATGCGTTTTGCCCGAACAACTGGCACATCCACAATGTTCAGTCCATTTCTGATGAGATCCTCACCAACCCGTTTAGGGTCTTCACCAGGGTCAGCAGGGATGCCCTGGATGATCACAGTGACATCTGTGTCAAAGTGAAACTTTTCCTCAATCTTTGACAACCTTTTATCCAGGTCTTCCAGTTTTCTGTTGTAAAGGCCATTATCCATTGCAATGTTATTTTCCAGATTTGTCAGCTTTGTATTAAAAGTAGCCTCTTTGATAAGGGCACTTATTTGCTTTGATGAGTCTTTGGTATGTTTTGCTAATTCAGCCTTCATTTCCTTTATTTCTGCTCTAAGTTGTTCTATATCCCCACTGAGTCTCTTACTCCGTGGTGGTGGAGTGGGTGATTCTCCATCAGATGACATACTGAGTAATAATGATCTATTCTTTTGTGATCTTGTAAGAGTGTGGGTGGCTCCTTGACTATAAGCTGGCACAATCAGCCAGCATGCCCCCAGGAATGTTTGTTTTGCTTGAGTGAACACAGGTGGGCAATAATATGTGAATGTTACAACAAAGGGCTTCCAAAAGTCACTAAATGGAAATCAAAATCATCTACCTGTCCTCAATCCACGTTCCTGGCATTCTTATATACATCCTGTGAAAGTAAGTCCACACACAAATTGCTATTTCCGTATATTTCAGTGGTTATTTGTCTTTAACTTTTCCAATCACATGTAAACATTTTAGTGCAGGAGCCATATATATATATATAATTAATGGTATAATTTTTTATAATTAATATAAAAAATTATGGGTGTGACATAATTAATATAAAAAGTAATTAATATAAAAAAATATGGGTGTGACACTACAAGGGTGTGACACTACAAGGGTGTGACACTACAAGGATGTGACACTACAAGGGTGTGACACTACAAGGGTGTGACACTACAAGGGTGTGACACTACTAGGGTGTGACACTATAAGG
The DNA here is from genome assembly GCA_949316495.1 of Amphiduros pacificus. Classification (NCBI taxonomy): domain Eukaryota; kingdom Metazoa; phylum Annelida; class Polychaeta; order Phyllodocida; family Hesionidae; genus Amphiduros; species Amphiduros pacificus. The sequence goes on along the minus strand of OX439008.1, from coordinate 44,709,339 downwards.
GTGTGACACTACAAGGGTGTGACACTACAAGGGTGTGACACTACAGGATGTGACACTACAAGGTGTGACACTACAAGGTGTGACACTACAAGGTGTGACACTACAAGGTGTGACACTACAAGGTGTCTCTTGTCGCCTCTATGGTTTCACTTAGGAATAATGTACAGCCATGCTGAGAAAAACAGAAATGTAAACATCAAACCCCATCATCTACTTTTAGATCAGACCAAATTGCACATTTAGAGTGTGTCATGACCAATAAAAGTTTGTCCACAACAAAACGGCCGTTTTCTTGTCATATGTAAACTTTGACATCCACTTTATACATTATACTTGCCATGTCAACATGCTCTCCCGCCACGCACGGCCTATATAGGCTGTTCAGGCTTCTATTGCCTGGAATAAGCTTTACTCTTATAAAGAGGGCGCCACATCCTGGTGACCTCCCAATAATTGGTGTGAAAATTTGTACATTATTTTATGAAACATCACACAGATCTGCTGACAATACCAAAAACTATATTTATCAAGAGGCTAAGAATATCATTCATCAATTATAAGAAGGGGTGGGACATTGTATATCCTTGACAGGCTTCTATCACTTCTAATATAATCTAAATTGTGCTCAAAAGATAGGAAAACAACGATATCATTATACAAATTTAAATTTCTGTTACTAATATTAATTATATATTGACATATTCACCATACTTTACAATGATAAACAGTGACATTATTTGAAATATGGCTAACCTTCCAACACATACATTTGAAGATCACTTGGTTTGTTTTCATCAAGTTGCCAGGAACTGTACTCTTTGATGTCCAATGTTTGGCAGAGTATGTGCCCGTTATCGTCGTGGCTGATCCCGGCAGCGGCACAGCTTCCACTCCTCGCGCACCCACTCACACAGTTTAAAACATTCCTCAGCCTATATCGCTTACTGTCTATGGTGGAAAACATCGTCAGAGATCCTTTATTCTTCAGTTTGAATATAGATTTAAGGTTCATGAAATCCCCTAAAAATAATTTAATTTAAAACATCATGTGCATCAGCCATCCACAAAATGTTGTCATATCTTGATTCTTACCTGTCAAATTTGGATTCTTACCTGTCAAATTTGGATTCTTACCTGTCAAATTTGGATTCTTACCTGTCAAATTTGGATTCTTACCTGTCAAATTTGGATTCTTACCAACAAAACTTGAGTTTTACTTTTCAAACTGATGTGTGATATTATCTTGATTGAGTTTTGAAAGTAAATTTTAAGTACAGTATGAAAGGGTATCAAACTTTTTGCAGTTAATGCAGTAATTGGCTTCAGAATTTCTTAAGGTTAAGTTGGATGCAACAAAAACAGAACCCAAACATTTCTCTCACTGAACATCCTTAAATATTGTTAATATTTTGAAAATTTAATAAAGATATATATCCATCGAAAGGAGATAAATATATATTTGATGATCATTATAAACTTTTAAGAAGAAAAAAGGCTATGAATTGTGTTTCACAATAATCTTTGAGGATTCATTAACTTACCCTGATGTAATATAATCGTCATGGTTACCAGGAATATAAGAAGTAGGTCAACGTACATCATTCTCGTAATATCCCCGTGTTAAGCATTACCTTTAGAAATATAATCACAGAATATAGCGTGTTGTTATTTTATATTCAGATTATCTATAAGAGATTAACAAAGTCAACATAAATAAGAAATTATATTTATTCTTTTATAAAATGTATATTTGGTTTTTGCATCTTGCTCTCATGCCTCCTTGTCCGCGGCCTTTCTGTTCTAATTAATCAATCATCTAAATGGCTGGATGGCTTCTTTAATAGGAGCATGCCTAGCCATAAGACATTGTCGTAGCAGGCTAATCTATAGGGGAAGTTAGGACATTGTCATCGGCTTTATAGGAGGCTTTGATGGTCTTACATTCAGGATTACCCTGGTCACTCTATGATCTGATATATGCTTATTTCACCATGTGACTCTGAGATAATTTAATTACAGAATATGTTAATAGGAGAGAAAGTGAAGTCTCGCATGTGTGTATGGGATCCTTGATCCATTGAGTCATGTCAAGAGTTGTGAAGATGTCTTTTTATTTAATGACCTCACATTTAGATGGCTTATTCCCATGGACGTTATGGCCACCCAGGAATACAACCTCATGGGTAAAAGAGCAGTAAGGAGCAACTATTCATTGATCACAGCAGTAAGGAGCAACTATTCATTGTTCACAGCAGTAAGGAGCAGCTATTCATTGTTCACAGCAGTAAGGAGCAACTATTCATTGTTCACAGCAGTAAGGAACAACTATTCATTGTTCACAGAAGTAAGGAGCAACTATTCATTGTTCACAGCAGTAAGGAGAAATTATTCATTTTTCACAACAGTAAGGAGCAGCTATTCATTGTTCGCAGCAGTAAGGAGAAACTATTCATTGTCCACAGCAGTAAGGAACAACTATTCATTGCTCACAGCAGTAAGGAGCAACTAATCATTGTTCACAGCATTAAGGAGCAGCTATTCATTGTTCACAGCAGTAAGGAGCAACTATGCATTGTTCACAGCAGTAAGGAGCAACTATGCATTGTTCACAGCAGTAAGGAGCAACTATTCATTGTTCACAGAAGTAAGGAGCAACTATTCATTGTTCACAGCAGTAAGGAGAAATTATTCATTGTTCACAACAGTAAGGAGCAGCTATTCATTGTTCACAGCAGTAAGGAGAAACTATTCATTGTCCACAGCAGTAAGGAGCAACTATTCATTGCTCACAGCAGTAAGGAGCAACTATTCATTGTTCACAGCAGTAAGGAGAAATTATTCATTGTTCACAACAGTAAGGAGCAGCTATTCATTGTTCACTGCAGTAAGGAGAAACTATTCATTGTCCACAGCAGGAAGGAGCAACTATTCATTGCTCACAGCAGTAAGGAGCAACTATTCATTGTTCACAGCAGTAAGGAGCAGCTATTCATTGTTCACAGCAGTAAGGAGCAACTATGCATTGTTCACAGCAGTAAGGAGCAACTATGCATTGTTCACAGCAGTAAGGAGCAACTATTCATTGTTCACAGAAGTAAGGAGCAACTATGCATTGTTCACAGCAGTAAGGAGCAACTATTCATTGTTCACAGCAGTAAGGAGCAACTATGCATTGTTCACAGCAGTAAGGAGCAACTATTCATTATACACAGCAGCAAGGAGCAACTATTCATTGTTCACAGCAATAAGGGGCAACTATTCATTGTTCACAGCAGTAAGGAGCAACTATTCATTGTTCACATCAGTAAGGAGCAGCTATTCATTGTTCACAGCAGTAAGGAGCAACTATTCATTATACACAGCAGTAAGGAGCAACTATTCATTGTTCACAGCAGTAAGGAGCAACTATGCATTGTTCACAGCAGTAAGGAGCAACTATTCATTGTTCACATCAGTAAGGAGCAGCTATTCATTGTTCACAGCATTAAGGAGCAACTATTCATTATACACAGCAGTAAGGAGCAACTATTCATTGTTCACAGCAGTAAGGAGCAACTATTCATTACACACAGCAGTAAGGAGCAACTATTCATTGTTCACAGCAGTAAGGAGCAGCTTTTCATTGTTCACAGCAGTAAGGAGCAACCGTTATTTGTTCACAGCAGTAAGGATCAGCTATTCATTGATCACAGCAATAAGGATCAGCTATTCATTGTTCACAGCAGTAAGGAGCAACTATTCATTGTTCACAGCAGTAAGGAGCAACTATTCATTGTTCACAGCAGTAAGGATCAGCTATTCATTGTTCACAGCAGTAAGGATCAGCTATTCATTGTTCACAGCAGTAAGGAGCAACTATTCATTGTTCACAGCAGTAAGGAGCAGCCCTATTCCTCCACCATCACTCCCTGGTAGGGGCAAAGGAGTGGAAGTTACCCTGTCACCATTTCACTGGTAAGCCATGATTCAGTCATGACTAGAGCATCAGGGCTATTGGCAATAAATAATCCTTTATCAACAATATGGAAATTGACTGAAGATTACAGACGTAACTTTGCACATTGAGATATTTCAACGTCCGATCATACCAATCAAGCAAGGAGGATGTGTTTGTTTGGGTACTTACAGAAAGAGTAAGAATGGTTCTCACAAAAAGAGTAAGAATGGTTCTCACAGAAAGATTAAGAATGTTACTGACAGAAAGAATAAGAATGGTACTCACAGAAAGATTAAGAATGGCACTCACAGAAAGATTAAGAATGTTACTCACAGAAAGACTAAGAATGGTTCTCATAGAAAGATTAAGAATGGTACTTACAGAAAGAGTAAGAATGGTCCTTACAGAAAGATTATGAATGGTACTCACAGAAAGATTAAGAATGGTACTCACAGAAAGATTAAGAATTGTACCCACAGAAATATTAAGAATGGTACTCACAGAAAGATTAAGAATGTTACTGACAGAAAGATTAAGAATGGTTCTCACAGAAAGATTAAGAATGGTACTCACAGAAAGAGTACGAATGGTACTCACAGAATGATTAAGAATGGTACTCACAGAAAGATTAAGAATTTTACTGACAGAAAGATTAAGAATGGTACTGACAGAAAGAGTAAGAATGGTTCTCACAGAAAGATTAAGAATGGTACTCACAGAAAGATTAAGAATGGTACTCACAGAAAGATTGAGAATGTTACTGACAGAAAGATTAAGAATGTTACTGACAGAAAGAGTAAGAATGGTACTGACAGAAAGATTAAGAATGTTACTCACAGAAAAACTAAGAATGGTTCTCACAGAAAGATTAAGAATGGTACTCACAGAAAGAGTACGAATGGTACTCACAGAATGATTAAGAATGGTACTCACAGAAAGATTAAGAATTTTACTGACAGAAAGATTAAGAATGGTACTGACAGAAAGAGTAAGAATGGTTCTCACAGAAAGATTAAGAATGGGTCTCGCAGAAAGATTAAGAATGGTACTCACAGAAAGATTAAGAATGTTACTGACAGAAAGAGTAAGAGTGGTTCTCATAGAAATATTAAGAATGGTACTCACAGAAAGACTAAGAATGTTACTCACAGAAAGAGTAAGAATGGTTCTCATAGAAATATTAAGAATGGTACTCACAGAAAGACTAAGAATGTTACTCACAGAAAGATTAAGAATGGTACTCACAGAAAGATTAAGAATGTTACTGACAGAAAGATTAAGAATGGTACTCACAGAAAGATTAAGAATGTTACTGACAGAAAGATTAAGAATGTTAATGACAGAAAGATTAAGAACGGTTCTGGCAGAAAGATTAAGAATGGTACTGACAGAAAGAGTAAGAATGGTTCTCACAGAAAGATTAAGAATGTTACTGACAGAAAGATTAAGAATGTTACTGACAGAAAGAGTAAGAATGGTTCTCACAGAAAGTAAAGGAATGGTACTTACAGAAAGATTAAGAATGTTACTGACAGAAAGATTAAGAATGGTTCTCACAGAAAGATGAAGAATGGTCCTTACAGAAAGATTATGAATGGTACTCACAGAGAGATTAGGAATGTTACTCACAGAAAGATTAAGAATGTTACTCACAGAAAGATTAAGAATGTTACTCACAGAAAGATTAAGAATGGTTCTCACAGAAAGATTAAGAATGGTACTCACAGAAAGAGTACGAATGGTACTCACAGAATGATTAAGAATGGTACTCACAGAAAGATTAAGAATTTTACTGACAGAAAGATTAAGAATGGTACTGACAGAAGGATTAAGAATGGTTCTCACAGAAAGATTAAGAATGGTACTCACAGAAAGAGTAAGAATGTTACTGACATAAAGATTAAGAATGGTACTCACAGAAAGATTAAAAATGGTACTCACAGAAAGATTAAGAATGGTACTCACAGAAAGATTAAGAATGGTACTGACAGAAAGAGTAAGAATGGTACTGACAGAAAGAGTAAGAATGGTTCTCACAGAAAGATTAAGAATGTTACTGACAGAAAGATTAAGAATGTTACTGACAGAAAGAGTAAGAATGGTTCTCACAGAGAGATTAAGAATGTTACTCACAGAAAGAGTAAGAATGGTTCTCATAGAAATATCAAGAATGGTACTCACAGAAAGACTAAGAATGTTACTCACAGAAAGATTAAGAATGGTACTCACAGAAAGATTAAGAATGGTACTCACAGAAAAACTAAGAATGGTTCTCACAGAAAGATTAAGAATGGTACTCACAGAAAGAGTACGAATGGTACTCACAGAATGATTAAGAATGGTACTCACAGAAAGATTAAGAATTTTACTGACAGAAAGATTAAGAATGGTACTGACAGAAAGAGTAAGAATGGTTCTCACAGAAAGATTAAGAATGGGTCTCGCAGAAAGATTAAGAATGGTACTCACAGAAAGATTAAGAATGTTACTGACAGAAAGAGTAAGAGTGGTTCTCATAGAAATATTAAGAATGGTACTCACAGAAAGACTAAGAATGTTACTCACAGAAAGAGTAAGAATGGTTCTCATAGAAATATTAAGAATGGTACTCACAGAAAGACTAAGAATGTTACTCACAGAAAGATTAAGAATGGTACTCACAGAAAGATTAAGAATGTTACTGACAGAAAGATTAAGAATGGTACTCACAGAAAGATTAAGAATGTTACTGACAGAAAGATTAAGAATGTTAATGACAGAAAGATTAAGAACGGTTCTGGCAGAAAGATTAAGAATGGTACTGACAGAAAGAGTAAGAATGGTTCTCACAGAAAGATTAAGAATGTTACTGACAGAAAGATTAAGAATGTTACTGACAGAAAGAGTAAGAATGGTTCTCACAGAAAGTAAAGGAATGGTACTTACAGAAAGATTAAGAATGTTACTGACAGAAAGATTAAGAATGGTTCTCACAGAAAGATGAAGAATGGTCCTTACAGAAAGATTATGAATGGTACTCACAGAGAGATTAAGAATGTTACTCACAGAAAGATTAAGAATGTTACTCACAGAAAGATTAAGAATGTTACTCACAGAAAGATTAAGAATGGTTCTCACAGAAAGATTAAGAATGGTACTCACAGAAAGAGTACGAATGGTACTCACAGAATGATTAAGAATGGTACTCACAGAAAGATTAAGAATTTTACTGACAGAAAGATTAAGAATGGTACTGACAGAAAGATTAAGAATGGTTCTCACAGAAAGATTAAGAATGGTACTCACAGAAAGAGTAAGAATGTTACTGACATAAAGATTAAGAATGGTACTCACAGAAAGATTAAGAATGGTACTCACAGAAAGATTAAGAATGGTACTCACAGAAAGATTAAGAATGGTACTGACAGAAAGAGTAAGAATGGTACTGACAGAAAGAGTAAGAATGGTTCTCACAGAAAGATTAAGAATGTTACTGACAGAAAGATTAAGAATGTTACTGACAGAAAGAGTAAGAATGGTTCTCACAGAAAGATTAAGAATGTTACTCACAGAAAGAGTAAGAATGGTTCTCATAGAAATATCAAGAATGGTACTCACAGAAAGACTAAGAATGTTACTCACAGAAAGATTAAGAATGGTACTCACAGAAAGATTAAGAATGTTACTGACAGAAAGATTAAGAATGGTACTCACAGAAAGATTAAGAATGTTACTGACAGAAAGATTAAGAATGTTAATGACAGAAAGATTAAGAACGGTTCTGGCAGAAAGATTAAGAATGGTACTGACAGAAAGAGTAAGAATGGTTCTCACAGAAAGATTAAGAATGTTACTGACAGAAAGATTAAGAATGTTACTGACAGAAAGAGTAAGAATGGTTCTCACAGAAAGTAAAGGAATGGTACTTACAGAAAGATTAAGAATGTTACTGACAGAAAGATTAAGAATGGTTCTCACAGAAAGATGAAGAATGGTCCTTACAGAAAGATTAAGAATGGTACTCACAGAAAGATTAAGAATGTTACTCACAGAAAGATTAAGAATGTTACTCACAGAAAGATTAAGAATGTTACTCACAGAAAGATTAAGAATGGTTCTCACAGAAAGATTAAGAATTGTACTCACAGAAAGAGTATGAATGGTACTCACAGAATGATTAAGAATGGTACTCACAGAAAGATTAAGAATTTTACTGACAGAAAGATTAAGAATGGTACTGACAGAAAGATTAAGAATGGTTCTCACAGAAAGATTAAGAATGGTACTCACAGAAAGAGTAAGAATGTTACTGACATAAAGATTAAGAATGGTACTCACAGAAAGATTAAGAATGGTACTGACAGAAAGATTAAGAATCGTACTGACAGAAAGATTAAGAATGGTACTGACAGAAAGAGTAAGAATGGTACTGACAGAAAGAGTAAGAATGGTTCTCACAGAAAGATTAAGAATGTTACTGACAGAAAGAGTAAGAATGGTTCTCACAGAAAGATTAAGAATGGTTCTCACAGAAAGATTAAGAATGGTACTCACAGAAAGATTAAGAATGTTACTGACAGAAAGATTAAGAATGGTACTGACAGAAAGAGTAAGAATGTTACTCACAGAAAGAGTAAGAATGTTACTCACAGAAAGATTAAGAATGTTACTCACAGAAAGATTAAGAATGGTTCTCACAGAAAGATTAAGAATGTTACTGACAGAAAGATTAAGAATGTTACTCACAGAAAGAGTAAGAATGTTACTCACAGAAAGATTAAGAATGGTACTCACAGAAAGATTAAGAATGGTACTCACAGAAAGATTAAGAATGGTACTTACAGAAAGATTAAGAATGGTACTCACAGATAGATTAAGAATGGTACTCACACAAAGAGTAAGAATGGTACTCACAGACAGATTAAGAATGTTACTCACAGAAAGATTAAGAATGGTACTCACAGAAATATTAAGAATGGTACTCACAGAAAGATTAAGAATGGTTCTTACAGAAGAATTAAGAATGTTACTCACAGAAAGCATGTGCACCAGTTGCTTCATTTTGCACAGGAATGTCATATTTAATTTCCAAGCTTGCTTTTTACTCCCACAGCAGATTTCCTCAATCATTGTGAGTTCTTAATTTCAGAATGCCAGAATGCTAGCTGTATTTTATTCAGGCAGTGTTTAAGACAGCTTTTAAAGGAAAAGGAAAATGACAATTTTGCATTTTTTTCTTATTTGAAATGCAACTACTGGTTAAAAGGTTCTTACCGTCTTTAATTATGTGGCATGATAATTCCTAGCTCCAACTTGCAATCAATCTGCCGACATGAAAAACAGACATCTTGAATTAGAGTTAGATTGGGTTAGATTATTTGTTGAAGCTCTCTCCAAAGTGAAGCAAAGTAATATGGTTATGTAGTGTTATATTGAAAATAAAAGAAACGAATTTGATTAAGCATGTATTTGTTAGTTTGTTAATTGAAAAAATACCATCCAGATTTGTGAGAGAAAGATAATATAATTTCCATCCAGACTTGAACTTATAACTGAGAAGTACTTGTTGTATGATAGATTTGAATACCAAATTTTTAATGTGACATTTCCATACGTTAAAAAGGGAAGGATACGTAATGGATGTATGAAAAATTAATTAAACAATTATCGTTTATTCTAGGATGCATTAGCAAAGGTATAGCAATTTGTATGAGTAGACATTTGATAAATGATATACCATTCTCTAGTGCACAATATATGTCATTAGCAGACGGCTTTAATATTGATTGTGTATTATGCATTATGATAATAATAATAAATAATAATAATAATAATAATAAAAGATTTCTATAGCGCTATTTCAGACTCAGTCTGCTCATGGTGCTTTAGTATGTAGTATTCTCTATAAAGGTGTGTTTTCAGCTTCTTTTTAAAGCAGTCAATTGTTTTACAGTTTTTCACACCTAGGGGCAGGGAATTCCAGTTTCTTGGCGCATATGCTGAAAAGGGCCCTGTCCCCGTATGTTTTTGAATTTGTTTTTGGGATGGCATATTCATTATTTTCATATGATCTAAGGTTTTTTTCTCCTGTTTTTTCCTGTAGCATACTTGATAAATATTTCGGGGCAAGGCCATTTTGTATCTTCCATGTAATTAGTGCCATCTTGAATTTTATTCTCTCCTCAACAGGCAGCCAGTGCAGTTCCATTAACTTAGGTGTTATATGGTCCCTTTTCTTTACTTTTCCTACAACTCTGGCAGCAGCGTTTTGCAGTTTAGCTAACTCACATTTTGGGACTCCTGCCAGTAGGGAATTTCCATAGTCCAGTGTAGAAGTAATATAAGCATGAGCTAGTGTGTTAGCAGTTTTTTCATCAAGGCAATTTCTTATTTTGGCTATGTTCCTGACATGGAAATAACCGTTTTTACACATATTACTTATTTGTAATTTCATGGATAATTCCTGATCCAAGATTACTCCAAGATCCTTTACTTTTTCAGAGTTGAAAATATCATCCGATCCTACAGTAATCTTAGTAGGGTGGTTATTATTTTTTAAGATTGAGTTTTTTCCACATATGAGCATTTCAGTTTTTCCATCATTGATTTTCATTTTGTTTTCCAGTAGGAAGATTTTTATTTTTACTGATGCATTCCTCTAGTTCTTTTGTGGATCTTTCCATCGCATCATTGGAATTTGGATCCAGAGTGATGTAGAGTTGGGTGTCATCAGCATAGACATGGTGTTTCAGTCCATATTGACCAATTACATCGGCAAGTGGGTCCATGTATGTGGTAAATAGGATTGGACCCAATACCGAACCCTGTGGGACACCATATTTAATATTCATGCTATCAGACTTTTTTCCATCAATAGTCACACATTGTTTTCTTTGAGATAAGTATGACCTGATCCATTTGAGCGCAGTTTCTCCAATGCCACACCGTTTTTCTAGTCTGTTTAATAGAATACGGTGGTCAATAGTATCAAAGGCCGCAGACAGGTCTAAAAGTATAAAAATCACTGTCTTGTTTCTGTCAATGTCCATTAATATATCATTATGTACTTTTAACAGTGCCGTCTCAGTGCTGTGAAATTCCTTGTATGCTGATTGGAACATGCTACGAATGTTATTTATAATCAGATGATTGACAAATTGCTTTGCAAATGCTCTTTCGATTAGTTTTGATAAATATGCTAAGTTCGATACTGGCCTATAGTTTTTCTTAAGTAGTTCCATACCCAGTTTCTTTATTAGGGGCCTGATGATGGCCATTTTCAGATCATCTGGCATGTACCTTAATGTTATTGATTTATTGTTAATTTCAGTAATTAATGGCAGCAGATGCGTTATACATTCACTGAGTAGTCATGTCGGGATCGGGTCAAGTTCACAAGATTTGTTGGCAGATTGCTGTAATAATTTTCTAACATCTGATTCCCCTAATGGCTCAAATTTATTTAGTCTTGTTTTAAATTTTGGCTCCTCAACTATAAGGGGTGGGTTAGGTAATTTAACATCCATTTCATGCCTCAGAGCCGTAATTTTTTCCAGAAAAAAATTATTAAATTCCGTCGCCAGTGCTTTCTTATCTTCACATTTCGGAAAAGGAGTTTCTTCCTTTGTGTGAAGTAGTCCATTTAGTATTTTAAAAAGTTTCTTTGGATCAGATTTATTTGAATTTATTTTGTCAGAGTAATATTTGCACCTAGCTTTGTTTATCATATCATTATATTTATTTCGTTGCGCTTGATATTGTAGTTTGTCTGATTTTAGACCTGATTTTTTATGTTTCCTCTCTAATTTTCTTCTTTTTCTCTTTTCAGCGTGAATGTCATCAGATAACAATGGGGCCGGTTTCCTGACGTGTATGGTTCTCTCTGTAACCGGGGCATGTTTATCCAGAACATCTGTTAACCTGTTGTAATGGTTTAGGAGATTATCAAGATCATTGTCACAATATGACATTCTATCAACAAAATTATCTTTTATATCCTCCATAAACCTTTCAATATTCATATTTTTGAAATTTCTATAAGATATCTTCTTTTTATGTTTTATTTTCGATTGTAGATTTAGATGTATTTTAATTATATTGTGATCTGATAACTTTTCATCCACTAGGTGTCGCTTCACGATGCTACTATGTACACTTGATATTAATAAATCTAATGTATTTCCCAGAATATGTGTTGGTTCTTTAACATGGTTTTCTAGATTGTGCAGATCAAGAAGATCATTGAATTTAATTACATTTGGCTTTTCGGGTTTATTCCAATGAAAGTTGTAATCACCAGTAAGGATTACTTCGTGGGTATATGTACTATAATGTGATAATACCTCAGAAAATTCCTCAAAAAATTGAGTCTATGTATATATATTTTTTTCTGACGGTTCAGGTCTGTAAATTGTAACCACTGTACAAATCCTGGTGCTAGTATTGATTCTCGTTTCCATTAATTCAAAAGTGCTGATATTATGATTATGATCAATTTTTGTAATATCCAGTTCATCCCTGTATATAGCAGCCAGACCACCTCCTGACCTAAGGGGCCTGGGTTCATGCACAACATCATAATTATTTTTCTTTAGATCTGGAACTATTCTGTGCTCATTTGTAGAATTAATCCATGATTCAGTTATACAGAAGATATCAATTTTATTTTCATTGATATATTGGTGTATATGGTCAATTTTATTTCCAATACTTTGTGCGTTTGAGACAGCAATAATCATTTCATTTTTAATGCTATCTTTCAAACCGCTTCCATATATCTGCCTCCTTTGATTCTTTTTTGCAGAGTTCATTAATGCATTTGTTGGGCAACTACGTCTCGCTTCATTAAGATGTCCTTGATAGGGAAATCCGGTCAACGACCCCGTGACATCACCCATAGACATTTCCCTTCGGTGTAACGACGAGCAGCCAATCAGCGACTCAGGGGGCGTGGCTAAGCTCCGATCGATTCGTTTCTTATATCGATCGATACTATTTGTTTTTGCACACCTCAAGGGTCCGGTGGCTTGTGCTATGTTTTTGTTGTTGTAAAGTTGCCTATGCGGGGGTAATTTTTCATATCTTTTTAGTTTCAGGCTCGTATTCATCAATCTACTGACTGAGTTGTTCCTGATACTACACTCTACAAAAAATGTGCCTCATTTTAAAACACAAAAATATTACAGTTTGTTAACACAATTTATGTTAAAATAATTCATCAAAACATTGGACACACTTTAATGCATAATATTTTTTAATGCATAGAATATCGCAGAAAATAGACACAAACATGTATTCCTGAGAATGATAATGTTTACTCAAAACATGATATACATAACGTTAACATAACATATTAACATCCACATGACGTGTACTTCCCATAAGATAATGATCAAGCACATTCTCAACCAGCATTCGGCCATCTTGGTTTCTGTTATGAGTGAATTTATTGATTGCTTATCAACACATTAACTCTCTCTGAAACCAACATCCATATGACTTCTCCAGAAAAATATGCAACACTCCAGTAACTGACTTACTTTAGCTTATTACAATTATTACATGTCTCAGCATGTGGTCATCTGACTATCATGTTTTGTGCGAACAAGATCATGGCAATCGTACCAACTCCTGTGCAGCCTTGTAAAATATTGTGTAAGTGTGACCGGGCCTTAAGGACGCCCATCAGGTGCAGATCATCTCCCTAAGGACGGCCATCAGGTGCAGATCATCTCCCTAAGGACGGCCATCAGACACAGATCATGCCCTAAGGACGGCCATCAGGTGCAGATCATCTCCCTAAGGAGGACCATCAGGCACTGATCATCTCTCTAAGGACGGTAATCAGGCACAGATCATCTCCCTAAGGACGACCATCAGGCACAGATCATCTCTCTAAGGACGACCATCAGGCACATATCATCTCCCTAAGGACGGCCATCAGATGCAGATCATCTCCCTAAGGATGACCATCAGGCACAGATCATCTCCCTAAGGACGGTAATCAGGCACAGATCATCTCCCTAAGGACGACCATCAGGCACAGATCATCTCTCTAAGGACGACCATCAGGCACATATCATCTCCCTAAGGATGACCATCAGGCACAGATGATCTCCCTAAGGTGACCATCAGGCACAGATCATCTCTCTAAGGACGGCCATCAGGCACAGATCATCTCCCTAAGGACGACCATCAGGCACAGATCATCTCCCTAAGGATGGCCATCAGATGCAGATCATCTCCCTAAGGACGGCCATCAGATGCAGATCATCTCCCTTAGGATGACCATCAGGCACAGATCATCTCCCTAAGGACGGCCATCAGGCACAGATCATCTCCCTAAGGACGACCATCAGGCACAGATCATCTCCCTAAGGATTGCCATCAGATGCAGATCATCTCCCTAAGGACGGCCATCAGATACAGATCATCTCCCTAAGGATGACCATCAGGCACAGACCATCTCCCTAAGGACGGTCATCAGGCACAGATCATCTCCCTAAGGACGGCCATCAGGCACAGATCATCTCTCTAAGGACGACCATCAGGCACAGATCATCTCTCTAAGGACGAACATCAGGCACATATCATCTCCCTAAGGACGACCATCAGGCACAGATCATCTCCCTAAGGACGACCATCAGGTGCAGATCATCTCCCTAAGGACAACCATCAGGAGCAGATCATCTATCTAAGGACCGCCATCATGCACAGAACATATCCCTAAGGACGGCCATCAGGCGCAGATCATCTCCCTAAGGATGGCCATCAGGTGCAGATCATCTCCCTAAGGACGACCATCAGGCACAGATCATCTCCCTTAGGATGGCCATCAGATGCAGATCATCTCCCTAAGGACAACCATCAGGAGCAGATCATCTCTATAAGGACCGCCATCAGGCACAGAACATCTCCCTAAGGACGGCCATCAGGCGCAGATCATCTCCCTAAGGACGGCCATCAGGTGCAGATCATCTCCCTAAGGACGGCCATCAGGTGCAGATCATCTCCCTAAGGATAGCCATCAGGTGCAGATCATCTCCCTAAGGACAACCATCAGGCACATATCATCTCCCTAAGGATGACCATCAGGCACAGATCATCTCCCTAAGGACGACCATCAGGTGCAGATCATCTCGCTAAGGACGTCCATCAGATTCAGATCATCTCCCTAAGGACGGCCATCAGGTGCAGATCATCTCCCTAAGGACAACCATCAGGAGCAGATCATCTATCTAAGGACCGCCATCAGGCACAGAACATCTCCCTAAGGACGGCCATCAGGCGCAGATCATCTCCCTAAGGACGGCCATCAGGTGCAGATCATCTCCCTAAGGACGACCATCAGGCACAGATCATCTCCCTTAGGATGGCCATCAGATGCAGATCATCTCCCTAAGGACAACCATCAGGAGCAGATCATCTCTCTAAGGACCGCCATCAGGCACAGAACATCTCCCTAAGGACGGCCATCAGGCGCAGATCATCTCCCTAAGGACGGCCATCAGGTGCAGATCATCTCCCTAAGGACGGCCATCAGGTGCAGATCATCTCCCTAAGGATAGCCATCAGGTGCAGATCATCTCCCTAAGGACAACCATCAGGAGCAGATCATCTCTCTAAGGACCGCCATCAGGCACAGAACATCTCCCTAAGGACGACCATCAGGTGCAGATCATCTCCCTAAGGACGTCCATCAGATTCAGATCATCTCCCTAAGGACGGCCATCAGGTGCAGATCATCTCCCTAAGGACAACCATCAGGAGCAGATCATCTCTCTAAGGACCGCCATCAGGCACAGAACATCTCCCTAAGGACGGCCATCAGGCGCAGATCATCTCCCTAAGGACGGCCATCAGGTGCAGATCATCTCCCTAAGGACGACCATCAGGCACAGATCATCTCCCTTAGGATGGCCATCAGATGCAGATCATCTCCCTAAGGACAACCATCAGGAGCAGATCATCTCTCTAAGGACCGCCATCAGGCACAGAACATCTCCCTAAGGACGGCCATCAGGCGCAGATCATCTCCCTAAGGACGGCCATCAGGTGCAGATCATCTCCCTAAGGACGGCCATCAGGTGCAGATCATCTCCCTAAGGATAGCCATCAGGTGCAGATCATCTCCCTAAGGACAACCATCAGGAGCAGATCATCTCTCTAAGGACCGCCATCAGGCACAGAACATCTCCCTAAGGACGGCCATCAGGCGCAGATCATCTCCCTAAGGACGGCCATCAGGTGCAGATCATCTCCCTAAGGACGGCCATCAGGCACAGATCATCTCCCTAAGGATGGCCATCAGGTTCAAATCATCTCCCTAAGGACGGCCATCAGGTGCAGATCATCTCCCTAAGGATGACCATCATGCACAGATCATCTCCCTAAGGACGGTCATCAGGCACAGATCATCTCCCTAAGGACGGTCATCAGGCACAGATCATCTCTCTAAGGACGACCATCAGGCACAGATCATCTCTCTAAGGACGACCATCAGGCACAGATCATCTCCCTAAGGACAACCATCAGGTGCAGATCATCTCCCTAAGGGCGACCATCAGGCACAGATCATCTTTCTAAGGACGACCATCAGGCACATATCATCTCCCTAATGATGACCATCAGGCACAGATGATCTCCCTAATGATGACCATCAGGCACAGATCATCTCTCTAAGGACGGCCATCAGGCACAGATCATCTCCCTAAGGACGGCTATCAGGCACAGATCATCTCCCTAAGGGTGACCATCAGGCACAGATCATCTTTCTAAGGACGACCATCAGGCACATATCATCTCTCTAAGGACGACCATCAGGCACAAATCATCTCCCTAAGGACAACCATCAGGTGCAGATCATCTCCCTAAGGACGGCCATCAGGCACAGATCATCTCCCTAAGGACGGCCATCAGGCACAGATCATCTCCCTAAGGGCGACCATCAGGCACAGATCATCTTTCTAAGGACGACCATCAGGCACATATCATCTCCCTAAGGCTGGCCATCAGATGCAGATCATCTCCCTAAGGACGGCCATCAGGCACAGATCATCTCCCTAAGGGCGACCATCAGGCGCAGATCATCTTTCTAAGGACGACCATCAGGCACATATCATCTCTCTAAGGACGACCATCAGGCACAAATCATCTCCCTAAGGACAACCATCAGGTGCAGATCATCTCCCTAAGGACGGCCATCAGGCACAGATCATCTCCCTAAGGACAACCATCAGGTGCAGATCATCTCCCTAAGGGCGACCATCAGGCACAGATCATCTTTCTAAGGACGGCCATCAGGCACAGATCATCTCCCTAAGGGCGACCATCAGGCACAGATCATCTTTCTAAGGATGACCATCAGGCACAGATCATCTCCCTAAGGCTGGCCATCAGATGCAGATCATCTCCCTAAGGACGGCCATCAGTTGCAGATCATCTCCCTTAGGATGACCATCAGGCACAGATCATCTCCCTAAGGACGGCCATCAGGCACAGATCATCTCCCTAAGGACGACCATCAGGCACAGATCATCTCCCTAAGAACGACCATCAGGTGCAGATCATCTCCCTAAGGACGTCCATCAGATTCAGATCATCTCCCTAAGGACGGCCATCAGGTGCAGATCATCTCCCTAAGGACAACCATCAGGAGCAGATCATCTCTCTAAGGACCGCCATCAGGCACAGAACATCTCCCTAAGGACAACCATCAGGAGCAGATCATCTCTCTAAGGACCACCATCAGGCACAGATCATCTCCCTAAGGACGTCCATCAGATTCAGATCATCTCCCTAAGGACGGCCATCAGGTGCAGATCATCTCCCTAAGGACAACCATCAGGAGCAGATCATCTATCTAAGGACCGCCATCATGCACAGAACATCTCCCTAAGGACGGCCATCAGGCGCAGATCATCTCCCTAAGGACGGCCATCAGGTGCAGATCATCTCCCTAAGGACGACCATCAGGCACAGATCATCTCCCTTAGGATGGCCATCAGATGCAGATCATCTCCCTAAGGACAACCATCAGGAGAAGATCATCTCTATAAGGACCGCCATCAGGCACAGAACATCTCCCTAAGGACGGCCATCAGGCGCAGATCATCTCCCTAAGGACGGCCATCAGGTGCAGATCATCTCCCTAAGGACGGCCATCAGGTGCAGATCATCTCCCTAAGGATAGCCATCAGGTGCAGATCATCTCCCTAAGGACAACCATCAGGCACATATCATCTCCCTAAGGATGACCATCAGGCACAGATCATCTCCCTAAGGACGACCATCAGGTGCAGATCATCTCCCTAAGGACGTCCATCAGATTCAGGTCATCTCCCTAAGGACGGCCATCAGGTGCAGATCATCTCCCTAAGGACAACCATCAGGAGCAGATCATCTATCTAAGGACCGCCATCAGGCACAGAACATCTCCCTAAGGACGGCCATCAGGCGCAGATCATCTCCCTAAGGACAGCCATCAGGTGCAGATCATCTCCCTAAGGACGACCATCAGGCACAGATCATCTCCCTTAGGATGGCCATCAGATGCAGATCATCTCCCTTAGGATGGCCATCAGATGCAGATCATCTCCCTAAGGACAACCATCAGGAGCAGATCATCTCTCTAAGGACCGCCATCAGGCACAGAACATCTCCCTAAGGACGGCCATCAGGCGCAGATCATCTCCCTAAGGACGGCCATCAGGTGCAGATCATCTCCCTAAGGACAGCCATCAGGAGCAGATCATCTCTATAAGGACCGCCATCAGGCACAGAACATCTCCCTAAGGACGGCCATCAGGCGCAGATCATCTCCCTAAGGACGGCCATCAGGTGCAGATCATCTCCCTAAGGACGGCCATCAGGTGCAGATCATCTCCCTAAGGATAGCCATCAGGTGCAGATCATCTCCCTAAGGACAACCATCAGGCACATATCATCTCCCTAAGGATGACCATCAGGCACAGATCATCTCCCTAAGGACGACCATCAGGTGCAGATCATCTCCCTAAGGACGTCCATCAGATTCAGGTCATCTCCCTAAGGACGGCCATCAGGTGCAGATCATCTCCCTAAGGACAACCATCAGGAGCAGATCATCTATCTAAGGACCGCCATCAGGCACAGAACATCTCCCTAAGGACGGCCATCAGGCGCAGATCATCTCCCTAAGGACAGCCATCAGGTGCAGATCATCTCCCTAAGGACGACCATCAGGCACAGATCATCTCCCTTAGGATGGCCATCAGATGCAGATCATCTCCCTAAGGACAACCATCAGGAGCAGATCATCTCTCTAAGGACCGCCATCAGGCACAGAACATCTCCCTAAGGACGGCCATCAGGTGCAGATCATCTCCCTAAGGACGGCCATCAGGTGCAGATCATCTCCCTAAGGACGGCCATCAGGCACAGAACATCTAACTCAGGACGACCATCAGGCACAGATCATCTCTCTAAGGACGGCCATCAGGCACAGAACATCTCCCTAAGGACGACCATCAGGCACAGATCATCTCTCTCAGGACCGCCATCAGGCACAGAACATCTCCCTAAGGACGGCCATCAGGCGCAGATCATCTCCCTAAGGACGGCCATCAGGTGCAGATCATCTCCCTAAAAACGACCATCAGGCACAGATCATCTCTCTAAGGACCGCCATCAGGCACAGAACATCTCCCTAAGGACGGCTATCAGGTGCAGATCATCTCCCTTAGGACGGCCATCAGGTGCAGATCATCTCCCTAAGGACGGCCATCAGGCACAGATCATCTCCCTAAGGACGGCCATCATGTGCAGATCATCTCCCTAAGGACTACCATCAGGTGCAGATCATCTCCCTAAGGATAACCATCAGAAACAGATCATCTCCCTAAGGATGACTATCAGGCACAGATCATCTCCCTAAGGACGGCCATCAGATGCAGATCATCTCTCTAAGGATGACCATCAGGCACAGATCATCTCTCTAAGGACGACCATCAGGCGCAGATCATCTCTCTAAGGACCGCCATCAGGCACAGAACATCTTCCTAAGGACGGCCATCAGGCACAGAACATCTCCCTAAGGACGGCCATCAAGCACAGATCATCTCCCTAAGGATGGCCATCAGGCAGAGAACATCTCCCTAAGGACGGCCATCAGGTGCAGATCATCTCCCTAAGGACGGCCATCAGGTGCAGATCATCTCCCTAAGGATGACCATCAGATGCAGATCATCTCCCTAAGGACGGTCATCAGATGCAGATCATCTCCCTAAGGACGGTCATCAGGCACAGATCATCTCCCTAAGGATGACCATCAGGCACAGATCATCTCCCTAAGGACAACCATCAGGTGCAGATCATCACCCTAAGGACGGCCATCAGATGCAGATCATCTCCCTCAGGTCGGCCATCAGGCACATATCATCTCCCTAAGGACGACCATCAGGCACAGATCATCTCCCTAAGGACGGCCATCAGGCACAGATCATCTCTCTAAGGACCGCCATCAGGCACAGATCATCTCTCTAAGGACGGCCATCAGGCACAGATCATCTCCCTAAGGAAGACCATCAGGCACAGATCATCTCTCTAAGGACCGCCATCAGGCACAGAACATCTCCCTAAGGACGGCCATCAGGTGCAGATCATCTCCCTAAGGACGGCCATCAGGCACAGATCATCTCCCTAAGGACAACCATCAGGCACAGATCATCTCCCTAAGGATGGCCATCAGGTGCAGATCATCTCCCTAAGGACGGCCATCAGATGCAGATCATCTCCCTAAGGATGACCATCAGGCACAGATCATCTCCCTAAAGACGGCCATCAGGCACAGATCATCTCCATAAGGACGACTATCAGGCACAGATCATCTCCCTTAGGATGGCCATCAGATGCAGATCCTCTCCCTAAGGACGGCAATCAGATGCAGATCATCTCCCTAAGGATGACCATCAGGCACAGATCATCTCCCTAAGGACGGCCATCAGGCACAGATCATCTCCTTAAGGACTACCATCAGGCACAGATCATCTCCCTAAGGATGGCCATCAGATGCAGATCATCTCCCTAAGGACGGTAATCAGGCACAGATCATCTTCCTAAGGATGGCCATCAGGTGCAGATCATCTCCCTAAGGACGGCAATCAGGCACAGATCATCTCCCTAAGGACGGCTATCAGGCACAGATCATCTCCCTAAGGGCGACCATCAGGCACAGATCATCTTTCTAAGGACGACCATCAGGCACATATCATCTCTCTAAGGACGACCATCAGGCACAAATCATCTCCCTAAGGACAACCATCAGGTGCAGATCATCTCCCTAAGGACGGCCATCAGGCACAGATCATCTCCCTAAGGACGGCCATCAGGCACAGATCATCTCCCTAAGGGCGACCATCAGGCACAGATCATCTTTCTAAGGACGACCATCAGGCACATATCATCTCTCTAAGGACGACCATCAGGCACAAATCATCTCCCTAAGGACGACCATCAGGCACAGATCATCTCCCTAAGGCTGGCCATCAGATGCAGATCATCTCCCTAAGGACGGCCATCAGATGCAGATCATCTCCCTTACGATGACCATCAGGCACAGATCATCTCCCTAAGGACGGCCATCAGGCACAGATCATCTCCCTAAGGACGACCATCAGGCACAGATCATCTCCCTAAGAACGACCATCAGGTGCAGATCATCTCCCTAAGGACGTCCATCAGATTCAGATCATCTCCCTAAGGACGGCCATCAGGTGCAGATCATCTCCCTAAGGACAACCATCAGGAGCAGATCATCTCTCTAAGGACCGCCATCAGGCACAGAACATCTCCCTAAGGACAACCATCAGGAGCAGATCATCTCTCTAAGGACCGCCATCAGGCACAGATCATCTCCCTAAGGACGTCCATCAGATTCAGATCATCTCCCTAAGGACGGCCATCAGGTGCAGATCATCTCCCTAAGGACAACCATCAGGAGCAGATCATCTCTCTAAGGACCGCCATCAGGCACAGAACATCCACCTAAGGACGGCCATCAGGCGCAGATCATCTCTCTAAGGACCGCCATCAGGCACAGAACATCTCCCTAAGGACGGCCATCAGGTGCAGATCATCTCCCTAAGGACGGCCATCAGGTGCAGAACATCTCCTTAAGGATGGCCATCAGGCGCAGATCATCTTCCTAAGGACGGCCATCAGGTGCAGATCATCTCCCTAAGGACGGCCATCAGGCACAGATCATCTCCCTAAGGACGGCCATCATGTGCAATTCATCTCCCTAAGGATCACCATCAGGCACAGATCATCTCCCAAAGGACGGCCATCAGATGCAGATCATCTCCCTAAGGACGGTCATCAGACACAGATCATCTCCCTAAGGACGGCCATCAGGTGCAGATCATCTCCCTAAGGACAACCATCAGGAGCAGATCATCTCTCTAAGGACCACCATCAGGCACAGAACATCTCCCTAAGGATGGCCATCAGGCGCAGATCATCTTCCTAAGGACGGCCATCAGGTGCAGATCATCTCCCTAAGGACGGCCATCAGGCACAGATCATCTCCCTAAGGACGGCCATCATGTGCAGATCATCTCCCTAAGGACTACCATCAGGTGCAGATCATCTCCCTAAGGATAACCATCAGAAACAGATCATCTCCCTAAGGATGACTATCAGGCACAGATCATCTCCCTAAGGACGGCCATCAGATGCAGATCATCTCTCTAAGGATGACCATCAGGCACAGATCATCTCCCTAAGGACGGCCATCAGGCACAGATCATCTCCCTAAGGACAACCATCAGGCACAGATCATCTCCCTAAGGATGGCCATCAGATGCAGATCATCTCCCTAAGGACGGCCATCAGATGCAGATCATCTCCCTAAGGATGGCCATCAGATGCAGATCATCTCCCAAAGGACGGCCATCAGATGCAGATCATCTCCCTAAGGACGGTCATCAGACACAGATCATCTCCCTAAGGACGGCCATCAGGTGCAGATCATCTCCCTAAGGACAACCATCAGGAGCAGATCATCTCTCTAAGGACCACCATCAGGCACAGAACATCTCCCTAAGGATGGCCATCAGGCGCAGATCATCTTCCTAAGGACGGCCATCAGGTGCAGATCATCTCCCTAAGGACGGCCATCAGGCACAGATCATCTCCCTAAGGACGGCCATCATGTGCAGATCATCTCCCTAAGGACTACCATCAGGTGCAGATCATCTCCCTAAGGATAACCATCAGAAACAGATCATCTCCCTAAGGATGACTATCAGGCACAGATCATCTCCCTAAGGACGGCCATCAGATGCAGATCATCTCTCTAAGGATGACCATCAGGCACAGATCATCTCCCTAAGGACGGCCATCAGGCACAGATCATCTCCCTAAGGACAACCATCAGGCACAGATCATCTCCCTAAGGATGGCCATCAGATGCAGATCATCTCCCTAAGGACGGCCATCAGATGCAGATCATCTCCCTAAGGATGACCATCAGCCACAGATCATCTCCCTAAAGACGGCCATCAGGCACAGATCATCTCCATAAGGACGACTATCAGGCACAGATCATCTCCCTTAGGATGGCCATCAGATGCAGATCCTCTCCCTAAGAACGGCAATCAGATGCAGATCATCTCCCTAACGATGACCATCAGGCACAGATCATCTCCCTAAGGACGGCCATCAGGCACAGATCATCTCCTTAAGGACGACCATCAGGCACAGATCATCTCCCTAAGGATGGCCATCAGATGCAGATCATCTCCCTAAGGACGGCAATCAGATGCAGATCATCTCCCTAAGGATGACCATCAGGCACAGATCATCTCCCTAAAGACGGTCATCAGGCACAGATCATCTCCCTAAGGACGGTCATCAGGCACAGATCATCTCTCTAAGGACGACCATCAATCACAGATCATCTCTCTAAGGACGACCATCAGGCATTTATCATCTCCCTAAGGATGACCATCAGGTGCAGATCATCTCCCTAAGGACAGCCATCAGGCACAGATCATCTTCCTAAGGATGGCCATCAGGTGCAGATCATCTCCCTAAGGACGGCAATCAGGCACAGATCATCTCCCTAAGGATGGCCATCAGGCACATAACATCTCCCTAAGGATGGCCATCAGGTGCAGATCATCTCCCTAAGGACGGCAATCAGGCACAGATCATCTCCCTAAGGATGGCCATCAGGTGCAGATCATCTCCCTAAGGACGGCCATCAGGTGCAGATCATCTCCCTAAGAATGACCATCAGGCACAGATAATCTCCCTAAGGACGGCCATCAGATGCAGATCATCTCCCTAAGGAAGGTCATCAGGCACAGATCATCTCCCTAAGGACGACCATCACGCACAGATCATCTCCCTAAGGACAACCATCAGGTGCAGATCATCACCCTAAGGACGGCCATCAGATGCAGATCATTTCCCTCAGGTCGGCCATCAGATGCAGATCATCTCCCTAAGGACGGTTATCAGGCACAGATCATCTCCCTAAGGATGGCCATCAGGAGCAGATCATCTCTCTAAGGACCGCCATCAGGCACAGAACATCTCCCTAAGGACAACCATCAGGAGCAGATCATCTCTCTAAGGACCGCCATCAGGCACAGATCATCTCTCTAAGGACGTCCATCAGATTCAGATCATCTCCCTAAGGACGGCCATCAGGTGCAGATCATCTCCCTAAGGACAACCATCAGGAGCAGATCATCTCTCTAAGGACCGCCATCAGGCACAGAACATCTCCCTAAGGACGGCCATCAGGCGCAGATCATCTCTCTAAGGACCGCCATCAGGCACAGAACATCTCCCTAAGGACGGCCATCAGGTGCAGATCATCTCCCTAAGGACGGCCATCAGGTGCAGAACATCTCCTTAAGGATGGCCATCAGGCGCAGATCATCTTCCTAAGGACGGCCATCAGGTGCAGATCATCTCCCTAAGGACGGCCATCAGGCACAGATCATCTCCCTAAGGACGGCCATCATGTGCAATTCATCTCCCTAAGGATCACCATCAGGCACAGATCATCTCCCAAAGGACGGCCATCAGATGCAGATCATCTCCCTAAGGACGGTCATCAGGCACAGATCATCTCCCTAAGGACGGCCATCAGGTGCAGATCATCTCCCTAAGGACAACCATCAGGAGCAGATCATCTCTCTAAGGACCGCCATCAGGCACAGAACATCTCCCTAAGGATGGCCATCAGGCGCAGATCATCTTCCTAAGGACGGCCATCAGGTGCAGATCATCTCCCTAAGGACGGCCATCAGGCACAGATCATCTCCCTAAGGACGGCCATCATGTGCAGATCATCTCCCTAAGGACAACCATCAGGTGCAGATCATCTCCCTAAGGATCACCATCAGGCACAGATCATCTCCCAAAGGACGGCCATCAGATGCAGATCATCTCCCTAAGGACGGTCATCAGGCACAGATCATCTCCCTAAGGACGGCCATCAGGTGCAGATCATCTCCCTAAGGACAACCATCAGGAGCAGATCATCTCTCTAAGGACCGCCATCAGGCACAGAACATCTCCCTAAGGATGGCCATCAGGCGCAGATCATCTTCCTAAGGACGGCCATCAGGCATTTATCATCTCCCTAAGGATGACCATCAGGTGCAGATCATCTCCCTAAGGACGGCCATCAGGCACAGATCATCTCCATAAGGACGACTATCAGGCACAGATCATCTCCCTTAGGATGGCCATCAGATGCAGATCCTCTCCCTAAGGACGGCAATCAGATGCAGATCATCTCCCTAAGGATGACCATCAGGCACAGATCATCTCCCTAAGGACGGCCATCAGGCACAGATCATCTCCCTAAGGACAACCATCAGGCACAGATCATCTCCCTAAGGATGGCCATCAGGTGCAGATCATCTCCCTAAGGACGGCCATCAGATGCAGATCATCTCCCTAAGGATGACCATCAGGCACAGATCATCTCCCTAAAGACGGCCATCAGGCACAGATCATCTCCCTAAGGACGGTCATCAGGCACAGATCATCTCTCTAAGGACGACCATCAATCACAGATCATCTCTCTAAGGACGACCATCAGGCATTTATCATCTCCCTAAGGATGACCATCAGGTGCAGATCATCTCCCTAAGGACGGCAATCAGGCACAGATCATCTTCCTAAGGATGGCCATCAGATGCAGATCATCTCCCTAAGGACGGCAATCAGGCACAGATCATCTCCCTAAGGATGGCCATCAGGCACAGAACATCTCCCTAAGGATGGCCATCAGGTGCAGATCATCTCCCTAAGGACGACCATCAATCACAGATCATCTCTCTAAGGACGACCATCAGGCATTTATCATCTCCCTAAGGATGACCATCAGGTGCAGATCATCTCCCTAAGGACGGCAATCAGGCACAGATCATCTTCCTAAGGATGGCCATCAGATGCAGATCATCTCCCTAAGGACGGCAATCAGGCACAGATCATCTCCCTAAGGATGGCCATCAGGCACAGAACATCTCCCTAAGGATGGCCATCAGGTGCAGATCATCTCCCTAAGGACGGCCATCAGATGCAGATCATTTCCCTCAGGTCGGCCATCAGATGCAGATCATCTCCCTAAGGACGGTCATCAGGCACAGATCATCTCCCTAAGGATGGCCATCAGGTGCAGATCATCTCCCTAAGGACGGCCATCAGGCACAGATCATCTCCCTAAGGACGACCATCAGGCACAGATCATCTCTCTAAGGACCGCCATCAGGCACAGAACATCTCCCTAAGGACGGCCATCAGGTGCAGATCATCTCCCTAAGGACGGCCATCAGGCACAGATCATCTCCCTAAGGATGGCCATCCGGTGCAGATCATCTCCCTAAGGACAACCATCAGATGCAGGTCATCTCCCTAAGGATGACCATCAGAAACAGATCATCTCCCTAAGGACAACCATCAGGAGCAGATCATCTCTCTAAGGACCGCCATCAGGCACAGAACATCTACCTAAGGACGGCCATCAGGCGCAGATCATCTCCCTAAGGACGACCATCAGGTGCAGATCATCTCCCTAAGGACGGCCATCAGGCACAGATCATCTCCCTAAGGATGGCCATCAGGTGCAGATCATCCCTAAGGATCACCATCAGGCACAGATCATCTCCCAAAGGACGGCCATCAGATGCAGATCATCTCCCTAAGGACGGTCATCAGGCACAGATCATCTCCCTAAGGACGGCCATCAGGTGCAGATCATCTCCCTAAGGACAACCATCAGGAGCAGATCATCTCCCTAAGGACGGCCATCAGGCACAGATCATCTCCCTAAGGACGGCCATCATGTGCAGATCATCTCCCTAAGGACAACCATCAGGTGCAGATCATCTCCCTAAGGACGGCCATCAGATGCAGATCATCTCCCTAAGGATAACCATCAGAAACAGATCATCTCCCTAAGGATGACTATCAGGCACAGATCATCTCCCTAAGGACGGCCATCAGATGCAGATCATCTCACTAAGGATGACCATCAGGCACAGATCATCTCCCTAAGGACGGCCATCAGGCACAGATCATCTCCCTAAGGACAACCATCAGGCACAGATCATCTCCCTAAGGATGGCCATCAGGTGCAGATCATCTCCCTAAGGACGGCCATCAGATGCAGATCATCTCCCTAAGGATGACCATCAGGCACAGATCATCTCCCTAAAGACGGCCATCAGGCACAGATCATCTCCCTAAGGACGGTCATCAGGCACAGATCATCTCTCTAAGGACGACCATCAATCACAGATCATCTCTCTAAGGACGACCATCAGGCATTTATCATCTCCCTAAGGATGACCATCAGGTGCAGATCATCTCCCTAAGGACGGCAATCAGGCACAGATCATCTTCCTAAGGATGGCCATCAGATGCAGATCATCTCCCTAAGGACGGCAATCAGGCACAGATCATCTCCCTAAGGATGGCCATCAGGCACAGAACATCTCCCTAAGGATGGCCATCAGGTGCAGATCATCTCCCTAAGGACGACCATCAATCACAGATCATCTCTCTAAGGACGACCATCAGGCATTTATCATCTCCCTAAGGATGACCATCAGGTGCAGATCATCTCCCTAAGGACGGCAATCAGGCACAGATCATCTCCCTAAGGATGGCCATCAGGCACAGAACATCTCCCTAAGGATGGCCATCAGGTGCAGATCATCTCCCTAAGGACGGCAATCAGGCACAGATCATCTCCCTAAGGATGGCCATCAGGTGCAGATCATCTCCCTAAGGACGGCCATCAGGTGCAGATCATCTCCCTAAGAATGACCATCAGGCACAGATAATCTCCCTAAGGACGGCCATCAGATGCAGATCATCTCCCTAAGGACGACCATCACGCACAGATCATCTCCCTAAGGACAACCATCAGGTGCAGATCATCACCCTAAGGACGGCCATCAGATGCAGATCATTTCCCTCAAGTCGGCCATCAGATGCAGATCATCTCCCTAAGGACGGTCATCAGGCACAGATCATCTCCCTAAGGATGGCCATCAGGTGCAGATCATCTCCCTAAGGACGGCCATCAGGCACAGATCATCTCCCTAAGGACGACCATCAGGCACAGATCATCTCTCTAAGGACCGCCATCAGGCACAGAACATCTCCCTAAGGACGGCCATCAGGTGCAGATCATCTCCCTAAGGACGGCCATCAGGCACAGATCATCTCCCTAAGGATGGCCATCCGGTGCAGATCATCTCCCTAAGGACAACCATCAGATGCAGGTCATCTCCCTAAGGATGACCATCAGAAACAGATCATCTCCCTAAGGACAACCATCAGGAGCAGATCATCTCTCTAAGGACCGCCATCAGGCACAGAACATCTCCCTAAGGACGGCCATCAGGCGCAGATCATCTCCCTAAGGACGACCATCAGGTGCAGATCATCTCCCTAAGGACGGCCATCAGGCACAGATCATCTCCCTAAGGATGGCCATCAGGTGCAGATCATCTCCCTAAGGACGGCCATCAGGTGCAGATCATCTCCCTAAGGATGACCATCATGCACAGAACATCTCCCTAAGCACGGCCATCAGGCGCAGATCATCTCCCTAAGGATGACCATCAGGCACAGATCATCTCCCAAAGGACGGCCATCAGATGCAGATCATCTCTCTAAGGACGGTCATCAGGCACAGATCATCTCCCTAAGGATGACCATCAGGCAAAGATCATCTCCCTAAGGACGGCCATTATGCACAGATCATCTCCCTAAGGATGACCATCGTGCACAGAACATCTCCCTAAGGACGGCCATCAGGCGCAGATCATCTCCCTAAGGATGACCATCAGGCACAGATCATCTCCCAAAGGACGGCCATCATATGCAGATCATCTCCATAAGGACGGTCATCAGGCACAGATCATCTCCCTAAGGACGGCCATCAGGTGCAGATCATCTCCCTAAGGACAACCATCAGGAGCAGATCATCTCTCTAAGGACCGCCATCAGGCACAGATCATCTCCCTAAGGACGTCCATCAGATTCAGATCATCTCCCTAAGGACGGCCATCAGGTGCAGATCATCTCCCTAAGGACAACCATCAGGAGCAGATCATCTCTCTAAGGACCGCCATCAGGCACAGAACATCTCCCTAAGGACGGCCATCAGGCGCAGATCATCTCCCTAAGGACGGCCATCAGGTGCAGATCATCTCCTTAAGGACGGCCATCAGGCACAGATCATCTCCCTAAGGATGGCCATCAGGTGCAGATCATCTCCCTAAGGACGGCCATCAGGTGCAGATCATCTCCCTAAGGACGGCCATCAGGTGCAGATCATCTCCCTAAGGATGACCATCATGCACAGAACATCTCCCTAATCACGGCCATCAGGCGCAGATCATCTCCCTAAGGATGACCATCAGGCACAGATCATCTCCCAAAGGACGGCCATCAGATGCAGATCATCTCCCTAAGAACGGTCATAAGGCACAGATCATCTCCCTAAGGATGACCATCAGGCAAAGATCATCTCCCTAAGGACGGCCATTATGCACAGATCATCTCCCTAAGGATGACCATCGTGCACAGAACATCTCCCTAAGGACGGCCATCAGGCGCAGATCATCTCCCTAAGGATGACCATCAGGCACAGATCATCTCCCAAAGGACGGCCATCATATGCAGATCATCTCCATAAGGACGGTCATCAGGCACAGATCATCTCCCTAAGGACGGCCATCAGGTGCAGATCATCTCCCTAAGGACAACCATCAGGAGCAGATCATCTCTCTAAGGACCGCCATCAGGCACAGATCATCTCCCTAAGGACGTCCATCAGATTCAGATCATCTCCCTAAGGACGGCCATCAGGTGCAGATCATCTCCCTAAGGACAACCATCAGGAGCAGATCATCTCTCTAAGGACCGCCATCAGGCACAGAACATCTCCCTAAGGACGGCCATCAGGCGCAGATCATCTCCCTAAGGACGGCCATCAGGTGCAGATCATCTCCCTAAGGACGGCCATCAGGCACAGATCATCTCCCTAAGGATGGCCATCAGGTGCAGATCATCTCCCTAAGGACGGCCATCAGGTGCAGATCATCTCCCTAAGGACGGCCATTATGCACAGATCATCTCCCTAAGGATGACCATCATGCACAGAACATCTCCCTAAGGACGGCCATCAGGCGCAGATCATCTCCCTAAGGATCACCATCAGGCACAGATCATCTCCCAAATGACGGCCATCAGATGCAGATCATCTCCCTAAGGACGGTCATCAGGCACAGATCATCTCCCTAAGGGAGGCTATCAGGTGCAGATCATCTCCCTAAGGACAACCATCAGGAGCAGATCATCTCTCTAAGGACCGCCATCAGGCACAGAACATCTCCTTAAGGATGGCCATCAGGCGCAGATCATCTTCCTAAGGACGGCCATCAGGTGCAGATCATCTCCCTAAGGACGGCCATCAGGCACAGATCATCTCCCTAAGGACGGCCATCATGTGCAGATCATCTCCCTAAGGATCACCATCAGGCACAGATCATCTCCCTAAGGACGGCCATCAGATGCAGATCATCTCCCTAAGGACGGTCATCAGGCACAGATCATCTCCCTAAGGACGGCCATCAGGTGCAGATCATCTCCCTAAGGACAACCATCAGGAGCAGATCATCTCTCTAAGGACCGCCATCAGGCACAGAACATCTCCCTAAGGATGGCCATCAGGCGCAGATCATCTTCCTAAGGACGGCCATCAGGTGCAGATCATCTCCCTAAGGACGGCCATCAGGCACAGATCATCTCCCTAAGGACGGCCATCATGTGCAGATCATCTCCCTAAGGACAACCACCAGGTGCAGATCATCTCCCTAAGGACGGCCATCAGATGCAGATCATCTCCCTAAGGATAACCATCAGAAACAGATCATCTCCCTAAGGATGACTATCAGGCACAGATCATCTCCCTAAGGACGGCCATCAGATGCAGATCATCTCTCTAAGGATGACCATCAGGCACAGATCATCTCCCTAAGGACGGCCATCAGGCACAGATCATCTCCCTAAGGACAACCATCAGGCACAGATCATCTCCCTAAGGATGGCCATCAGGTGCAGATCATCTCCCTAAGGACGGCCATCAGATGCAGATCATCTCCCTAAGGATGACCATCAGGCACAGATCATATCCCTAAAGACGGCCATCAGGCACAGATCATCTCCATAAGGACGACTATCAGGCACAGATCATCTCCCTTAGGATGGCCATCAGATGCAGATCCTCTCCCTAAGGACGGCAATCAGGCACAGATCATCTCCCTAAGGATGACCATCAGGCACAGATCATCTCCCTAAGGACGGCCATCAGGCACAGATCATCTCCTTAAGGACGACCATCAGGCACAGATCATCTCCCTAAGGATGGCCATCAGATGCAGATCATCTCCCTAAGGACGGCAATCAGATGCAGATCATCTCCCTAAGGATGACCATCAGGCACAGATCATCTCCCTAAAGACGGTCATCAGGCACAGATCATCTCCCTAAGGACGGTCATCAGGCACAGATCATCTCTCTAAGGACGACCATCAGGCATTTATCATCTCCCTAAGGATGACCATCAGGTGCAGATCATCTCCCTAAGGACGGCAATCAGGCACAGATCATCTTCCTAAGGATGGCCATCAGGTGCAGATCATCTCCCTAAGGACGGCAATCAGGCACAGATCATCTCCCTAAGGATGGCCATCAGGCACAGAACATCTCCCTAAGGATGGCCATCAGGTGCAGATCATCTCCCTAAGGACGGCAATCAGGCACAGATCATCTCCCTAAGGATGGCCATCAGGTGCAGATCATCTCCCTAAGGACGGCCATCAGGTGCAGATCATCTCCCTAAGAATGACCATCAGGCACAGATAATCTCCCTAAGGACGGCCATCAGATGCAGATCATCTCCCTAAGGACGGTCATCAGGCACAGATCATCTCCCTAAGGACGGCAATCAGATGCAGATCATCTCCCTAAGGACAACCATCAGGTGCAGATCATCACCCTAAAGACGGTCATCAGGCACAGATCATTTCCCTCAGGTCGGCCATCAGATGCAGATCATCTCTCTAAGGACGGTCATCAGGCACAGATCATCTCCCTA
Source organism: Amphiduros pacificus (assembly GCA_949316495.1). Lineage (NCBI taxonomy): Eukaryota > Metazoa > Annelida > Polychaeta > Phyllodocida > Hesionidae > Amphiduros > Amphiduros pacificus. The sequence continues at coordinate 44,676,745 of OX439008.1, read as the reverse complement.
AGGACGGCCATCAGGCACAGATCATCTCTCTAAGGACCGCCATCAGGCACAGAACATCTCCCTAAGGACGGCCATCAGGTGCAGATCATCTCCCTAAGGACGGCCATCAGGCACAGATCATCTCCCTAAGGATGGCCATCCGGTGCAGATCATCTCCCTAAGGACAACCATCAGATGCAGGTCATCTCCCTAAGGATGACCATCAGAAACAGATCATCTCCCTAAGGACAACCATCAGGAGCAGATCATCTCTCTAAGGACCGCCATCAGGCACAGAACATCTCCCTAAGGACGGCCATCAGGCGCAGATCATCTCCCTAAGGACGACCATCAGGTGCAGATCATCTCCCTAAGGACGGCCATCAGGCACAGATCATCTCCCTAAGGATGGCCATCAGGTGCAGATCATCTCCCTAAGGACGGCCATCAGGTGCAGATCATCTCCCTAAGGATGACCATCATGCACAGAACATCTCCCTAAGCACGGCCATCAGGCGCAGATCATCTCCCTAAGGATGACCATCAGGCACAGATCATCTCCCAAAGGACGGCCATCAGATGCAGATCATCTCTCTAAGGACGGTCATCAGGCACAGATCATCTCCCTAAGGATGACCATCAGGCAAAGATCATCTCCCTAAGGACGGCCATTATGCACAGATCATCTCCCTAAGGATGACCATCATGCACAGAACATCTCCCTAAGGACGGCCATCAGGCGCAGATCATCTCCCTAAGGATGACCATCAGGCACAGATCATCTCCCAAAGGACGGCCATCATATGCAGATCATCTCCCTAAGGACGGTCATCAGGCACAGATCATCTCCCTAAGGACGGCCATCAGATGCAGATCATCTCCCTAAGGACAACCATCAGGAGCAGATCATCTCCCTAAGGATGACCACCAGGCACAGATCATCTCCCTAAGGACGGCCATCAGATGCAGATCATCTCCCTAAGGACGACCATCAGGCACAGATCATCTCCATAAGGACGGCCATCAGGCACAGATCATCTCCCTAAGGACGGTCATCAGGCACAGATCATCTCTCTAAGGACGACCATCAGTCACAGATCATCTCCCTAAGGACGGTCATCAGGCACAGATCATCTCTCTAAGGACGACCATCAGGCACAGATCATCTCCCTAAGGATGACCATCAGGCACAGATGATGTCCCTAAGGATGACCATCAGACACAGATCATCTCTCTAAGGACGGCCATCAGGCACAGATCATCTCCCTAAGGACGGCCATCAGGTGCAGATCATCTCCCTAAGGACGACCATCAGGCACAGATCATCTTTCTAAGGACGACCATCAGGCACATATGATATCTCTAAGGACGACCATCAGGCACAAATCATCTCCCTAAGGACAACCATCAAGAGCAGATCATCTCTCTAAGGACCGCCATCAGGCACAGAACATCTCCCTAAGGATGGCCATCAGGCGCAGATCATCTCCCTAAGGACGGCCATCAGGCACAGATCATCTCCCTAAGGACGGCCATCAGGTGCAGATCATCTCCCTAAGGATGACCATCATGCACAGAACATCTCCCTAAGCACGGCCATCAGGCGCAGATCATCTCCCTAAGGATGACCATCAGGAACAGATCATCTCCCAAAGGACGGCCATCAGATGCAGATCATCTCCCTAAGGACGGTCATCAGGCACAAATCATCTCCCTAAGGATGACCATCAGGCACAGATCATCTCCCTAAGGACGGCCATTATGCACAGATCATCTCCCTAAGGATGACCATCATGCACAGAACATCTCCCTAAGGACGGCCATCAGGCGCAGATCATCTCCCTAAGGATGACCATCAGGCACAGATCATCTCCCAAAGGACGGCCATCAGATGCAGATCATCTCCCTAAGGACGGCCATCAGGTGCAGATCATCTCCCTAAGGACAACCATCAGGAGCAGATCATCTCTCTAAGGACCGCCATCAGGCACAGAACATCTCCCTAAGGATGGCCATCAGACGCAGATCATCTCCCTAAGGACGGCCATCAGGCACAGATTATCTCCCTAAGGACGGCCATCAGGTGCAGATCATCTCCCTAAGGATGACAATCATGCACAGAACATCTCCCTAAGCACGGCCATCAGGCGCAGATCATCTCCCTAAGGATGGCCATCAGGCACAGATCATCTCCCTAAGGACGGCCATCAGATGCAGATCATCTCCCTAAGGACGGTCATCAGGCACAGATCATCTCCCTAAGGATGACCATCAGGCACAGATCATCTCCCTAAGGACGACCATCAGGCACAGATCATCTCTCTAAGGACGACCATCAGGCACAGATCATCTCCCTAAGGACGACCATCAGGCACAGATTATCTCTCTAAGGACGGCCATCAGGCACAGAACATCTACCTCAGGACGACCATCAGGCACAGATCATCTCTCTAAGGACGGCCATCAGGCACAGAACATCTCCCTAAGGACGACCATCAGGCACAGATCATCTCTCTCAGGACCGCCATCAGGCACAGAACATCTCCCTAAGGACGGCCATCAGGCGCAGATCATCTCCCTAAGGACGGCCATCAGGTGCAGATCATCTCCCTAAAAACGACCATCAGGCACAGATCATCTCTCTAAGGACCGCCATCAGGCGCAGATCATCTCCCTAAGGACGGCCATCAGGTGCAGATCATCTCCCTAAGGATGACCATCAGGTACAGATCATCTACCTAAGGACAGCCATCAGGAACAGATCATCTCTCTAAGGACCGCCAACAGGCACAGAACATCTCCCTAAGGACGGCCATCAGGCACAGATCATCTCCCTAAGGATGGCCATCAGGCACAGATCATCTCTTTAAGGACGGCCATCAGGCACAGACCATCTTCCTAAGGACGGCCATCAGGCACAGATCATCTCTCTAAGGACGACCATCAGGCGCAGATCATCTCTCTAAGGACCGCCATCAGGCACAGAACATCTTCCTAAGGACGGCCATCAGGTACAGAACATCTCCCTAAGGACGGCCATCAAGCACAGATCATCTCCCTAAGGATGGCCATCAGGCAGAGAACATCTCCCTAAGGACGGCCATCAGGTGCAGATCATCTCCCTAAGGACGGCCATCAGGTGCAGATCATCTCCCTAAGGATGACCATCAGATGCAGATCATCTCCCTAAGGACGGTCATCAGATGCAGATCATTTCCCTAAGGACGGTCATCAGGCACAGATCATCTCCCTAAGGATGACCATCAGGCACAGATCATCTCCCTAAGGACAACCATCAGGTGCAGATCATCACCCTAAGGACGGCCATCAGATGCAGATCATCTCCCTCAGGTCGGCCATCAGGCACATATCATCTCCCTAAGGACGGTCATCAGGCACAGATCATCTCCCTAAGGACGGCCATCAGGCACAGATCATCTCTCTAAGGACCGCCATCAGGCACAGATCATCTCTCTAAGGACGGCCATCAGGCACAGATCATCTCCCTAAGGAAGACCATCAGGCACAGATCATCTCTCTAAGGACCGCCATCAGGCACAGAACATCTCCCTAAGGACGGCCATCAGGTGCAGATCATCTCCCTAAGGACGGCCATCAGGCACAGATCATCTCCCTAAGGATGGTCATCCGGTGCAGATCATCTCCCTAAGGACGGCCATCAGATGCAGGTCATCTCCCTAAGGATGACCATCAGGCACAGATCATCTCCCTAAGGATGGCCATCAGGTGCAGATCATCTCCCTAAGGACGGCCATCAGGCACAGATCGTCTCTCTAAGGACGGCCATCAGGCACAGATCATCTCCCTAAGGACGGCCATCAGATGCAGATCATCTCCCTAAGGATGGCCATCAGGCACAGATCATCTCCCTAAGGATGGCCATCAGGCACAGAACATCTCCCTAAGGACGGCCATCAGATGCAGATCATCTCCCTAAGGACGGCCATCAGATGCAGATCATCTCCCTAAGGACGGCCATCAGGCACAGATCATCTCCCTAAGGACGGCCATCAGATGCAGATCATCTCCCTAAGGATGGCCATCAGGCACAGAACATCTCCCTAAGGACGGCCATCAGATGCAGATCATCTCCCTAAGGACGGCCATCAGATGCAGATCATCTCCCTAAGGACGGCCATGAGGCACAGATCATCTCCCTAAGGACGGCCATCAGGCACAGATCATCTCCCTAAGGATGACCATCAGGTGCAGATCATCTTCCTAAGGATGACCATCAGGTGCAGATCATCTCCCTAAGGACGACCATCAGGTGCAGATCATCTCCCTAAGGATGACCATCATGCACAGAACATCTCCCTAAGGACGACCATCAGGTGCAGATCATCTCCCTAAGGACGACCATCAAGTGCAGATCATCTCCCTAAGGACAACCATCAGACGCAGATCATCTCCCTAAGGACGACCATCAGGCACAGATCATCTCCCTAAGGACGACCATCAGGTGCAGATCATCTCTTTAAGGACGAGCATCAGGCACAGATCATCTCCCTCAGGACGAGCCTCAGGCACAGATCATCTCCCTAAGGATGGCCATCAGATGCAGATCATCTCCCTAAGGACGACCATCAGGCACAGATCATCTCTCTAAGGACGACCATCTTAATATTTCTGTCAGTACTTTTCTTTATCTTTCTGTCAGTACCATTCTTAATCTTTCTGTCAGTACCATTCTTTATCTTTCGGTCAGTACTATTCTTTATCTTTCTGTCAGTACCATTCTTTATCTTTCTGTCAGTACCATTCTTAACCTTTCTGTCAGTACTGTGGTGATATATAGACCTGAACCATCTAATCGGAATAGATATACCTACTCTGAGTTTTATGATGAGTTCACCCAGTTGGTTGCACATTATGGTTCATTTAGTCATGAGGTCATTTTCCTTGGCGACTACAACTTCCATGTCAACCTCCCCTTAAAGCCTGATGTCATTAAGTTTAATGATATCTTATCTACCTTTGATCTAACACAATGGGTTCAGGAACCAACCCATAGGTTAGGGAACACCCTTGATCTAATCATTACCTTCAAGGGTAACAAATTCCTGAAGAGCCACCTGGTGGATGAATACTTATCTGATCATAAAATGATTAAGATATACCTAGATATTTCACCTCCAAAACCCCCCAAAAAATCTATCAAATATAGGAATTTCAAGGGATTAGATCTTGAGTCCCTAAGGAGGGACATCAAATCCCTAACTGGTAGAGACACAACATGGGAACACTTATCCTTGGGTGACATGGTGAATTACTATGACAGGGAACTCACATCACTCATGGATAAACATGCTCCTATCAAGGTTGCCAAGGTCACTCAGCGCAAACCTGTACCTTGGATGAGTGACCAATTAAAGCTGGAAAGGTCTCTCAAGAGGAAGCTTGAGAGGAAAATGAACAAGACTGATTCTCAGATTGATAAAGAATTATACAAGTCTCAGAGAAATAAGTATAATTCCTTGCTGAAATCGTCTCAATCTACATATTTTTCCAACCTGGTTGAGGAAAATAAACATGACCCTAAAAACTTTTTAGAGTCATAGATACAGTCATGCACAAGAAAAAGGACACACCAATGCCCACAACCGTCTGTGATGTCACTCAGGCTGAGAAATTTAACACATTCTTTCTAGAAAAAATAGAAAGAATTCGCCAAGAAATTGACAGGGCTCCACTTGGCCATAGTCCGCCACCAGGTGACACTACGAACAATAGTACAGCATGTCTGGAGAGGTTCATACCTTTAACCATAGATGACGTGCGAAAATTGGTCAAGAGGTCTGCAAAGAAGTCATGTGAGCTGGATCCTATTCCAACCTGGCTCCTACTTGACCTCCTAGATGACCTCTTACCAATAATTACTTCCATCATAAATAAAAAAAACTGATGGAATCGGAAGTATCAGAAAATATGAAGATAGCCATCATAACACCCCTGTTGAAGAAACTTGGTCTAGAACTGGTTGAGAAAAACTACAGGCCCGTTTCAAACCTGACATTTCTCTCAAAGCTAACTGAGAGGGCAGTAGCCGACCAGTTAGTCCCTCATCTTGTAAGGAATGGCCTTACTGACAAGTTCTAATCTGCCTACAAGGAATATCACAGCACTGAAACTGCTTTGTTAAAGGTGCAAAATGATATCTTGTGTGCACTAGACAACAAAAAGTCAGTCATCTTGCTGTTGCTGGACCTCTCTGCTGCCTTTGACACCATTGACCATCAAATCCTATTTGATAGAATGGAGGCGAGATGTAAGGTCACGCCCTCTCCTTGATTCGGTCATATCTAAGGAACAGGAAACAATGTGTGAAGGTTGGGACCCATAGGTCATGTTTGAAGTCCATAAAATATGGAGTGCCACAGGGCTCAGTTCTGGGTCCCATACTATTCACCATTTACATGACACCCCTCTCTAACATTCTGGCCAAATATGGTCTGAGCTATCATATCTATGCAGATGATACTCAGATCTACATCCCTGTTGACCACACTTCCCCTCATCAAGGGGAAATAAGCAGACACAAACTTGAGGAATGTGTCTATGAGGTCAGAAATTTCCTTATATCTAATAAGATGAAGATAAATGATGGAAAGACAGAGATGCTCATATGTACTGACAAGTACAATACTGCAACCCGCAGTAGTATCCCAGACAAAATCAGAGTGGGTGGCTCTGATATTGCTCCTAGTGAGTCAGTGGTGGATCTTGGTATCACATTTGACTCCAACATGGACATGAAGGCTCAGATCAGAAAAATGTGTCAGAAGGGCTATTATCATATCAGGAACCTGGCAGCTATTAGACATTGTCTAGACGAGAAGACTGCTGTAACACTTACCCATGCTATTGTTACATCTACTCTGGATTACGGTAATGGCCTGCTGGCTGGTCTTCCTAAAACTGACATTAGGAAGCTGCAATACCTCCAAAACTCTGCAGCACGTGTTGTAGGAAAAATTAGGAAATTTGATCACATTTCAGGAAAACTACAGGAATTGCACTGGCTCCCTGTACATGCGAGAATAGACTTTAAAATCCTTCTCCTAACCTGGAAGGCCCTAAATGGTAAGGCTCCGCCTTACTTACGTGATCTACTCCAAATCAAAGATGGGGAACGCTGTCTAAGATCCAACGATGGCACCCATCTACAAGTATCTAAGACCAGGCTAAGGACAGTGGGTGACAGGGCCTTTTCATCTGCCGGCCCTAGACTTTGGAACTCCTTGCCTACTGAAATTAGGACAAGTACTTCAGTCTCCTCATTCAAGAATAGACTGCAAACTCATCTCTTCAGGACGCATGTCTTGAACACAGCGCTATGAACAGACCTTGTCTGGTATCAGCGCTATACAAATTTTATTATTATTATTATTATTATTACTATTCTTTATCTTTCTGTCAGTACCATTCTTACTCTTTCTGTCAGTGCCATTCTTACTCTTTCTGTAAGTAACATTCTTAATCTTTCTGCCAGTACCATTCTTAATCTTTTTTTCAGTACCATTCTTAATATTTATGTCAGTACCATTCTTTATCTTTCTGTCAGTACCATTCTTAATATTTCTGTCAGTACCATTCTTAATCTTTCTGCCAGTACCATTCTTAATCTTTTTTTCAGTACCATTCTTAATATTTATGTCATTACCATTCTTAATCTTTCTGTCAGTACCATTCTTAATCTTTCTTTCAGTACCATTCTTAATCTTTCTGTCAGTACCATTCTTAATATTTATGTCAGTACCATTCTTAATCTTTTTGTCAGTACCATTCTTTATCTTTCTGTCAGTACCATTCTTAATATTTCTGTCAGTACCATTCTTAATCTTTCTGTCAGTACTATTCTTTATCTTTCTGTCAGTACCATTCTTAATATTTCTGTCAGTACCATTCTTAATCTTTCTGTCAGTACTATTCTTTATCTTTCTGTCAGTACCATTCTTAATCTTTCTGTCATTACCATTCTTAATCTTTCTGTCAGTACCATTCTTAATCTTTCTGTCAGTACCATTCTTTATCTTTCTGTCAGTACCATTCTTTATCTTTCTGTCAGTACCATTCTTAATCTTTCTGTCAGTACCATTCTTAATCTTTCTGTCAGTACCATTCTTAATATTTCTGTCAGTACCATTCTTAATCTTTCTGTCAGTACCATTCTTTATCTTTCTGTCAGCACCATTCTTATCTTTCTGTCAGTACCATTCTTAATCTTTCTGTCAGTACCATTTTTACTCTCACAATCTATCTTTGACCTTCCTGCAGCATATCTGGGAGTTTCTCACAACCTCTCTATAACCTGTTTACTACTCACAGGGTACCTTTTCAAAACTTATCCAGATCATTTTCACTTTCCACAAAGCACCATTCCACTAGACAACCACTTAAAAACACAATACAACTAACAATACAAAGCAACAATAAATACACATTCACTCGTGCCATATTTTCATTGTTGTCATTATTGTGTTTTACCGCGCTCTGCACAGGCTTATATAGGATTCATCAAACATTACACACCTTTTACGGTTGAAAGCTTTAAACACGATAGTCCAAAACTTTTTAATATCTTTGTCAAATTCAGGTCAATAATTTATGTCAAACTATTTTGTTTTCTTTATATGAAAATTTGATGTGAGATATGTGAAATAAAAAAACAGATCAGAACATTCAAATAAGTATGTAAATTATGACATAATTATGTTGTTGATTGGTAGTTACCAGAAGTCCTAAAAACGTTTCAGTTCTATTTTGTAGTTCAGTATCAAAACTACGTAAGAGAGTTAATAATTTACAATGTAATTATAACATCATGAATGTTACATTCAATTTGATGAATGACCTACTGATAATGTACTGAAGACATAGTTGATTAATGTTGTTGCTAGATACCTGACAAACAAGTCTTTAAAAAAAAAAATTGTATGCAATTTCCTTTTTGAAAAGGATATTTATGTTTCTCCATCCCCCAAATATCAAATGGTATGGCCGTAAATCTCGGCAAATGTCATCTGCTGAAGATGCGTTTGATTTTGAAAATCTAATGTGACTTAGGTGATCTTTGTTTCCGAGCAGATTTGTGAACTGCTAAAAGAAGGAAATGCTTGGTTTGGAGTGCCACCATCCCAACTCACTATGCAAGAGCGCGAATCGAATGCATCACAGAATGACATAAACACAGAAATCTCTGAAGTATATGCATCATCCCCTTCTTCACTGATCACTATATATGCAACTTGTTATAATATAGTCTATATTATTACATATATTTAGTATTGCTCTAAGAGTTGCATACAAAAATACGTAACACAGTTACATATATACAACATTTAAGGTAAATTAACACAATACCCAACCACCACCTAAACATCAGTCATTTATTGATAAAGTTTGCAACAATGTAATCTTTTTACTACATTTTGATTTTACAATAAAGTACATGCATAAGCTATAATCATGTCCATAATGTACACAACTATACTCATTGAAGTATGAAACATGTTGGCACAACTAGAGCTGCATGTCCATAATGTACACAACTATACTCATTGAAGGCAATGACATGAAACATGTTGGCACAATTAGAGCTGCATGTCCATAATGTACACAACTATACTCATTGAAGGCAATAACATGAAACATGTTGGCACAATTAGAACTGCATGTCCATAATGTACACAACTCTACTCATTGAAGGCAATGGCATGAAACATGTTGGCACAATTAGAACTGCATGTCCATAATGTACACAACTATACTCATTGAAGGCAATGACATGAAACATGTTGGCACAATTAGAACTGCATGTCCATAATGTACACAACTCTACTCATTGAAGGCAATGGCATGAAACATGTTGGCACAATTAGAGCTGCATGTCCATAATGTACACAACTATACTCATTGAAGGCAATGACATGAAACATGTTGGCACAATTAGAACTGCATGTCCATAATGTACACAACTCTACTCATTGAAGGCAATGGCATGAAACATGTTGGCACAATTAGAGCTGCATGTTCATAATGTACACAACTATACTCATTGAAGGCAATGACATGAAACATGTTGGCACAATTAGAACTGCATGGCCATAATGTACACAACTCTACTCATTGAAGGCAATGACATGAAACATGTTGGCACAATTAGAGCTGCATGTCCATAATGTACACAACTATACTCATTGAAGGCAATAACATGAAACATGTTGGCACAATTAGAACTGCATGTCCATAATGTACACAACTCTACTCATTGAAGGCAATGGCATGAAACATGTTGGCACAATTAGAACTGCATGTCCATAATGTACACAACTATACTCATTGAAGGCAATGACATGAAACATGTTGGCACAATTAGAACTGCATGTCCATAATGTACACAACTCTACTCATTGAAGGCAATGGCATGAAACATGTTGGCACAATTAGAGCTGCATGTCCATAATGTACACAACTATACTCATTGAAGGCAATGGTATGAAACATGTTGGCACAATTAGAGCTGCATATCCATTTCTAAAGCATTATAAGGACATTATTTGATGATTACAAGGACGCTTACCACAACCATAAACAGCTATGAATACTGTATAAACAATTAATTCTAATATATTGTCAGGGGAGAACTCATACTTGGAATCTTAGAAAGTTGTTTATCACCAGGGCCTACTTGCACTGACCATCTCCGCGGATAACACTTAATAACATTAGATATTATTTAGCTCAAATTGTTGATTTTGTATTTGTCACTAAAGCTATTAATTATCAATAATCATTTATATACTAGATTTAATATTTGTTGGGTTACAATATGTGGTGCATGAGCGTCTTTTTGACTCATCCAGTTGTTCTCATTAGATGTCAAATCATTTGCCGGGCCTGCCCGAAAAATACAAATGTTGAAATTATTAATCTCTTTCTGAAACGATCTCTCTCAGGTGAGAAAATGCGCCATAAGACTATGTTAAGATCAGCCTTACGTTATAAGTGTCGGACACAAACATTTGAGGAAGGGGCTAGCGCCACAAGAGGTAAGCATTCTTACCCATATATATTAAAGAATATTGTAAGGATTCCCAGCACCCCATTCCCGCACCTTTACTGTAACTAAACGATTGTATATTTATGTTAACCTGTACATGTATATTTTGTTTATATTGTTTATAACCATTGTTTTGTAATTAAGCTATATTTCTTTAAAGGACTTTAAGTTTACGGTGTTGATTAAAACCATGTTGTTTAAACACTTCCACAGTAGATTTCTCGTGAAAAGTATCAACATCAATCTGCTTGAAATCATATGTGTGTGTGTGTGTGCATTTCATAACTTGTTATTTTCTAATATTCATTATCAGTTTCATTTGAGGAAATATTTTTCCATATAATTTATACTGTTTATTAGGTAGCCATATATTGCCATATATTGTCCACACCTATGTCGCTCCCCACAATGAGTGTGCCAAGAGTCAGGCACCATTCCTGAACAGTATAAATTTCGACAGTTGACTTGGATCGAAGCAATATATTCCATGCTCTTCTAAATAACAATTAATTATCAAAGTAAGTAATAGAATTTCTATTCTTTTGGGATGATGTCACAGAGAACTAATTCATCGGATTTTCGTGGATGCTTATCAAGTTTGTATTTTTTAGCATTGTTGCTCTCTGCCTTATGAGTGTTACCAATCTGGCTCTCTGTTCCAGAATCTTCAGTATCCGTCAGACTGGTTCTGGTTGATAAGTCCTCAGTGCTTGTTCGGCGGGAAGACCACATATCAAACATGGCCGAGTCTGACGAGAACTTCCGGTCTGGAGAGTACTTCCGGTCTGGAGAGTACTTCCTGTCTTTAACAGATTGAAGAAAAGTGATTTTATCGCCCTGAGGTTGAACATGAAGGGATAAGGAATTGTGGTGGTGCATAGGGTGTAGAAGGTGAGGCTGGGGTATTCCCAGGGAGTGGTTAGCTTGCTGACTGCTGCTAGTTTCTGCAGTGAACATATCTGTTTGAAGATGTCCATTCAGAGTATAGCAACCAGGGGCTTCACTCCTCTCACGTGACCCCATCTCCCCGGGTCCTACGATATGCGGCAGCTCACTGGCTTGAGTCTGATACTTTGAGGAGGAGCTTGATTTGGATTTGGATTTGGATTTGGATGGTTTTGACCTGTACAAGGAAGCGATTCTCTCTGTGACATCCTCGTGCTTTTTTCTTCTTTCAGATAAATTACTTTGAGTTTTCTTCCTGCAAACTCTAACCACAGCTCTCCTAAACCGTCGACTTCCCATCGCATACCATAAAGGATTAACACTACTGCAGAGGAAAATTAACCACGTGACAAACGTGATCTTAACGGGATGAATATATTGGTGGGCCGCCTCATACATAGCGACTGTGTAGTAGGGCAACCAACAGAACAAGAAAGCCAGGACCAGTCCAAGTAGGCGCCCAGTAGTGTGAGCTTCTCTCTTCAAATTATGACCAGCAGATGTCACTGACACGTGACTCACATTGTCTCCATCATTGTGTGGGATGTGCCTATTGTCTCTGGGGAGAACACTCAAACTGATGTCGTACAAAGAGGGTCTGGTTGCTTCAGACTGATTGTCCATTCCGGATACAGAGGGGAACAGAGATAATCTGTGGATGGGGTCTACCACAGCTAGAGCTAAGGCACTTCTAGGGTCCACACTACAGGAATGGTTACCATGGTTACCTTCCTGGAGTCTACTTGCTTGAGTATTTACGTCGGCTATTCTCTGCATGTGCCGACGTGCTATCCGAATGATTTTTAGATATGAAATAAATATCACAAAAAGAGGGACTAAAAAACAGGTGACAAAGTCAAAAATGGCGTATCGGACGTCGGCCGCCCAGTCTGTTGTACATATAAAGCTGTGGCGTCTGAAACTGTATTTCCCCCATCCAAAAAGCGGCGGCAGGCTGCAGAGAGTGGCCTGGATCCACGTCCAGGCCAGCCCCTTGAGGATATAGGTGGCGCTGCAGTGTGAGGTGTACTCCAGACAGTGGATAATGGCCTGGTGTCTGTCATATGCTATGGCTGTGATGGTCAGGATGGACCCCTTGGTGAGCAAACTGAGCACAAACCCAGTGCCTTGGCACAGTGCCTGAAACATAACATACATATTAGGTAAATAGGAATGTAAAATCACATTGTAGTACAAGGTTGTAATTATCAAACAAGAATATGTTTACAGACCCCACCTTCGAACTCCGACTGGGGCAGTACGGTACAATGAATTTGAGAGTTTTTTAGAGATACCTTGGTACCACCTTGGAGTAAATACTCATCCAAAATATAACCTCATTGAATTGCATAAATGGATAGGATCAGCTCTTTTATACTTGACATGGTCATTCCAAAATGCATTTCGTATTTGGGTTGGGGATTTCTACAATGTTTCATTATTTGTAGCATTTATTTCTTGCATTCATTGGATAAACTTTGCCTAATCGATATAAAGCCACTATAATCGCCTGCATCTGAAATACTATTATGATACATCCCAGCGAATGTCATCATCAAATCCACAGGAAACGTCAATGAAGACTTCAAGGCTCTGAAATAATTGTCAAGAAATAGAACGAGAAATTCAGATTTCTAACTGACACACGTTTCTTCCCTAAATATGGATTCATATTTAGCATGTAGTTTAATTCACAAAAACCTGTTCTAAATATTGGACACTGAAGAAATATTAGATTCATAATAGATAGTTGGCAAGGGGTATAAAAGTATCTTTATTAATACATGCTCAAGTTTGGCTCGTAACCAACTTATCTAAAGTATCAAATCTATGATTAAGAATTCTAATCTGTGTGGCCTAAAAATTATAATGCCCTTTGTTTAAAAAAATATTTCCTTCCTTCAGTTTTAACATCTATAAACTCGTTCAAATCTCGATGGCTTCCTCTGACAAAATGATAATGTAAAAGTGATAATGTTAAATAATGAACCGTTTAAATCATTTTACCCAGTGTATACTGCTGGGGTATCAGAGGAGAGAAAATTATATTCCAGATATTTGTCTGATAGTTTCCTTTTGCAGTATATTCTTCAAATGGGCTTAGTTATTTGCTGAGGAGAGATCCTTTCAGGTACAATGTGTAGGTGGGATAATGGGTTACGGTGCAATTCGCTAGGACCCAAGCATCTGAGCACCAGTTGCTATGTGACACTGCAAGGACCTGAGTAGGGACATGTGATACTGTAGGGACATGCTTAAATAGTAACCATTGGCAACCGTTGGCAACCATTGGCAACCACTAGCAACCACTAGCAACCACTAGCAACCATTGGCATCCATTGGCAAATGGCCTTATACGTCTATACCTAGGTGGGTTGTCATGTCAAGGATCTGTGGCATGACAACTTAGTGAAGCAGCACTACATTTAGGTCTCTTCACACTAGTAATGTTCAGAATGCTGTACTCCTCACACATACACACACATCAGTGTACTTGTTGGGAGACTGTAATATTCTCATCTAATTACATGTTAAGCCTGACATAATGCAACTCATTAATACTCTTAAAGTTTGGTTTTCTATTTATCATATTTCTGCCACACCATGAGCCACACCATGAGCTACACCATGAGCCGCACCATGAGCCACACCATGAGCCACACCATGAGCCACACCATGAGCCACACCATGAGCCACAACATGAGCCATAACATGAGCCACAACATGTCCTGGAGCCACACTCTGCAACAGTATATGACATTTACCACTCTTTCATACGAACAAATCCTGTTCATGTATGTGAGCTTATTATTGCTTCACATTTTGTTTTTATCAATCAGTGTCTTATCTTTTTTATACATGATAAAAGACACAGAAAATATCACTCTCTGTGATTCTAGTTCTGCTTTAATTATGACTGCATCTATTTCATGCACAATTAAGTTTAACTTTCTGTTTTCTCTTGAGTTGATCTTAACTAATTATATTGGGCTAATTTTCTTGTTCTCTGGTTGCAAAATCTTACCTTTCCTTCTTTGCTTCATTAAACATTCCTTTCTTGGACACAGGTTTATATACTGGAAAAAGGTCCATACCCTTCTCTTTGTCTTCTGCATTACACAGGTATTCATGAGGTCCTTGGTTTGTTGGCCCTACACAGTTAACAGAGACACCCTTCCTTTCTCTCAAGTCCCATAACAGATGCTTGAGTGTCTTTCGCAGAATAATATGCTCAAGTAACAAAGTTGAATTTTAAACCAAAGACAATATTTTTAATCAATGCTTTTTATCAATGCTTTTCCGAACTTCTTGGGGTGGATAGAGACCATTTCAAGCAGATATGTAGAAGCTGCTAAAGCCAACTTCGTTAAAAGCATTTAAAGGGAAACTAGTAGTGAAGGAATATCATGTGTGGGAACATGTAGAACTAGAAAAATGTTATTAAAGATGTCAGAACCGTCTTGATATCAAAACAAGATGAAGCTAAATGAATGCAAAACTAAAATGCTGACTTTTGCTGACAGGAGGCATGATACTGCCATTAGACATGACATTGGTACTGTGAAAATAGATGATGTGGTACCACCCTTGATATATTGCTTCATTCAGACAGTGTCTAGGCAGCAAAACAGCTCAAACCGTGATACATGTCTTTGTCACTTGTACCCTCGATAATGGCAAGGGCCTTCTTGCATGGCTCCCTGCAGCTGATATTAAAAACCTGCAGAACTCTGTGGCACGTGTCGTAGGG
Organism: Amphiduros pacificus; assembly: GCA_949316495.1. Classification (NCBI taxonomy): domain Eukaryota; kingdom Metazoa; phylum Annelida; class Polychaeta; order Phyllodocida; family Hesionidae; genus Amphiduros; species Amphiduros pacificus. The sequence goes on along the minus strand of OX439008.1, from coordinate 44,660,987 downwards.
AAGATCAGGAGATATGATCATATATATGAGAAACTGAAGGCATTGAACTTGCTCCCAGTGTGTGCCAAAATATACCTCTGAAGACACATATCCCTGAACGGAACAATGAACAGTGTCTCTCTGGTATCCAGTATATCTGAATTAAACATTGAAGAGAATGTGTAGATAAAAGAAACTACCATTATCAAAAAAAGGATGAGGCTATGGAAAGCCCACAAGCAAGCATGCTACAAACCGTGAAGGCAAGAACATGTGAGTGCAGTGTTCAGGCTGACAGATCTCTAAAGTTGGTTCTGGTGGTGATTTCAAGAGTCCGAAGGACGAGAACCAATGAGGGGGTTCTGTCAGCCTGAATACTGCACGAACCCATGTTCTTGTGTTATCGCATACTTATCTGCTGCAGACATGTATGAGATAAAGGTTTTGGTTTGCTTCCCAACCTATGTTGTGTCCAAAACACTATGCACATATATTGCAGCAAGTGCAGATCTATGTTATGCGTATCAAACAATACAAACAATATAAACGCCCTTTTTTAATGATATCACGTTCAATGACATCATTACAACATATATTATATAATGTAATGACGTCATTGGGAGGTGGGCATAGCGCAAGTATATGTTGTGAGGCCACATAATAACATAGATCCATACTTCTTACTATGTTAACACTGGTCTGTTTTATATATAAACTATCTGCAGTAGATAATATAATATAAAGAAAAGAGCATTGGTTCATGCGGTGTTCAGTCTGACAGATCTCTTTTATTGGTTCTGGTGAAAGGATCTCACACATCCTATGAACCAGGGAAGATCTGCAAAAGTAGTTCGGCATATGGGTGATCTGCGAAAGTAGTTCGGCAGAGGGGTGATCTGCAAAAGAATATCTCAATGGTGCAGAAGACCCCCTTGAAGTATGAAATAAATGTCTATTGTCCATTTGCTGTCTAACTTTTATTGTAAGAATCAATGACACGTGTAGGTGATAAGTTGCCTAAGTCATTTACATCATTTCAAGCTGAAATCATCATAATATGAACACTTCACAATAAAAAAGAATTAGCACTTTGAACCCTGTAAATACCTCTCCCCCAGTAGAGTATATTTGTCAAAAGAAATATGTTATAGCCACCAACCGCCCCCTTGCGCATGGCACAAAGGGTCTGCTCATGGCACATAGGGTCTGCTCATGGTGCATAATGTCTGCTCATGGCATACAGTGCCTACTCATGGTGCATAGTGTCTGCTCATGGTGCATAGTGTCTGCTCATGGCACATAGTGTCTGCTCATGGCATACAGTGCCTACTCATGGTGCATAGTGTCTGCTCATGGTGCTTAGTGTCTGTTCATGGCACATAGTGTCTGCTCATGGCACATAGTGTCTATTCCTGGTTCATAGTGTCTGCTCATGGCACATAGTGTCTGCTCATGGCATAGTGACTCATCATGGTGCATAGTCTGCTCATGATGAATAATATGCTCATGACACATAGTGTCTGTTCATGGTGCATAGTGTCTGGTCATGGCACATAGTGTCTGCTCATGGTGCATAGTGTCTGCTCATGGCACATAGTGTCTGTTCATGGCACACAGTGTCTGCTCATGGTGCATAGTGTCTATTCCTGGTTCATAGTGTCTGCTCATGGCACATAGTGTCTGCTCATGGCATAGTGACTCATCATGGTGCATAGTCTGCTCATTGTGCATAGTATCTCATCGCACATAATGTCTGCTCATGATGCATAATGTGATCATGGCACGTAGTGTCTGTTCATGGTGCATAGTGTCTGTTCATGGCACATAGTGTCTGCTCATGATGCATAGTGTCTGCTCATGGTGCATAGTGTCTGCTCATGGTGCATAGTGTCTGCTCATGGTGCATAGTGTCTGCTTATGGTGCATAGTGTCTGCTCATGGCACATAGTGTCTGCTCCTGGTACATAGTATCTGTTCATGGCACATAGTGTCTGCTCATGGTGCATAGTGTCTGCTCATGGTGCAGAGTGTCTACTCATGGCACATAGTGTCTGCTCATGATGCATAGTGTCTGTTAATGGCACATAGTGTCTGTTCATGGCACATAGTGTCTGCTCATGATGCATAGTGTCTGCTCATGATGCATAGTGTCTGCTCATGGTGCATAGTGTCTGCTCATGGTGCATAGTGTCTGCTCATGGTGCATAGTGTCTGCTCATGATGCATAGTGTCTGCTCATGATGCATAGTGTCTGCTCATGGTGCATAGTGTCTGCTCATGGTGCATAGTGTCTGCTCATGGTGCATAGTGTCTGCTCATGGTGCATAGTGTCTGCTCATGGTGCATAGTGTCTGCTTATGGTGCATAGTGTCTGCTCATGGCACATAGTGTCTGCTCCTGGTACATAGTATCTGTTGATGGCACATAATAATAATAATAATAATAATAATAATAATAATAATAATAATAAAAATAATAATAATAATAATAATAATAAAACTTGTATAGCGCTGATACCAGACAAAGTCTGTTCATAGCGCTGTGTTCAAGACATGTGTCCTGAAGAGATGAGTTTTCAGTCTATTCTTGAATGATGAGACTGAAGTACTTGTCCTAATGTCAGTAGGCAAGGAGTTCCACAGTTTGGGGCCAGCAAATGAAAAGGCCCTGTCACCCACTGTCCTTAGCCTGGTCTTAGGTACTTGTAGATGGGTGCCATCGTTGGATCTTAGACAGCGTTCACCATCTTTGATATGGAGTAGATCCCGTAAGTAAGGCGGAGCCTTACCATTTAGGGCCTTCCAGGTCAGGAGAAGGATTTTGAATTCAATTCTCGCATGTACAGGGAGCCAGTGCAATTCCTGTAGTTTTCCTGAAATGTGATCGAATTTCCTTATTTTTCCTACCACACGCGCTGCAGAGTTTTGAAGGTATTGCAGCTTCCTGATGTCAGTTTTTGGAAGACCAGCTAACAGACCATTACCATAATCCAGAGTAGATGAAACAAAGGCATGGGTAAGTGTTACAGCAGTCTTCTCGTCTAGACAATGTCTAATGGCGGCCAGGTTCCTGATATGATAATAGCCCTTCTGACACATTTTTCTGATCTGAGCCTTCATGTCCATGTTGGAGTCAAATGTAATACCGAGATCCACCACAGACTCGCTAGGGACAATATCAGAGCCGCCCACTCTGATTGTGTCTGGGATACTGCTGTGGGTTGCAGTATTGTACTTGTCAGTACATATGAGCATCTCTGTCTTTCCATCGTTTATCTTCATCTTATTAGATATAAGGAAATTCCTGACCTCACAGACACATTTCTCAAGTTTGTGTCTGCTTATATCACCCTGATGGGGGGAGGTGTGGTCAACAGGGATGTAGATCTGAGTATCATCTGCATAGATATGATAGCTCAGTCCATATTTGGCCAGAATGTCCGAGAGGGGTGTCATGTAAATGGTGAACAGTATGGGACCCAAAACTGAGCCCTGTGGCACTCCATATTTTATGGGCTTCAGACATGACCTATGGGTCCCAACCTTCACACATTGTTTCCTGTTCCTTAGGTATGATCGAATCCAGGAGAGGGCGTGACCCTTGACATTACATCTCGCCTCCAGTCTATCAAATAAGATTTGATGGTCAATGGTGTCGAAAGCAGCAGAGAGGTCTAGCAACAGCAAGATTACTGACTTTTTGTTATCTAGTGCACACAAGATATCGTTTTGAACCTTTAGCAAAGCAGTTTCAGTGCTATGATGCTCCTTGTAGGCCGATTGGAACTTGTCAGTAAGGCCATTCCTCACAAGATGAGGGACCAACTGGTCTGCTACTGCCCTCTCAGTTAGCTTTGAGATAAATGTCAGGTTTGAAACAGGCCTGTAGTTTTTCTCAATCAGTTCTAGACCCAGTTTCTTCAACAGGGGTGTTATGATGGCTATCTTCATGTTTTCCGATACTTCCGATTCCATCAGTGATTTATTTATGATGGAAGTAATTATTAGTAAGAGGTCATCTAGGAGGTCAAGTAGGAGCCAGGTTGGAATAGGATCCAGCTCACATGACTTCTTAGCCGACATCTTGATCAATTTTCGCACGTCATCTATGGTTAAGGGTGTGAACCTCTCCAGACATGCTGTGCCATTTTTCGTAGTGTCACCTGGTGGCAGATTTTGGCCGAGTGGAGCGACATCGATTTCTTGGCGAATTCTTTCTATTTTTTCTAGAAAGAATGTATTAAATTTCTCTGCTTGAGTGACGTCACAGTCGGTTTGGGGCATTGGTGTGTCCTTTTTCTTGTGCATGACTGTGTCTATGACTCTAAAGAGCTTTTTAGGGTCATGTTTATTTTCCTCAACCAAGTTGGAAAAATATGTAGATTGAGATGATTTCAGCAAGGAATTATACTTATTCCTCTGAGATTTGTATAGTTCTTTATCAATCTGAGAATCAGTCTTGTTCATTTTCCTCTCAAGCCTCCTCTTGAGTGACCTTTCCATCTTTAGTTGGTCACTCATCCAAGGTACAGGTTTGCGCTGAGTGACCTTGGCAATCCTGATAGGAGCATGTCTATCCATGAGTGATGTGAGTTCCCTGTCATAGTAATTCACCATGTCATTCAAGGATAAGTGTTCCCATGCTGTGTCTCTACCCATTAGGGATTTGATGTCCCTCCTCAGGGACTCAAGATCTAATCCCTTGAAATTTCTATATTTATAGATTTTTGGGGGGGTTTTGGAGGTGAAATGTCAAGGTATATCTTAATCATTTTATGATCCGATAGGTATTCATCCACCAGGTGGCTCTTCAGGAATTTGTTGCCCTTGAAGGTAATGATAAGGTCAAGGGTGTTCCCCAGCCTATGAGTTGGTTCCTGAACCCATTGTGCTAGATCAAAGGTGGATAGGATATCATTAAACTTAATGACATCAGGTTTTAAGGGGAGGTTGACATGGAAGTTGTAGTCTCCGAGGAAGATGACCTCATGACTAAATGAACCGTAATGTGCAACCAACTGGGTGAACTCATCATAAAACTCAGAGTAGGTATATCTATTCCGATCAGATGGTTCAGGTCTGTATATGACCACAAACGTTATCTTTTTTCCCCTCAATGCGATGGATGACTCCATGAGCTCCATGGTGGTGACCACAGGTTGGTTGGCTCTATTTGTTGTGAAAGGGAGTTCAGATTTGTATAAAATCCCTATTCCTCCCCCTGTCCGCCCAATCCTGGGAAAGGACTCAAATTTCAGTGAGCCTTCTTCAAGATCACATTTGACCTTATCAGATTTTGAGTCATGCATCCAGGTTTCTGTCATGAACAGGGCATCAAGGTCATGTTCAATAAAATAATCTTTTACTGGCAGGATCTTGCTAGATATGCTCTGTACATTGCAACACCCAATGTGTAATGTTTTCTTCCCGTTTCTTTTAAGATTCTTAATACGAGAATGTTGTTTGTTAACATGTACACTTGGGCCACGTGGGGCAGTCGGACCACGTGTAGTCTGACTCCTCCCCTTTTTGCGGACCGCCCTGTGATTGGTTGTTGTAGACCAAGTGATCTCAGTGGGCGGGGACTGTTCGTGATGCGTCACGAGTGGTAGCTCGTAATTAGCAAGGTAAATAAATGGATTTTTCTCACAACCATCGTTGCGATTGAGATTGTATGCGTCTATATTAAGATTGCATGTTAGATTTGTAGGGAAGAACTCACCAAAGATCTGCTGCCATTTATTTAATGGCGACCCCATGCATTCTGTAATATCATTATGAAATGTCAGTTTATTATTAACATTGGTATTGCTAATACTACTGATAGTTGACATGTTAGGCATTATACACTCGCCAGCTCCATGAACAGCGAGTAGCGTGTTTGACGAGCAAGGGCCCTCAGCTTGTAACACAAAACGTTGTTGAGCAGGGAATAACTCAATATATTTATTTGTACATAGAGCAAAGAGCTTGAGATTAATGTGCATATGGTTACGTAAGTGTTCAATGTGTGAGAGATTTACCACATTAAAATTGATGTTGCTAAGTTTATTTGTCTTATTAAAGATATATTTGTGCACATTACACAGTAAGAAGTGTTTTGCTTTAATACCATCATACGGAACATAGATTTGTCCATCGTTAGGATCGATATGACCCAGGGCGTTAAAACAAGAACATATACAAACACAATCTTCAGTTTGAACAGAAAAATCTTTATTTGTACATTCATCGTAATATATCTCGTTGTTGTTATATGGAGCTAGCCAAGACTGTCACTTGTCTTCCATAATGTAATTATTGATCTCAGTTTTTACTTTTCTTTTAGAATCAAAGGATCCAGTGATTGTAACAACGTTCAGAATGGTTTTGTCATCCAGTTCTTTACGATCGACCTCAATCCCGGCCCCCGTTGAGCGTCGAAGTTGTTTGATGTTGGAGCCATATTTTCCCACAATTCTACCAGCGACTGACTTTGAGACGTACATCACAACTTCCCTGCCTTTCCTGGCAGAGGGATTGGTAGAAGTCTTGTGTCTAAGTGTTGCCTTTGTTGACTTAGACGTAGAGGGTGTGGGTTCCTCATCCGGAAGGAGAGAGCTCGTCTCGGACATCTGTATGGGTTCAACACTATCGGGGATGGTCAGTGTGTTTATTTTCCCTATGAGCGTGTCGATTGTATCGTCCAGTATCGAGCCGTCATCAGCCAACAATTTGGTGATGGAACCCTCGAACGATGGCATACTTAAATGAGAGTAGCCGTTGATTTTGATCGAGGGTAACAGGCTCACAAATACCATCCAATTCCACCGATGGGTGGGGTTTGCCGGTGGAGGAGGAGTGATGACGGTGACTGTGGGGCCTTTAGCCCGGATCATGGCAATTAGCTTTTTGAAACTATTAAAGTACTGTGATCCATCACCACCTGCCTTAATGTCCACGAGATCAGGTATGATGATAACATGGTCGGCCGCAGGCACTCTGTCCGACCTGGTCGCCAGGAAATGAAGATCCTGGGCGGTTGATTTAAGGTCAGCATCAGCTCTTATCAGCCCACGAGCCAGATCTTCTTGCCTGCCATTTTTTGGAAGGCAGACAAGTAGAGATTTCTTGCCCACCGTTGCTGATGTGTTCTCGTCAGCTTCACTAGAGCCTGACTGTTTCGGCATGGCTGCTCGAAGTACGTCATCCCTCTCCTTCACGGTATTGAGAGCGGTCGCCAATTCAGCTGCCAGAGCCTGTTTGTCCGTCTCTAGCATCGTCTTATCAGCCTGGAGGTCAGTCAGCTTAGCGTTGAGACGTGTTACCTCAGCATTTGTGGCATTAGACGTAGCCAGCAAACGGTCGTAGGTATTTTGCAGGAGATCAAAGGATGCCTTGGTGACCATGATTTGGTCAGTCTTCTTCGCAGCGAGGTCTTCTGCTGCATCTTTCATCAGCGTGGCTCTTCTGGTGGAAGGCCCGTTTGTTGCTTCTTGGTTAGACATTCTCAATTAGTTCTTATAATGTCAACGTATCAATCAATGCTGTGTCAACGTATCTAGCTATTTGGAACTTGTGGGAGCGTCTACAGACTGGATATCTGACTGGTGAATGAGTTCAATATATATTTAAGCATACACAAGTTATTTTGATGCGGGTGTATAATCCCTTACTGACGTGGTATATGCGGGTTAGTATATAATGGAACTGTAAAATTGGAACCCAGCCAAATAATGAATGAAAACAGCTGTGAGAGAGAATTAATAGCTAGAATATTATTCTCACTTCTGTGGTTTCAATGTGTGGTTTTCCTTATTTAATTATTTAATAAAAATAATAAGAAAGTTGGGGTGAGAGCCTGTGTTTGCTGTATAGCGATCACCCGTGCCCGTGAGGGTGGTGAAAGCAAGTGTAATAGTATTGGCTCTGGAGTGTATAGACAGATGTCTATTAACGTTGATTGTTTTTCTTATATAATATGTTCTCCCCTCCTCGTGTTATTGATAACGATGGTGCAATTGGGGAGACGTGTGTTAGGATTGTGATTCACCCGTGGCCGTGAGGCAGGTGAAGATAAATAACTGCGTCTTGTAGTATACGACAGTGGTAGAGAAGCCGACAGTTGATAGTGTCAGCAGATAACTCAGCGTGTTTTCACCCGTGTGCCGTGAGGCTGGTGAAAGCCGAGATGTGGTAGATCACCCGTGTGCCGCAAGGCTGGTGATAAAGATGTTTTAGTCCACCCGTGGCCGTGAGGCAGGTGGGAGGTAATCAATGCGTAGTACAGTAAACAACAGGTGAGTGGCAAGATGGCCGCCTGTCGAATACGTATTTGGCAGAGATCGTGTGCGTATTTTTCACCCGTGTGCCGAGAGGCTGGTGAAAAGGTTTTGTCTTAAGAGTCCGAGGATACTTAAAACCACGTGTACCTGGAGAAAACTGTTTCAGACTTAGAGCACTCGACACAAGCAGGACAGGATTGTCAGCTCGTGAACGCCGTGCCTTCAAAAAGACAACAACTTGGGACCGGCCTTCGCAAGCAAAAGTCAATCCAAACTGCCGTCAGAGCTTGCAGAAAGTCTGTTACAGAAAGATCAAGGTATGGACTTGGTGTGCAATTAGAAATGGGCAGTGATAGACTCAAGTTAGACCAAATATCGTGTCAATAAAGACAGAATATTCGGAGCTTCACAAAAGAGCAGCCATCACCGCGCACGCATGCGCACATAGTGTCTGCTCATGGTGCATAGTGTCTGCTCATGGTGCAGAGTGTCTACTCATGGCACATAGTGTCTGCTCATGATGCATAGTGTCTGTTCATGGCACATAGTGTCTGCTCATGATGCATAGTGTCTGCTCATGGTGCATAGTGTCTGCTCATGGTGCATAGTGTCTGCTCATGGTGCATAGTGTCTGCTCATGGTGCATAGTGTCTGCTCATGGTGCATAGTGTCCGCTCATGATGCATAGTGTCTGCTCATGGTGCATAGTGTCTGCTCATGATGCATAGTGTCTGCTCATGGTGCATAGTGTCTGCTCATGGTGCATAGTGTCTGCTCATGGTGCATATTGTCTGCTCATGGCACATAGTGTCTGCTTATGGTGCATAGTGTCTGCTCATGGCACATAGTGTCTGCTCATGGCACATAGTGTCTGCTCATGGCACATAGTGTCTGCTCATGGTGTGTAGTGTCTGCTCATGGCACATAATGTATGCTCATGGCACATAGTGTTTGCTCATGGTGTATAGTGTCTGCTCATGGCACATAGTGTCTGCTCATGGCACATAGTGTCTGCTCATGGCAAATGGTGTCTGCTCATGGCACATGGTGTCTGCTCATGGTGCATAGTGTCTGTTCATGGCACATAGTGTCTGTTCATGACATAGTGTCTGCTCATGGCGCATAGTGTCTGCTCATGGTGCATAGTTTCTGCTCATGGTGCATAGTGTCTGTTCATGGCACATAGTGTCTGTTCATGACATAGTGTCTGCTCATGGCACATAGTGTCTGCTCATGGTGCATAGTGTCTGCTCATAGCACATAGTGTCTGCTCATGGCACATAATGTCTGCTCATGGCACATAGTGTCTGCTCATGGTGCATAGTTTCTGCTCATGGCACATAGTGTCTGCTCATGGTGCATAGTGTCTTTTCATGACATGGTGTCTGGTCATGGTGCATAGTGTCTGGTCATGGTGCATAGTGTCTGCTCATGGCATACAGTGTCTGCTCATGTTGCAATGAATTATGCCCCACAAATGTTACATTGATATGTACCCCACAAATGTTGCATAGATTTATCCCCCCATAAAGATGTGCAGAAATATGCCCCACAAATGTTGGATGGATGTATGCCCCACAAAGGTTGCAATGAAATATACAAAAGTTGCAATGAAATATGCAAAAGTTGCATACATATATGCCCGCTCAAATGCTTCATGGATATATGCCCCACAAAAGTTTCATGGATATATGCCTCACAAAAGTTGAAATGAAATATGCCCACAAAAGTTGCACAAATATATGCCCCATAAAAGTTACATAGATGTGTATGCCCCATAAAAGTTGCATGGATATATTGTTACGTACGGTTTGTTAACCCTACTAGCGTATGGGGAATGTCTCCGTCGTTGGGGAATGTGGACGGGGATCAGACATGTGATACTCGCTGGCTGTGAACGGGGCCTTAAGCCAGCTACCCTATCTACCTATGTGAGTTGGGAGGTAATAAGGACTGCAGACACAGAGTATACAATGCACAAGGATCTCCTTTATTCGGTGCTGTATACACTAGTCTGGCTAGGTCGGCATGGCAAAGAGCGAGGCATATGGAATACCTGAATGCATGATACTGACAAAGTTCTGAGAATGCATAAAACACCCAAGTCAATACAAGTGTGGCTGTCACGATGCTGAGTGTCGTGGATCTTCTAGGCAAGTGGATTCTGCTCCCTGAGTAGCGATTTCGGGGCCTTTTTAAGGAAAACTGAGCATCTGTGTGAGGGCTGCCTGTGTAGCGTCTTCTCCGGTATCGGGGCTGCGCATGTCCTGCCTGCGTGCCTTGGATGATCACATCATCTCTGTTCGCGGCCTGCACTTGTTGGCCTCATGTAGCACTCAGTAACCTATATGTTTTTTTGCCAAAGATCGTGATTGTCTGTGATTGTCTATATTTGTTTATAAGAGTCTATAGGTAGGTAATCTATATCCTACAATATGCCCCACAAAAGTTGCATTGAAATATGCCCACAAAAGTTGCAAAGATATATACCCCACAAATGTTTCATGGATATATGCTCCACAAAGGTTTCATAGATATATGCCCAAAAAAGCTGCAATCAAATATGCCTATATCCATATAATACTATATCCATAAAATACTTTGTGGGGCATATAGCCATACTATATTTTGTGGGGCATATATCCATTCAATATTTTGTAGAGCATTCATCAATGCAATTTTTGTGGGGCATATATCCATGACATATTTTGTGGGGCATATATCCATAAAATATTTTGTGGGCATGTACACATGCAATATTTTTTGTGACAAATAATCATTCAACTTTTTGTGGGGTATATATCCACAGAGCCTTTGTTTGAATATATCCATAGTGAACTATGTGAAGCCTATATCCATACAATGCTTTGTGGAGTATATATCCATGCTTGATTTTGTGGGGCATATATCCAAGCCACCATTTGCAAATGCCACAAAAAAGACATATGCCCCACAGGTTAGGTCTTAAAAGTAAAAATGCCCCATATCTGCTCAGTCTCATTCTATATGTAGTTTACATGCAAGATAACATAATTGAAAGAGAATAAATAACAAATCACTTTTAGTGTGTTAACAAACATCAAGAATCGTGATGATTGTTTTAGAATCCTGCTCTTTTAGCAACGTTGTTAAAATATAATTATATTGCCACTTCAGCTGCAACGTGACTGAAATGTCAACTATTACCATAAAATAATACTGATTTCCTCTCAGAAATACAAATAGAAATATGCTTTAAATAGTCAACAACACCAGAAACGCATTATGAAAGGTCAAACTGAATATATATATTTTCTGATTTTTATTACCTGAATACAATTGTCTGGACGATTCGCAGAAATAGGGATGGGCTACATTAGTGCAGTGTCCAGGATTATTAGCTCAAAGATTTATATCAACACTGACAAATATTAACAAGTAATATTGACATGGAGCCCAAGTATTGCCCTCACCACTGACAGGCAATCTCATAGGACAAATCCCTTATTATTGACGCAGTGCGTTAACACTCCCCCAATAGTCAGGTAGATAAGTCCAATGTTTGTGCACTTTTGGAAACAAGCACCAAACTTGGCATGGTTGTACCTTGGATCATTGCGAATCATTCTGGATATAGAAACACTTTGGTAGGGCCCCCTGGTGGCTGGGGGTGCCACCTGTACTTGTTTAATATTTAAGATATTTCTATTCTGATTATAGATTTGGAATGTAGGAAATATTCCCTTACAAACATTTTCTGATATAAAAGACATTCCATGCATATTTAATCTCCTTTGTAAACATTTTTTTACCAAAAAAGGATACAAAATATTGCTTAAATGTTTTTCTGTTCAATTGATTAAAGTTTGTTACTACACTTAAGAATCTAAAGCTTCATTCAAAATGAAAATTGATTGAACAGAAAAGAATTTATGCAATTTACAACAATGGTACTTTTTCGGTTTCGTATTTTATCCTGTATCTATATTTAACAATGTGTAAAAAATAAAATCTAACTTGTCATTAGACTTATAATGTCAAATGTATCTATGGTCATGTTCCCTACAATTATAATGCCATGGAATAAGAGGCTTAGATATACCTGTACAGCAGAAATTTTGCTAGGTATCATCTTTACAGACACAATCACACATTGGGGCAGACGGCAGAGATGCACGAGTACAACCACTACGATTGTTGTATGCCTTTTAACAGGCACATTTGATCAACTCTCTGCAGCCTTTCGAAGCTTCTGGAAGCACAGTCCAGAAAGGATTCCACTTGTCATCCTTTTTTATCCAACCCCATTCTCCTGGACTTGGAAGCATCATTTGTCGAACAAGACTTTGGCCCCACACATGTCTACTCTGATAAGTTGCTCGATGGGCATGTTGCTCAAAGGCAGCCTTGGTTGGTGGAAGTGTTTCAATGCGATGCTTCCCTCTTTTGATGAACAACTCTTTTCTGGCTTCATTGGTGTCTGTATGTGGACTTGTTTTGTCATACTAAATGATGACAAATCACTCCAATAAATTCAAATTGTCTTGGCTCATGGTGCTGTGAGGTGTTGATATTTCTGTGAAAGCATCTGTGACCTCTGGGAAACATCTCCAGGCATCCCACACTGTCTTTTTGCCTCAGCCAGCAAAACCCAAAACAGTATCACAGCCTGTCAGTGCAATCCTGGGAGTGCAATCCTGTGAGTGCTTTAGCCTTTTGTTCTCCTATTGCTCTTGAGGATTGAGTATTGGGAGATATTGGGAGATATCTGAAATTTGTATTTGTCCCAAATCCCACCTTCTCCTAATCTTTCTGCATATGCTGTTGCACAACAACATCTGTATCTTCTGTTCTGATCACATTTTTTTGGTATCCTTACTAGCAGCATCAGCAGCATGGATGATTAGACGAGAGTCTGCCTCCTCATGGTTACATGGCATGATGTAGTCATACCAATTATTATCTTCTACCTGTTTGGTACAGAGAACATTTACTCCATCAGTATACACCTCCTTATCTGTCTCCAGATTATCAAGACATGTGTAAGAAATTTGAAAAGTTCCACTTTATTCGCATTGACCAAAAGGAATTTTGACCAATTCTTTGGCATTTTTGTTGAAGGTGTCACTCTCCACCTTTCTCCTTTCCCTCCCTTTTCCCTTGTGGAAGATTTAAGACTATCAGGAATATATCTATCCCAAACAATGTCTTAGCGTTTCACTGTCTGAAGGTGGGTGAAATGGTGTTCTTACGACCCTTTCAGCAACTATGGCCATATCAGGTCAACTTTCGAGCCTTTTAGCCAGTGTGAAAGTAACACTGCCGGCAGTGGGAGTTGAACCCACCACCTCCCGTCCTCCACTGATAAAACCATCAAAGGCACAGATCCTACACTCTACCAACTGTGCTAGTGGGGCCGGTCCTGAAGGTGGGACTGGATGAATGGCAAAAAGATCATATCAGCATATTCTTTAAATGTGCATGAAGTTTTTGGAAGTAGAAAATGTACTATGGCAGCCCCATCAAACAGTTTTGTGTCAACTTCTGGGAAATCTCTGGTTGGCTGTACATAACTCTCCAGTCATGGTATAAGATCAGATTTCTTGCCCATTCTTAGTTACCCATGATCTGAAAGTGATGGTGGAAATGGTTGATTCTCATGACAAAAGAAATTAATAGCTCGAGTTTGACATGAGATGTATATTCAGGAAAAGAGTTCACAATTATCTTGTAGACTAGATATGGTGCTCTGTAATTTAGATTTCTGTGTCTTTTGTGGTCTAAAAAAGAGTGGAAGGTTGTTTTTACTTATGGTGCCTGATATAGGTTTACACAGTTTACAGTTTTGGCAACCGATTCATCCAGAATGTCTTTAGTATTAAGGATGAGCAGGTCAGTGCTTTCCTCAATGAATGGGTTGCCTAAGTCCTGAAATGTGCATAGAAGTGCCAAAACCTGTTTCTGAAATGTCTTCTGTACAGAGGGGGTTTGCTCATGATGTCTGCTATTTCCAACATCAGGGGTTGCATTGTTTGATTTCTCAAATTTGGTCAAAACTGTGGCCAATTCAGGCCCTGAAATCATCCATCTACGAACAGCACTAGGATTCTCTGTCAGTCCCACAGCCCCACCAGTGCCTTTCACAATTTTATTGTTCTGTTCTTGGCCTTGTTCCCATGCAATACCAGAGAATAAAGAGTGGGTCTTGTAAATAGAAATGTGACCTTTTTGTAATTCTATGTGGATTTCAGGGTGATTACTTTCCATGGTTGAGAGGTCCCTAACATACACAGGCAGCCATCTTGTATAATTTGTGTGGTCCAAAGCAAAGAACCATGGCACTAGCTTAGATAAGGCTTCAGCGAACAGAATTATGTCTCCCTCACGTTGTGCTCTAACAAATGAAAAGATTGTCATCTGCAATTCCAGTGTGAGCCACCAATAATGGAAATGGGGACAGTTTTCGATGCGATTCTGTTCCCAACATTCAAATTATTTGCTCTCCTGGCCCTCTGGCAGATTATCTTTATATAGTTAGTATGCCCTGCCAAGCAGCAAGGACCAGCTGCTGTTATCTGGTGAGCATGCCTTGTTCATGTGAGATATGCAACCTTCAAGAACGAGTCTGCTGTTCCAGCATTAGCTATGATGAGACACTGCCATTTGACTTTTCTAAATATTTTGAATGTCGTTTGTACAAATTAGTCAAACAATTTGCATGATATTCTACCTCAGTAGCAACCATGTCACCGGCTGCTAATTTAATTAATAACTTTGAATCCTGCAAATCCTTTGCGCATATATTCACATTTATGTCTATACCTTTGGTTTCAGCTGCACGCTTGTATCTGTCTGTAGCTTTGATGCATTTATTACAAAGGAAACATGATTTGTCAGGCATAAAAGAGCTGACAGAAGACCTCATGAGTATTCTCTCGCTTGGTCCAAACTTATCCTCTTGTTCTGGTGCACTGCTTCTTTTCTTCTGAACATGCTTTAACAATGTAGTGTTATATTTCACATGACATACCTTGTGCCAAGATGCACTATTTTCAGCTAATATTTCAGACTTGAAGAGTTCAATTTTGATATTTGGAGGGAGGGCTTTTACTTCATTAAATTCTATCAAAATTGTTTCCAATGTTTCATAGCCCTTGCCAACATCTTTTCGTTTAGATCTTGCAGGGCACTCCAATTCTTCAGAGTTTGTCTCTTGGCAGAAAACACACAGATTCCAATTCAGCTCTGTATCAACATCTGCCATGATGAGAATGGGTTTATGTACCAGAAAGAACTTCTCTGTAATATTAACATCAGAAATAGTATCAGAAGTATTATAAATATTCAATACAGTTATCAAAACTATGTCATTTAACCATTATTGATAATAAATGTGGTCATGAAATATCAGCATGAATAAATAAAAATGCTTACCTGCAATCACATTCCAATCTGATTTCAAAATTCCATGTGGGTCTATTTTAAGAATTGGGGTTTTAAAAGTAGGTCAGTTTCAGGAGATCCTTAAAAGTAGGTCAATCTTGCACACATCTGCTGATCAGCAGAGGCTGGTACATATTTTACAAATAGTATATCAGGCATTGTGGTCATTTCGGTCATACACAAAGACAAAAAAAAAATGATTGAATAAGTGCAGAGAAAAAACGGGTCAGATAATGTACCTTCATTGTAAAATTTAGAACTTTTTTTCTATTCATCTAATTCATATTCTTATTGAAGTTTTAGATTCTAAAATGTATTAAAAAAATTAATTTAATGAACCAAAAAAACATTTAAGCATTATTTGATGTTACTAAGTTCAATATTTCAAAACAAACGTGAAAATAAATTACATTTATTTCTGAAAATGGTAAAAGCAGGAGATCAAAGATGCATGGCATGTCTTTATTATCATTAAATAATTGTTAGGGGATAATGATTACATTCCAAATCTGTAATCAGAATAGAAATATCTCAAATATTAAACAAGTTATGAATTTTTCCCTGAGGGTACTTCAGATTGAGAAAGTGTAAAAGTACAGGTGGTGCCCCCAGCCACCAGGCGGCGCTACCAAAGTGTTTTCATGTACAGAATGATTCGCAGTGATCCAATGTATAACTATGCCGAATTTGGTGCTTGTATCCAAAAGTGCACAAACATGATCTTTTTATGGACTTATCTACTGGACTACAAGGGAATATCACTGGTTGACGCTCTGAGGTCACGTACAAAATGTGTGGATTTTCTTTTAAAAAAATGGCAGAATTGTTCCAAATGAATAAACCTACAAATAATCAGTGTAAGAAAAGATAACGATTCGTTCATTACACCATTTCACCACCCAGAAATTAAAACCATACTATCTCTGATTGGTAATCTATAATTGTACTTGAATGAAAGCAAGTTGTAATATATAATATGATTATGATGCGATGAATAGTGTGTTATATAAAGATATCCACCCATCAAATTTATTCTATATTCATGTGCAATTATTTTGTAAATCTATTTATATGTGCAACTATTTCTGTATATGAATAAAATATATATATATATACATATACATATACATATAACATACATATACATATACATATACATATACATATAACATACATATACATATACATATACATATACATATACATATACATATACATATACATATACATATACATATACATATACATATACATATACATATACATATACATATACATATACATATACATATAAATCAGACAGGTATAGGCCAGCAAATCACAGCTAGCGATTATTCCCTATGTTAGCCAAGACAGCAACCAGTCCCTAGCAATTGTAGGCTAAAATCATTTATATTTTTTTTGTTATTTTGCTTTGGAGGGGGGCTTATGAAAAGTAGTATTCCTCTATTTGGTGGTACGCATTATGGTGGTATATACCTGTTCATATTAGTGCAGTACATATGCTCCTCTGACATTAAATATGGACTTACATTATCAGGTTGGCGGTTTCCTGAGAGCAGGTTGTAGAACACTGTTGGCGTTATTACCCCTCCCACAATAAGGTCAGCAGCCGCCAGGTTAACCAGAAATGCCGAATTAACGCTCCTGAGCTTCCTGGTTAATCCGATGGTCATCAGCACAGTCATGTTGCCACCCAGGGCAAGTAAGAAAATCACTGTCAGTGAAATAGCAAATGGTACCTGAGCGGCTGTAGGATATGGTGTTATGGTGGGAGGTTGGCATTCCGTGGTGGCATTGGTCACGGTCAAGCTGGGTGTGACACAGGGATGTGAGGTGCTGACCATGCTGACCATACCTGTCTCCTCGCCTAGTACACTCCTACCTGACCCCACAGAGCTCGTCCACCATTGCTCTGCTGACTTGGTTCCGTCTCTGAGAGCACCACCGGGTTCCCACTCAGTCATATTGTATGTCGGTGCATGATGAGAGTAGAGTTTTCTATCAGCATTCGCTGCTTTGTCTGCCAGCTACAGGTGAGGTGCTCTGCATCTTGCAAGCCTCGGCCGACCATCTCTATCAAGTAACCTATCAAGCTCTATCAAGTAATATATTATAACTGAATGCACATGTTCATCCCTCATAACAATCATGATTCAAGTCCATAAATACATTGATAAAGAGAGAGGTGTATACATGAAGAGAGCGTGTAGGCTGTTAGTGTGGAGAGCGGCCTGCTTGTCATGTGCCTGCAGAATGCGGCAGCGTCTTGAGCAATGAACTGCAAGGCGTGGTGGTGATGCTAGTTTCCTTGTCATACACCAGGTATGTGGCCCTCTTGCTCTCCATACATATATATATACATATGTATGTACCTGTCTACCCAGTGCTTGTAATATGTGTTAACTATTTATTTCCGATAATTTTTTTCCGACAATTATTCTCCTTATTCTATGTATTCCCATTACTCTCATTATTCGCGTTATTCTCATCATTCCCATCATTCCCATTAGTTTCATGATTACTCTCATTATTCTCATTATTCCCATTTCTCATCATTCTCAATATTCTCATTATTCTCATTATTCCCATTATTCTCATTATTCCCATTATTCTCATTATTCCAATTACTCTTGTTACTCTCGTTATTCTCATTATTCTCATCATTCCCATTTCTCATCATTCTCACTATTCTTATTATTCCCATTATTCTCATTATTCGCATTACTCTCGTTATTCTCGTTATTCTCATTATTCTTATTTTTTTCATTATTCTCATCATTCCCATTTCTCATCATTATCATTATTCTCATTATTCCCATCATTCTCATTATTCTCATTTTCCCATCATTCTCATTATTCTCATTATTCTCATTATTCTCATTTTCCCCATCATTCTCATCATTCTCATTATTATCACCATTCTCATTATTCTCAATTTCCCACCATTCTCATCATTCTCATTATTCTCATTTTTCCCATTATTCTCACCATTCTCATTATTCTCATTAATATTCTTCTTACTCTCATTAATCTCATTACTTTCATCATTCTCATTATTCTCGTTATTCTCATTATTCCCATTATTCTCATTATTCTCATTATTCTCATTATTCTCATTATTCACACTGAATGGCCGAGCAAGTTATAGATTTCTTTTGTTTATATGTATGACCAGATGGTCTGTTTCAAATGACAAATTTGAATGATGAAAATAGTTCATGATCAGAGTTTCAAAGAGAATGTTTACAATTTGTCCGATTTGATTTGATTTGACTTGATGAATCCCATATATATTCTGATTGCGTTCTCTGAGGTATGAGGGACGCTCCTTTGATACATCGTATGAACGAGAATTTATGAATACAGTGTCTTTGGAGAATAAAAAATAATATCACGTACAGGAACAGATTGATCATGAGTGTTGACTCGATACACGGTATGGTACAAGCAGCCGTGGGCTAATGTATAAAATATTGCCACAAGTGTGGTAACGTCCACAGGATCTGCGATGTTGGTAGACGATATATGGTTCAACTTGACAACTTGACATTTTTGAATCGTACATTTTCATATTTCCACCAAAATATGACCAGCTAATCAATTATATCCGGTATTAGTAAAGTATCTGTGACAATGTGCAAGCATTTTGCTAGACCTAGATCATGTAGATGTATTCATATGTGGCCAGTAATGTTCATGCGTGAGTTTGCTTAATGAAGGTCGCGAGAATTTTAACACCAGATGTCGCTATAGAATTACGTCATTTTGGGAATCCCCCAAGATGGCTACGGATCGCTCGACAGCTTCCCTGAGAGGCGTTGATCGTGTTCAGTTCGGCATCCTCAGCCCCGATGAGATTGTATGTTTGCAAAGTATTATCGTATTTTGTTTTGTTCAATATTTGTAACTTATTAATTGAAAGCCACATGTTTTAAGCCAACAAGAGAACGTTGTCAAGGGAGGATCTTAACACTACATTGTAACAAAATTCTGGATTCCCTCCCCACACTGGTTCATCATGTTCATTGCTGTACAACACACAGCTAAGTGAATGGCCAGTTGGTGGTTTTTCCCGTAAGTGAGAGGATGATAAAACCTTTATATTCAGACATTTTACATATGTAAAATAGTATTCACTTATTTGCATGGCTAATATAATTATTTAAGATAAATCCATGCTTCCTTGTTCATTCCAATTATATGAGAACTTTAAGACAAACCATATCATACCAATAATGTATTCTGCAAGTCAATTTGATTTTATATCAATTGTACTAGTTTAAATCACATAGTTATGCAAATTTTATGTATGATCATTGTTTTTCACATTTCTGATGACAAAATCTGCAAATCGTATGACAGTAATCCCTCCATCTCATCAGCTAGACTGGTACCATCCCTTATCAGCGAGACTGGTACCATCCCTTATCATTACTTATCATGCTTATGAACCTTTCTATGCTGTGAGGGTCAATACAGCAGGACTGGATGCTCATATCATTGTCCTGCAAATAATTAACATCCTGTTTAATTCAGGGTTCATGGTTATATTTCAAGATTCAAGTTTTGGTCAAAGCTGATAAAAAGAGCACAAACTTTTTGTTAAATATATTTTATCAAGAGTTATTTCTTGAGATAGGAAAGTGGTGTCAACAGTTGAACAGAATTTCACATAGTTTCTCTCAGTAAACATTTCAATAAAACCACCAGTAATCACTTTATATTTGTTCACATGTCTATCCATTGAAATGATTTAACTGCAGTTAATTATATATGGGACGTTATATATCTAAACGTCCAGTTGGGGTATAAACATACCACAAGAAATTCATATGTAAAATACAAAATGATTAAATTTGTGTGCCCTGGCCTTTGGTCCTAATTCTGGGTATTTTTTGGTTTATCCTAGTACTTGAAGCTTTATGCTCAAGTCAGGGGTAGGACAGTAATCATTAAGCTTTGCATTTGTCAGTGTAGAGAATGCAGGGTTTGTTTTGACCTCCATTTTTATTGTCAAAAGTAAACCTTTGTTATTTATTAAAGTGGTATATTATCAAAATATACTTCAACTTCAATTGGGCAACTTTTTGTACTCATTAATTATGATGTAGATGGACTGCAAGGAACACTTCCCTTTTCCTGTGTTTAAGATTTGATAAAATTAGTGTCCCTTGAATGACCCACAATGCTGGAGTGATAGGGTAAAGCTATGGTGTCTAAGCATCCATGAAATTATGTGTTATAATTGGCAACATATAAGTTATTTTAGGCTATATGTATTTGAGCAACGTTTCAACCAATTTGAATTATTTTAATGATTTATATTGATTTTTTACAAAACCTTTTGGTGCCCAAATATTTATTTAATGAATTACGTTGACAAAACATAAGAATGTCATCAAGTAAGATTGAATTGATGTCCACACTTCATGTCAATTTGTACCCAGGTGGTGAGATTGTGTTTCTGAAAGGTGCTGTTTTTCTGGTCAGGTAGCATAAGACTGGAGCAAAATCATATGGAATAAATTACCCAACAGGTAAATCCATGTTATGTGTGGACAACGAGTCAATATTATTGCAAACTGCAGTCTTGTTTATTCATCACATGTCTTTAAACTTGCATATCTTGAAATGTTCCCGAAAATAATGATTTTGATCTGATCCAGCCATTGACAGAATCTTTTAACTATTGTGAGGTATATGAGGTCACATGATATCCTGGACCTTGGGAGGGGTAAAATATCATTATAAAACTATCATAAATATATTTTCCCCACAATAAAATTCATTCAATACTTCAATACATAGACATGATGTTCAAAAATGCTAAATGATATTTTATTTTTTATTTTTTGCAAATCAAAAACCTTTATCAAGTCAAGAAATGGAACAAGATATTACTGTGATATGTGCCCTATATAACTAATTGATGCTTCATCCCATTACCTTTTAGATTCTCAGTTTGAAAAGGAGAATCTACTTCTTTATTGCTTTGTTCAATTAAGATGTCATCCTGAGCTTCTAAGAGATAGGATTGAGCTTCATCTTGAGCTCTGATTTTATTGAATTTTAGATAATTAAGATGGTAAAGAATAACAGCAATTTCAGTAATTTAAGAATTCAAGATGCATGCATCCCCTAAACAAGTTTGGAAATACATTTCTAGATGACTTTCTTTCACCTCATCATCCCACTACATGTTTTTCCCTGAAACCAACATACCTGACAAAAAGAGGAAAGTCTCAGGTCAGGTTATCAGCAGTAGAGATTAAAAATATGAGCTGGCAACCTGCTGAGAACACTTGCTTGCTGAGATTAGTACTCAGATTAGTGGGGTGTGTGGTCACTTTCACATGTCTAAAATAGTGGGCAAATCAGTGCACACACATCTGAGCATTATTACTACACATATTTTTTTTATTCAAATTGTGGTTTTATTTGACAAACAAAATAATGATTGCAATTTTGAATTTATGTTAGATATAGAACATTATAGAAATTCTAATTCTATATTGTTAATATGTTTACAACAACTGTGAAACTAGATATCTATTTCGGAGGCATTGACACCATTTCCAAAAAGTGATCTTTGCACTTGTGAGTACATGCGTTATTGACTGATCTCACTGGAAAACAGAAAAATACACATACAGGTGACATCTGACCTTTTGTTTGCACTTATGTATTAAGGGTTGACGAATTGATGAATTTTCATAACACCTTGAAGAGATACAGTTATGTCTGTATTGAAATGTGGATCCAGGCAAAATGTTGAGTGAGCAAACCAGCCATGAGAAAAGGTCAAATCATATTATCAGACCTGTGAGACACATGCTTATACTGAAACATTTGGAACAATTGCATTGCAATGAATATATTCATACATGCTCAAGGTTGCCCTCATGATCAACTTCATCAAAGTTTAAAATCAATGATAAAATCTTGAAATTGGCTCCATGCCTTAGTTTCTTTGCAAATGTGTCTGAGTTCAAATAAAATCAGAATATGAAGATTTCTTATTTGTCTTCTGCATAAAGTTACCTTTTTATATTTTCTATGTTGTCAAAAAACATATTCAATTCTATAGGTTCTGACATGCATATTGCTCAAATATTACCCCAATATGAAGATTTTATATTTGTTTACTGTATAGAGTCATTATTATTCATATTTTCTATGTTTGCAAAAAAAATATATTCTTCTGATGTGCAAAATGTTCAATAAGAACTCCAATATAAAGATTTCATCTTTTTTTTTTATCAAGTCAAACTCATTTGCAATGGACAATTTAATTTTTATTCTGAAGTCCATATCACTCAAACAGAACCCCAATATGAAGATTTCACGTTCAGCATGAAAATAGTACTTTTCCCAACTGGGATTTGAGCCCTGTACCAAGCATTGAAGACAGACATCTTAACCACTGAGCAACGTATCACCCTGTGACAGCACTCTTGGGGTCACAGCATTGTATGAAAATTGAAATTGGTGCTATGTCCCATTTCTTTGCTAATGTGTTATTGCTCAAACTTGACCCAAATATTTTGATGCCATCTTTTTTCTGTATAAAGGCATTTTAATTTTTTTTTTGTATTTTCTCCTTATGCCAAAAAATAGAAAAAGAAAAAAAACAACACATTTTATCTGTTCTGACTTTCATATTGCTCAAAAAAGATCCCTACATGAAGATTTCACTTTTGTTAATTGTATAAAGTCATTATTTTTTATAATTTCTATCAAAACAAAAAATGTTTCAATTCTGAATGTTCCTATGTGCATATTGCTAAAATAAACTTCGAAATAAATATTTCAGTTTCAGGATGAAAAAAATAAAAATAAATACTTGTTCCGTCCAGGAATTGAACCCCAAACCTTCAGCATGGGACAGATGTCTTACCCACTGAGCCATGTTGAATAGTATGATTTGACCTTCTCATTGGTAAATCACACAAATAGTCAACATCTTTATTACTTTATCAAGTTATTTTATAAGGGGATATTCACTACTTTCACCAAGTTAAATTTATAGACTAAATTTTTCCAAAAATATGTTTGCCTAAGATGATATCAATAGTAATGCAAATAGATCAAAAGAAACAGATATCTACAACTCATCTCTCATTTAAATCTAACAATTTTCTAGTTGATTCTCTGTAGGTAGGTATATAAGGTTAGCATGTAATTATTTATATTGAATATGCAGTGTGTCATATAATGTCCAGACACATGTTATATATCTAACTTGGACTCATAAAACAGAAAATTGTAGTAAGTCAAAGTAAGTCAGTTACTGGAGTGGTGCATATTTTTTTTTTTGTATTTAGGATAAGTGCAAGTGCTTCAGAGGAAACAACACATTAATTTGCTTTAATATGTAGATTAGTGTCTTTTAATGTTGGTGTTACTTGACCTCTCTGCTTACTGGAGTGGTGCATATTTTTTTGGAGAAGGCATTTGGAAAGTAGTCTGGTAGGATGTTTGTATGACAGGGAGTTAATGTGTTGATAAGTACTCAATGAGTTCACTCATAACAGAAATCATGATTTCCGAATGCTGGTTGAGAATGTGCTTGATTTCTCTTATGGGATGTACACGTCATGCTCATCAGAATTTCATTTCAGTTCATTATGTATGTGATTGAGTACCATACACCTCCATATATAATCCATTGTTTTTTTTTTATGCCATTTCAGCCTGGAAGAAATACTTCCTTATATAAGACCAAGGTCTAACATTATGCATTGGGACCGTCCTGTCTTTAGATTGCACATTTGAAATATGTCATCTGTCTGTGTGATCCCAGCACCTGTATTTAGGATAAGTGCAAGTGCTTCAGGGGAAACAACACATTAATTTGCTTTAATATGTAGATTAGTGTCTTTTAATGTTGGTGTTACTTGACCTCTCTGCTGCCTTTGACACTATTGACATGACATTATTAAACAGGCTTGAAAAAAGATGTGGCATTATGGGTATGGCACTGAAATGGTTTAGGTCATATTTTTCAAGTAGAAAGCAATATATTACCATTGATGGGAAAATATCTGAAAATATGAATATTATAGTGATGATACGCAACTTTACATCACTCTGGATTCTAAATCTTCAGAGGAAACAATAAAATTCTTAAAAGAGATGGAAGATTGTATAGAAAATATAGATCTGTTTATTAAACAGAACTGCCTATCTGTCGACAAAATTCTAACTCTAAAAATGGGGAAATACCAGCTGAAATTATGGTGAGAAAATCAAGAATTCCCAGATCTAGTAAAGTTAAAGATCGAGGTGTAATCCTGGATCAAGAATTAACAATGAAGCAACAAATCAAAAAATGTGCAAGAATGGCTTTTTTCATGTAAAAAATCTCTCACAGATTAGGAGCTGTTTAAATGAAAAAATAGCAAATACCCTTGCACATGCTTTCGTTATCTCATCATTGGACTATGTTAATGCACTACTAGCTGGATTACCTAAATGTAAACTGTCCAAACTCCAAACTCTACAAAATGCAGCAGCCAGGGGGGTAGGGAAAATGAAGAAAAAAGACCTATAACTCAAAACTGATGCACCTACATTGGATACCGGTTGAGGCTAGAATTGATTTTAAGATATCTCTGTTAACATGGAAGGTGCAAATGGCTTTGCCGCCTTGTATTTGTCTCAACTACTAATACCTAAACATGGGACAAGATCCCGAAAGTCCAATGAAAACAATGAGTGTATTATTCCTAGTACTAACATGAGAACATATGGGGATAGGGCTTTTGCAGTATATGCGCCAAAGAAGTGGAATGCCCTGCCTCCAGAAGTGAAAAATTGTAAAACAAATAATAGCTTCAAAACTCAATTAAAGGCCTACGTATATAGAAAACATTATCTACAAAAGTGCCATGAGCAGACATAGTCTGGAATGGCGCTATACAAATATTTATTATAATCATATTTATTATTAGTAGTAGTAGCAGCAGCAGTAGTTTCACCAAGATGAGTCCTCAAACAACACATTATATAGTTTTATACAGCATCCTTCACAAATAGCCTGACAACATCCTCCACAAATAGTCTGAAACCTGAATGTGTAGATATTAAAATATCCAACAACAAAACTCTTTTCGCTAACAAGACATTAAAGGGAAAACCAACATTTCAGATGCGTATGTCGGTCACTGAAGGAGGGGTCATATATGCAGAGACAATGGAGAGGGGACGACCTAAGCTCAGAGGGCTGATGGATCCCCGCCAGGGCCCAATGGTGAGTCACGCCCGATGTGAGACATGTGCTGGGAGTATGGCTCAATGTCCGGGACACTTTGGACACATTGAGCTGGTTAAACCCGTCTTCCACATCGGCTTCCTCGCCAAGACTACCACAATCCTGCGATGTGTCTGTTTCTTCTGCTCCAAACTGCTCGTAGATGCTGTAAGTTTGTTATACTCAAACCCAAACTCAAAATCAATTCATTCAGCCATATAATAATACATATTTCATAATGTTGTGCATAATATGTAATTATATACATAGATATGTAAATATATACATAGATATAATATGGCCAGGGAGACTCCCATTAAGGCGAACTCAATCACCACTATATAGGAACCACCCTGGGAAAAAATTGAAAATTTCACATTCAGTTATTGAAACTAGTTATTGAAAGATTGACATTTATATCTTGGTTGAAGTATATAGTTTGGTATATTTTAGTATCCAGTATATATATTATAATTATTTAACACTGTGGTATCGTACATTCCTTTTGATAACTATTATATGTGTATTGATACATTTGGTATATTTCTCTCTGAGGATATTTTGCATGTAAGCAAACAGTAGACCATTAGATGAATTCTAATCTTATCTGATTCGCCTTGAGACCTAGGACTTCCTGGTTCAAATTCTGGCAAGCTATTATCAAACTCTATAAGCAGACATTGTCAGAAATCAACGCTATATAAATGTCACCTTATCCTCTTTATCTTTACCTTATGGAGACATAAATACCATTATTACATTTTAAAACCTAAAGCTTTCATGAAATCAGATTTTGCAGCACTTATATAACTTATATGATATAAATGTTAATACCCTAAACTTTGTAATCAAATGTTATTACTCATATATTTCCCGACATAAATGTATGTGCCATTGTAAAGTAGATAGGTCTTCTGCTGAAATCGATGTCAACAAACTTGACCACTGATTTAGTGCAAATAACTGCACCTTTGGACTGCACAGTTCAAAACAGTCTCAGCAAAACACTAATCCTGACAGGTGTAGTTTGGTTGATTTCAGGGCGATGACCTGTTTGTATCACAGATAATTGATCACATACCTATTAAACATACCACTAATCCCTGTGAACTCTGACGTCATGAAAGTTTTAATGTAAATATTCTTCATTCTAGTGGCAAAAATGGATTAATTTCCTTTAAGGCAGTTTGATTGTTTTAGTCATCCTCTTAACATTGCATTTCTAAAATGTTTATTGTATTGCGGCAAATCATGACACATATTTTCTTAATCGCAAAGGTATGCATTATACATTAGGCCTTAGAGTTTTGCTGGATGAGTAGATAAGTAGGTAAGTATATCGCAATGGTAAGGAGGCACCTAACCATATATTGCCTTGCAGGCCATTAGGACCTCCAAGTAGAGTTCTGCAATTATTGCAGTTGTTGGTAAGGCAACTGCTTGAGACTGGCAAGAATAACGTTGCTATGATTAAGAGTTGATTTCATTAAGGCATCTTTTAAAGTTTCAGACATGCAAACACTGACTAGTGGCAGATATATTTCTCTTGTAGTAGAATCTCTGTTTGCACATCATCTGGTTTTGTTCCTTAATTCATGTTCATATCAGAATAAAAAGTGATACCAAGGTCCACCACAGATCCATTGGGCATAATGTCAGTATAACCTATTTACGCTAAATGTATATTATGATGAATTATAATCATAATTTATCAATATCATATCCATCATCAAGTTTTATCTTATTTGTGATCAGGAAGGTTCTGACTTTCATAATACACATTTACATCTCAAATATAAATGCCTTATTTGTGTCTACTGATCCGATGCAAAGCAATATAGAGTCATCTGCATATATATGATAGCTCACACTTTGCAATGCTATGAGCAAGAGTAGACATATCTATAAATAGGATGGTCCTAAGATCGATCCTTGCAGAACACCATGCTTAATGGATTTCATGGTGGACTTGTGCTCAACATTTAATACAACATTTCCTGCCCATTAGGTTTGACATTGTCTATCTTGGGCCATGACTAGTCACTCCGCACCTAGTCTAAAGCCTGACCATTGTGTCTAAGGCCTTTAAGAGAGTCTTTGAATAATTTCATCTTGGTTTTGTACTTTCACATCTTGGCAGGAGCAATCAACAATAATACACCTCCAAACGCTTCCTGTACATATTTGACATTTGGATGAATATTGATTAAAATACTTATTAAAAACCTGTGGATGAGCCACCACGCGTACATAACTTTTTACTTTATGTTCTACGGTTTTTATGATTTTACACTAATTCTTTTAGGACCAAGTATGAAATTATAGATTATTTCAAAATAATATAATTGCCTTATCTATGTATTTTGATGGCTTTGATTTCAGAATCATTCATCAGTGAAAGACATCTTATCCAAATCAATTGGTCAACCGAAAAAACGTTTGGCTCAAATATACAAGTTGTGTAGAGCAAGAAAGGTAAAAAGCTTGACACTGTTTTTAGTCACTAGCTGCATAACGTCAATTTATCTTAAATTATCTCCATCAGAAGTAACCGTTAGACATGCATTTAATGATATTACACATTTAAGAGTCATTATTACGAATTATTTCATTACATTTTATAATTACATTTACTTAAGCATGGGGTCTCTCATTAATTACTTGGTTGAGTAAATATAGTTGCTGTTTTCCGTGCTCCATGTTAACAGAATCAGACTCACGATGGCTGTGGTCAGCCCCAGCCCGCCATTCACAGAAAGGGTCTTGAGCTCAGGTGTAAATGGAAAAATGTCATTGAGGGCTCGCAGCAGAGACCGATTACACTCAAAGCAGAGCGGGTCCATGAGATCTTCCAGCGCATTTCTGATGAGGACTCCCTGGCCCTGGGGTTAGACCCGAGGTTTGCACGGCCGGAATGGATGCTGGTTACAGTCATGCCAGTGGCGCCCCCCTGTGTTAGACCTGCCCATATTACATATGCGTGGTTTCAGGTATGGATTAATAAGTGATGCAAAACAATCCTGATTTGGGGATGGATAGTAAATTAATTATATAAATCATATCTATAGATAAATTTTAGTCTATAGAGTTGTTTAACCTTGTTTTTTTTCTTTATACTAATATTGTGTAATAATCAGACGAGGCAAAAAGACATGGCTAGAATCGGAGCGAGGATGTCTGTGCCTTGTTTGATAGGATTAATCTAATCATTATGATATATATCCCAGGATGATCTGACCAATATCTTGGCAAGGATAATCAGGACTAACAACCAGCTTATTAGAAGTATACAGAGAAAAGCCCCATCTCGCACCATTGCAAGCGATATCGAAGCATTGCAGTTTCATGTTGCAACTTTTACAGACAATGAGATCCCAGGACTGACCCAAGTAAAGGTATTTCACTTAAAATGATTTGATTAATCTTACAAATAATAATGACAGTTAGTCACTGATTTTTTGATAACACAAAACAATATTTACGATTTTGATAACCATATCATTATTTAGGCTTGCTACAAATCTGGACGTCCTTTCAAATCGATCAAGCAAAGGTTAAAGGGAAAAGAAGGTCGTGTGAGGCGAGATATGATGGGAAAACGAGTGTTTTATTCAGGAAGAACTGTGATCACCCCCGACCCAATGTTGAGACTTGACCAAGTTGGAGTACCAAGATCAATGGCTCGGGATTTAACCTTCCCAGAAATTGTGACGCCCTTCAATATTAACTTGTGAGTCCTGGAACGGAAGTTATAACATGATGATAGAGTAGAGAAATGAGTAAATATGTTATTACATATGTTGTTAATGTGTGCTGAATGTTATATTCATATTGTATGGTATTGTCCAGTCTGAGTGAGTTGGTGAAACAGGGGGCGAACCATTTATATCCTGGTGCTTATTACATTGTCCGTGAGAATGGTGAGCGCATTGACCTCAATAATAAACCCAAGGAGACTGACCTTCGCATTGACCTTCGCATTGACCTCAATAATAAACCCAAGGAGACTGACCTTCTTCTCAACATTGGAGATAAAGTAGGAACCCAAATATAATGTGGCTTTTTTAAAAATTTTATCTAGAATTTGAATTTTAAGAGAGGTTTTATGAAGTAATGCATGATATAAAGTATTTGCTGTTGTTTGTCAGGTTGAGAGACACATGCAGAATGATGATTACGTGGTGTTAAACAGGCAGCCCACCCTGCACAAGATGAGTATGATGTGCCACCGAGCCAAGGTCCTGCCTTGGTCCACCTTCAGGCTCAATCCTAGGTGGGTTGCGGGTCGTAAATCACATCCCTCATTGCTGCCTATAAGATCAGCCTTAATTAAGATATATCACGCGCACAGCAGGGGTGTGAAAACGTGGATATAAATCATAAAATAATCAAAAATGTTTCCTGCTTTGAGTTGGTGTGAAAAGTGCATGTACATCAGAGCCATAATCCGTGAAATCTGAAGGGGGTAAATATAGTGTTTTTTGTTGTTGATTTCAGCGTGACTTCTCCCTACCATGCAGGATTCAGTGGAGATGAAATGAACCTTCACATGGTTCAGTCTCAGGAGTCCCGAGCAGAGATCAGGGAGCTGGCTCTCGTACCCCGCATGATTGTCTCGCCCCAAGCCAGTAAACCTGTCATGGCGATCGTGCAGGACTCACTAACAGCTGTCAGAAAGATGACAAAACGGGATGTCTTCCTGGAAAGGGTAAGAATATCAGGATATAGGGTTCAGCAGCTTGCTGTGCTGACCTGTAGTGAACTGCAGTGGTCTGCAGTGGCCTGTAGTGGTCTGCAGTTATCTGTAGTGGTCTGCAGTGGTCTGCAGTGGTCTGTAGTGGTATGCAGTGGTCTGTAGTGGTCTGCAGTGGTCTGTAGTGGCCTGCAGTGGTCTGTAGTGGCCTGCAGTGGTCTGTAGTGGTCTGCAGTGGTCTGCAGTTATCTGCAGTTGTCTGCAGTGGTCTGCAGTGGTCTGTAGTGGTCTGCAGTGGTCTGTAGTGGCCTGCAGTGGTCTGTAGTGGTCTGCAGTGGTCTGCAGTGGTCTGTAGTGGCCTGTAGTGGCCTGTAGTGGCCTGTAGTGGCCTGTAGTGGTCTGCAGTGGTCTGTAGTGGCCTGTAGTGGTCTGCAGTGGTCTGTAGTGGTCTGCAGTGGCCTGTAGTGGCCTGCAGTGGTCTGCAGTTGTCTGCAGTTATCTGCAGTTATCTGCAGTGGTCTGCAGTGGCCTGCAGTGGTCTGCAGTTGTCTGCAGTGGTTTGCAGTGGTCTGTAGTGGCCTGTAGTGGCCTGTAGTGGTCTGCAGTGGTCTGTAGTGGCCTGTAGTGGTCTGCAGTGGTCTGTAGTGGTCTGCAGTGGCCTGTAGTGGCCTGCAGTGGTCTGCAGTTGTCTGCAGTTATCTGCAGTTATCTGCAGTGGTCTGCAGTGGCCTGCAGTGGTCTG
Source organism: Amphiduros pacificus (assembly GCA_949316495.1). Taxonomy (NCBI): domain Eukaryota; kingdom Metazoa; phylum Annelida; class Polychaeta; order Phyllodocida; family Hesionidae; genus Amphiduros; species Amphiduros pacificus. Next base: position 44,629,633 of record OX439008.1, on the reverse strand, counting down.
CAGTTGTCTGCAGTGGTTTGCAGTGGTCTGTAGTGGTCTGCAGTGGCCAGCAGTGGTCTGCAGTGGTCTGTGTTGGACTTCAGTGGTCTGCAGTTGTCTGCAGTGGTTTGCAGTGGTCTGCAGTGGTCTGCAGTGGCCTGTAGTGGTCTGCAGTGGCCTGTAGTGTTCTGTAGTGGTCTGTAGTGGCCTGTAGTGGCATGCAGTTGTCTGCAGTGGTCTGTAATGGTCTGCAGTGGTCTGTAGTGGTCTACAGTGGTCTGTAGTGGTCTGTAGTGGCATGCAGTGGTCTGCAGTGGTCTGCAGTGGTCTGCAGTTATCTGCAGTGGTATGCAGTGGTCTGTAGTGGTCTGTAGTGGCATGCAGTTGTCTGCAGTGGTCTGTAATGGTCTGCAGTGGTCTGTAGTGGTCTGTAGTGGCCTGTAGTGGCCTGTAGTGGTCTGCAGTGGTCTGTAGTGGTCTGTAGTGGCATGCAGTTGTCTGCAGTGGTCTGTAATGGTCTGCAGTGGTCTGTAGTGGTCTGTAGTGGCCTGTAGTGGCCTGTAGTGGCCTGTAGTGGTCTGCAGTGGTCTGTAGTGGTCTGCAGTGGTCTGCAGTGGCCTGCAGTTATCTGTAGTGGTCTGTAGTGGTCTGCAGTGGTCTGCCGTTATCAGTAGTGGTCTGTAGTGTCCTGTAGTGGCCTGTAGTGGCCTGTAGTGGCCTGTAGTGGTCTGCAGTGGCCTGTAGTGGCCTGTAGTGGTCTGCAGTGGTCTGCAGTTGTCTGTAGTGGTCTGCAGTGGCCTGTAGTGGCCTGTAGTGGTCTGCAGTTGTCTGCAGTTATCTGCAGTGGTCTGCAGTGGCCTGCAGTGGTCTGCAGTTGTCTGCAGTGGTTTGCAGTGGTCTGTAGTGGTCTGCAGTGGCCTGCAGTGGTATGCAGTGGTCTGCAGTTGTCTGCAGTTATCTGCAGTGGTCTGTGTTGGACTTCAGTGGTCTGTAGTGGTCTGTAGTGGTCTGTAGTGGACTGCAGTGGTCTGTAGTGGCCTGCAGTTGTCTGCAGTTGTCTGCAGTGGTCTGCAGTGGTCTGCAGTGGTCTGCAGTGGTCTGTAGTGGTCTACAGTTGTCTGTAGTGGCCTGCAGTTGTCTGTAGTGGCCTGCAGTTGTCTGTAGTGGCCTGCAGTGGCCTGTAGTGGCCTGTAGTGGCCTGTAGTGGCCTGTAGTGGTCTGCAATGGTCTGTAGTGGTCTGCAGTGGTCTGTAGTGGTCTGCAGTGGCCTGTAGTGGTCTGCAGTGGCCTGTAGTGGTCTGCAGTGGTCTGCAGTGGCCTGCAGTGGTCTGCAGTTGTCTGTAGTGGTCTGCAGTGGTGTATAGTAGTCTGTAGTGGCATGCAGTTGTCTGCAGTGGTCTGCAGTGGTCTGCAGTTGTCTGTAGTTGTCTGTAGTGGTCTGTAGTGGTCTACAGTTGTCTGTAGTGGTCTGTAGTGGCCTGCAGTTGTCTGTAGTGGTCTGCAGTGGTTTGCAGTTGTCTGTAGTGGTCTGTAGTGGCCTGTAGTGGCCTGTAGTGGCCTGTAGTTGTCTGTAGTGGTCTGTAGTGGTCTACAGTTGTCTGTAGTGGTCTGTAGTGGCCTGCAGTTGTATGCAGTGGCCTTCAGTGGTTTGCAGTTGTCTGTAGTGGTCTGTAATGGTCTGCAGTTATCTGCAGTTGTCTGCAGTGGTCTATAGTGGTCTGTAGTGGCATGCAGTTTTCTGTAATGGTCTGCAGTGGTCTGCAGTTGTCTGTAGTGGTCTGCAGTTGTCTGTAGTGGCATGCAGTTGTCTGCAGTGGTCTGTAGTGGTCTGCAGTGGTCTGTAGTGGCCTGCAGTTGTCTGTAGTGGCATGCAGTTGTCTGCAGTGGTCTGTAGTGGTCTGCAGTTGTCTGTAGTGGTCTGTAGTGGTCTGTAGTGGTCTGCAGTTGTCTGTAGTGGTCTAGAGTTGTCTGTAGTGGTCTGCAGTTGTCTGCAGTGGTCTGTGGTGGAATGCAGTGTCTTGCAGTTGCCAGATTGGGTCTCTCTCGTCTTATAATATCTAACACTGATTCAGCCGATTTTGCTGTCATTCTGTCTGCTACTTCTCTTTTTATATATATTTAATATATATTGCAGTATTATGTATCTCTAGTATTGTATTTAGTTTAAGACGTATACATATATTATAATCGAAACACTAATTGAAGCCACCTCATACCTAATGCAGTGAGCTTGTCCGGCTAATAGAGGCCACCTCATACCTAATGCAGTGAGCTTGTCCGGCTAATAGAGGCCACCTCAGACCTAATGCAGTGAGCTTGTCCGGCTAATGAAAAGGGCTTGAAGCTTTCATAGAACCCATAATGAAAACAAAATCGTCAAAATACATTACTTTTGCAACTTTTACAACTCATTATGTTTTATTTGTTAAAGAAATCTTTTGTCTTATCACAATAAATGCTTACGTCTGTATTTTATTGCTGATAAACGTGTTGACAGTGAGAGCTTTATACATTGGCGCAGAACCATAAGAGATATGAAATATTTGGAATACAGATATTTCTGCTGGTTTTTGTACAGTCCTTTCTTCACTTTTTGTTTGCTAAGAGTAGTTAATATCCATATTCTTTTTTGTCTCCAAATGTTTATAGATTTTCTTTCAAGTTTCTTGCAAGCATGTATATGAATACCGGATGAATACATGACTGCACTTTACTTAAATAGTGCTACAGAATGGTGAGTGATTGCAGGGTGATATGATGGACCTGCTCATGTTGGTACCCCGGTGGGATGGCCATATGCCCCGGCCCGCCATCATCAAGCCGCGCCCCCTATGGACAGGCAAGCAAATCATCTCCGTCGTCATCCCCGGCAGAGTCAACTGTACCGGGACACACAGGGCTCATCCGTGCGGCGAGGACGCAGGACCCAACAGGTGGATCTCACCAGGAGATACCAAGGTCCGCACAGCAAATAAATTATATAACAATTCCCTTTATTGTTTTTATTTTCTTTTTGATTGTGCAGCATTTCTTTTAAAGCTGTAATTTGGAGATTCAGTATGATACACAAGTATGAGATTGATTGTTGGTAGGTGCTGGTTGAAGATGGAGAGTTGGTGACTGGAATCATGTGTAAGAATACCCTGGGTGTCTCCAGGGGATCCTTGCCACATATTCTCTTCCTCGAGGTGGGACCAGAATTGACTGCAGATTTCTACACTGATTTGCAGCGTGTTGCCAATCATTGGCTGACGATAGAGGGCGCCTCTTTTGGACTTGCAGACACAATTATTGATTTTCATACCAATATGAAGATTCAGAGCACAATCAAAAGAGCTGTGGTATTTCTATAACTTCAATTAAGTTTATAATATTAGTAGTCCCTTTATTTTTCATAATAACCGCTTTCAGGTGGTTTTGAAATTAAGGTATTTGGATACCCTGGTTGTAGGTGGAGCCACAGTAGCACCATCTCCACCTGGTGGAAAAAATGGCAAATTGGAGTTGTCTAGTAAATGAAATCTTAAATAAATGTACTTCCACTTGTAAAACCTTTCCCACCAAAAATCAAATCAGCTTTGCTCATTCTGAGACATTAAAATGAAAATCAATGAAAAGGGCTGTCGTGAATCATTATACCCAAAAGCATGGTCAAAATATGTGAATAAAGGCATTAAAGAAGTTTCCCAGATTCAAATTATATCATTTAAATGACATATGTTGTAATTACATCTTTCAGCCTCAATAATGGACAAAAAATGTCATTTTTCTATAATTTCGCCCATATTTGCGCATATTCTATTTCAAATAATTAATTTTTCAGAAGGAAATAATGTGGTGACATCCATATGTTTTTCCATTATATGATAGAATACATATTTACCTTCATTTTTAGCAAAGTAACTAAGAAATTAAACTAGCCAAAATTAAATAAATGCATTAGATGTGGAATATTGCAGTAAGATTATGCCACTACATGGCGCCACTGTTGTGTTATCGAGCAATCTATAAATAGAGAAAGGACTAATTTCATGCAAAACATGCTTGTTATTGATAAACAATGTAAACTTAAGTATAAAGGTTATATTTCTTTTCCTTTATGTTACATGGGATGCATTTTAACTGAATTATGTTATTCACTAAATTTATTGTAAAATATTGATTTTTCCCATTATTAGTGACAGCTGTAAAAAATATACAGATGGTAAATGTACAAATAAAAATTGTTTTTGACTCAGGGTATGTCTTCTGTTTCAATATGCAAAAAACTAGAAAAATTAAACTATGAAATGCCAGAGTATCCAAATACCTTAAGATAATTTTTCAATTTATTTTGCATGTTTTACAATAATGTCATTGGCCATTTAAAGGGTTAATTATTTTCAGAGAGATGTTTTTGAGTTGATTGAGGGAGCATATAATGAGGAGTTAGAGGCTACAGGAGGAATAACTGTGATGCAGACCTTCGAGAATCACGTGATGAGAACGTTAACCGATGTGATTCACAAGACCGGAAGTTACGCTCTCAAGTCTATGTCAGAATTCAACAACTTCAAGTCCATGACAGTCGCTGGCTCAAATGGATCACAAATTAATATATCACAGGTTTGTGAAATCAATATGGTTTTAAGTATTAAATTTCCTTTATTTGAAATATTCCCAAGTTGTGATATCAGATTTTGTTCACAAATTACCTTGTAGGTTATTGCGTGTGTTGGACAGCAAAGCATTGACGGGAAGAGAATTCCTTTTGGTTTCCGGCGTCGAACGCTTCCCCATTATTCCAAAGACGATCACAGTCCAGGGTCCCGAGGGTTTGTGGAGAATTCCTATTTAGCCGGACTGACACCTACAGAATTTTTCTTTCATGCCATGTGCGGACAAGAAGGGCTAATTGATGGTGTAATTAAGACTGCCAAAACAGGTGAGCAAGGCGGAGTAGTGTCTGTACTGAGCAGTATTGAGAGGGTCAAATATGAAAGTGGTTAGTGACATTGCATTGGACATATGTTTAGGTTACATACAGCGGCGTTTGATCAAAGCTCTGGAGAGTGTTCAGGTGAAGTATGATGGCACAGTGCGAGACCAGCTGGAAAATGTGAAGCAGTTCCGGTACGGGGAGGACGGCATGGCCGGAGAACGGCTGGAGTCCCAAGACTTTCCAACCCACAAACCCTCACAGGCAGCATTTGAGTCAGAATTCAAGTTTGACATTTCCAATGAAAGGTAAGCTTTCCCATGTAAAAGAGAAACAGAATGAAAACAGGAATTAATTAATTAATGTTTATCATAATGTGGGGAGCTTAAAAGTCAGCCATCTGAGATACAAATCTGAACAATTTAAAAAAATCGACACACCAACCTCCATGGAGCATGTGGAGAGACACAATCTTGTTGATAAATATTGCATGTGTCTCCGAAGGCAACAACTCTCGATATAATGCTACTGAGTGTTATGTAATGTATCTTTGATTTAGAAACTTACGGAGGTGCCTCGGAGAAGATGTGATACTGGACCTGTGGAAAGATGTTCATGTGGTGGAAGAGCTGAAGGCGGAATGGGCACAGTTAGTATGCGACCACAACAATGCCAGAGACATCTTCCCTGAAGGAGACAGCAAGGTAGGTCAAAGGCCTCGTCATGATATATAGTAGGCGACCACAACAATGCCAGAGACATCTTCCCTGAGGGAGACAGCAAGGTAGGTCAAAGGCCTCGTCATGATATATAGTAGGCGACCACAACAATGCCAGAGACATCCTCCCTGAGGGAGACAGCAAGGTAGGTCAAAGGCCTCATCATGATATATAGTAGGCGACCGCAACAATGCCAAAGACATCTTCCCTGAAGGAGACAGCAAGGTAGGTCAAAGGCCTCGTCATGATATATAGTAGGCGACCACAACAATGCCAGAGACATCTTCCCTGAGGGAGACAGCAAGGTAGGTCAAAGGCCTCGTCATGATATATAGTAGGCGACCACAACAATGCCAGAGACATCCTCCCTGAGGGAGACAGCAAGGTAGGTCAAAGGCCTCGTCATGATATATAGTAGGCGACCACAACAATGCCAGAGACATCTTCCCTGAGGGAGACAGCAAGGTAGGTCAAAGGCCTCGTCATGATATATAGTAGGCGACCACAACAATGCCAGAGACATCTTCCCTGAGGGAGACAGCAAGGTAGGTCAAAGGCCTCGTCATGATATATAGTAGGCGACCACAACAATGCCAGAGATATCTTCCCTGAGGAAGACAGCAAGGTAGGTCAAAGGTCTCATCATGATATATAGTAGGCGACCACAACAATGCCAGAGATATCTTCCCCAGGAGAAACAGCAAGGTAGGTCAAAGGTCACATCATGATATATAGTAGGCGACCACAACAATGCCAGAGACATCTTCCCTGAGGGAGACAGCAAGGTAGGTCAAAGGCCTCGTCATGATATATAGTAGGCGACCACAACAATGCCAGAGACATCTTCCCTGAGGAAGACAGCAAGGTAGGTCAAAGGTCTCATCATGATATATAGTAGGCGACCACAACAATGACAGAGACATCTACAGTTCTATGATTATAGTCTGTGAAATTGTTTGGTCTTTCACATGCATACTGAAGTCCATAGTCCTTTGTGAAATGTATCATAATTGGTTTTATTTGTACTTCTATACTTCTATAAGTGTTTAGAAATGTTTCATGTATTTGACAATAAGCCTCTCGAAATATGGACATATCAATGATTTTTATTGTTTGCATTGTCTTTAACCTGTGTTCTGTAGGTGGTTTTACCTTGTAATATTGAACGTTTGATATGGAATGCTCAGAAGATTTTCCACATTGATACCAGAAAAACAACGCGTCTCCACCCACTAAGTGTTATAGATGGTAAGAGATCTAGTGCGGTAAGCTAATCTATGCAAAATTGGGATAATTTATATTGGGCAAATCACTACTACAAATCATATACATATTTTATTTACTTCCCAACAAAGCTGCATGTGGTTCTATAGAATCATTCAATATTGTACTTAGAATACAGACTGCCTCTCAGTTTAATTCCACTGATCAACATAAAGCATTTTATCGATTGTTTTTCATCATGACAATCAACTAATCAAAGTATTCATCATAACATTCATTGCTGTGTAATATAACAATATAAACTATGTGTAAATCACAATTGTATTATGACATGAGAATATTGAAAGCATTGGTGAAACCTGGAAAGTTGCAGGCAATTTTACAGTGGTTTAAGGTATCTGAAAACAATATATGATCTTAAAATTGACATACATACAGGCTATCTATCTGAAATACACTAAAGAACATCTGCCCTGAGAATTATGATTTTTTGTGACCACCAAGTACTGCCAGGACTAAACAGGAAGTGTGTTTTGTGACCTTGACCTTTGAACTGTCAGGGGGCTCCGTAAGTCATAGGAGGTGTTGTTTACCAATTGTCAAAATTGGAGCAACACATTTTTGGCCATTTTTTTCCACTATTTAGAGAATGAATTGGAAGATAATACTTATCATGATGATAGTGCCTTTTCTTGGCTTTCTTTTGGTGGTAAATTTATTAAAAACGGATGAATATTTATGAAGTTATAAATGAAGAAATCATTATTTTTTATTTTATATATGTTTGCAAAAAAAAGTTTAAAAAATTCTATACAGCCCAGCTTTTAAGGTGGAATCCATGCAGCCTTTGATGTCTTCCCATTCAATGGTGTGAAAAACCCCAAATTTCATCAAAGAGGGTCATATCATAAATTTTACTGATACCAATTATCAGCATTCACAGTTTTGCCATTCAAAGTCATTGTGATTTAAGGCCAAACCAGTGATCAAAGGGTTTAATGTCACTTTTTCAATATCACGGCCTTCAAGTTAAGGGGGATTCCATGTAACCTTTGAGTCATGTCTTCCCTTTTTGACAGAAAGGTTTTCATATGCATAAGATACTTTTCAAATAAATAGTATACTTTTCCCATAAATGATATATCTTTCACAACCATAAGATATTTGTCACAACCATAAAATATTTTTCACGGCCATGAGTTATTTCATTGATTCAAATAATATTAAAATAATCTTATGTTGTTCTGAAGTATACTCCTGGCAATAAATTGATAAATTGTACAAAACATCTTCACCCTGTTTCCCAAGCTGGACAGGTGCACAACTGGTAACTCATTAGGTGTTTACACAAGATCACATACCAGCTAAACAAAGCTTGTTGACAAAGTGTTCAATTGCTGGTGTAGGTTTTAGCAGACAACTGATCAACTTTCAAGTGCCACAGAAATTTGTTAACAGAGAATATTTTGGGTACTACTACATAAAAGCACTGTTTAGGGTATAAACATTCATGTTATGTAAAGAAAATGTGTCTGAAAGTCAGGTTTCACCAATGCTTGAAGCTTCTTGTCTGCAGTTGAAAGTCATTTGAAGACCGCCATTTGGAGAAAATGGAAAATGAACAAATCTCATCTGTGTTCATGTAAAATGACGTGTTCAATATCTTGTCAGGTATTGCGGAGTTAAGCAAGAAGCTCCGAGTTGTGAGGGAGTGCAGCTGGCAAGGTATGGAGGAAAATAAGCACGCCACAATGCTGCTCAACGCTGTGCTCAGGTCACAGCTGTGTACCAAGAAGGTCCTAGATACATACAGACTGTCACAAGAAGCCTTCCACTGGATCCTGGAGCAAATCCAACTCAGATTTGAACAGGCTTTGGTGCGCACTGACATACGTATTACTATAAAATCCTTTTCAAAGCACAGAGATAATGCAGTGGAAAGAGCTAGAATGTCGCTGCAGCAAACCACTTGGATATTTGATAATTGTTTATACCAACTAGGAATACAGCGACATAGTATAATGCGATATTGACTTGCTTTTAACTTGTTTATTACTAATATTTGGTATCTGTATGTTTCCATTTGGCTTTGTCCGCTAGGTGGCACCAGGGGAGATGGTTGGAGCGCTGGCTGGTATGTCTCTGAGTGAGCCTCTCACCCAGGTTGCGCTGGACAGCCGACTGTTGACCAGCCGTGTCAATCTAGACATATCACGCCTGCAGGAGATCATTAATGTCTCCAAGACACCAAAATGCCCATCTCTGACAGTATTCCTCACTGGAGAGGCTGCCAGGAGCGCAAACAAATGCAAGGTACTGTGATAATAATAATAATAATAATAATAATAATAATAATAATAATAATAATAATAATAATAATAATAATAATAATAATAATAATAATAATAATAATAATAATAATAATAATAAAATTTGTATAGCGCTGATACCAGACAAGGTCTGTTCAGGACGTGTGCCCTGAAGAGTCTATTCTTGAAGGAGGAGACTGAAGTACTTGTCCTAATTTCAGTAGGCAAGGATTTCCAGAGTCTGGGGCCAACAGATGAAAAGGCCCTGTCACCCACTGTCCTTAGCCTAGTTTTAGGTACTTGTAGATGGGTGCCATCGTTGGATCTTAGGCAGCGTTCCCCATCTTTGATTTGGAGTAGATCACGTAAGGCGGAGCCTTAGCATTTAGGGCCTTCCAGGTGATAGGTAGATTAATACCCCAGTTGCATTTACCCTGATTTCAGTAAATGACGTTCAGGCACCCGGCCGACAAGCCAAGGAGATACAAGCCAATCAGAGCAATATCAAAACATCATGTGGATTAATACTCCAGGATGTCCTGTGTTATACTCTGATCTGATTGATTCTCAAGGATGTCCTGTGTTATACTCTGATCTGATTGATTCTCAAGGATGTCCTGTGATATACTCTGTTCTGATTGATTCTCAAGGATGTCCTGTGTTATACTCTGATCTGATTGATACTCCAGGATGTCCTGTGTTATACTCTGATCTGATTGATACTCCAGGATGTCCTGTGTTATACTCTGATCTGATTGATACTCCAGGATGTCCTGTGTTATACTCTGATCTGAGTGATACTCCAGGATGTCCTGTGATATACTCTGTTCTGATTGATACTCCAGGATGTCCTGTGTTATACTCTGTTCTGATTGATTCTCAAGGATGTCCTGTGTTATACTCTGATCTGATTGATTCTCAAGGATGTCCTGTGTTATACTCTGATCTGATTGATACTCCAGGATGTCCTGTGTTATACTCTGATCTGATTGATACTCCAGGGTGTCCTGTGTTATAATCTGATCTGATTGATACTACAGGATGTCCTGTGTTATAATCTGATCTGATTGATACTCCAGGGTGTCCTGTGTTATAATCTGATCTGATTGATACTCCAGGATGTCCTGTGATATACTCTGATCTGATTAATACTCCAGGATGTCCTGTGATATACTCTGATCTGATTGATTCTCCAGGATGTCCTGATTTATACTCTGATCTGATTGATTCTCAAGGATGTCCTGTGATATACTCTGATCTGATTTATACTCCAGGATGTCCTGTGATATACTCTGTTCTGATTGATTCTCAAGGATGTCCTGTGTTATACTCTGATCTGATTGATTCTCAAGGATGTCCGGTGATATACTCTGTTCTGATTGATACTCCAGGATGTCCTGTGATATACTCTGATCTGATTGATACTCCAGGATGTCCTGTGATATACTCTGATCTGATTGATTCTCAAGGATGTCCTGTGTTATACTCTGATCTGATTGATTCTCAAGGATGTCCTGTGTTATACTCTGATCTGATTGATACTCCAGGATGTCCTGTGATATACTCTGATCTGATTAATACTCCAGGATGTCCTGTGATATACTCTGATCTGATTGATACTCCAGGATGTCCTGTGTTATACTCTGATCTGATTGATTCTCAAGGATGTCCTGTGTTATACTCTGATCTGATTAATACTCCAGGATGTCCTGTGTTATAATCTGATCTGATTGATGCTCCAGGATGTCCTGTGATATACTCTGATCTGATTGATTCTCAAGGATGTCCTGTGTTATACTCTGATCTGATTGATACTCCAGGATGTCCTGTGTTATACTCTGATCTGATTGATACTCCAGGATGTCCTGTGTTATAATCTGATCTGACTGATACTCCAGGATGTCCTGTGTTATAATCTGATCTGAGTGATACTCCAGGATGTCCTGTGATATACTCTGATCTGATTGATACTCCAGGATGTCCTGTGATATACTCTGATCTGATTGATACTCCAGGATGTCCTGTGTTATACTCTGATCTGATTGATACTCCAGGATGTCCTGTGTTATAATCTGATCTGAGTGATACTCCAGGATGTCCTGTGATATACTCTGATCTGATTGATACTCCAGGATGTCCTGTGTTATACTCTGATCTGATTGATACTCCAGGATGTCCTGTGTTATACTCTGATCTGATTGATACTCCAGGATGTCCTGTGTTATAATCTGATCTGAGTGATACTCCAGGATTGCCTGTGATATACTCTGATCTGATTGATACTCCAGGATGTTCTGTGATATACTCTGATCTGATTGATACTCCAGGATGTCCTGTGATATACTCTGATCTGAGTGATACTCCAGGATGTCCTGTGTTATTCTCTAATCTGATTGATGCTCCAGGATGTCCTGTGATATACTCTGATCTGGATAATACTCTGTATTCATACTCTGATCTGATTGTTTATTCCAGGAGGTCCTTTGTCGCCTTGAGCACACAACTTTGCGCAAACTTGCCACAAACAGCACAATATACTATGACCCAGACCCCCAGAATTCGGTGATTTCCGAGGATCAGGACTTTGTCAACCTCTACCATGAGATGGCAGATTTGGATCATTCAAGGTCAGATACAGACCACCTCTATTCTCTGCTGTAGGTCTACACTGTGCAATATTGATATGAATTGTATCACCAATGAAACTCTCATCTCTTCCAGGATGTCACCTTGGTTGTTGAGGATTGAGTTAGATCGCCAAATCAAAAGAAACCAAATGGTAACCATGGAGCAAATCTCTGACAACATTTCAGAGAATTTTGGAGATGATCTAAACTGTATCTTTAGTGATGATAATGCAGACAAATTAGTGCTGCGCATGAATATGCTGGACAATGGTGAATTGGAAATGGAAGATGTAAGTCGTTTTCCTTCATACTTTTCATATCAGCAATCCATTCATATTTGTACATCATGGTGAGAAATCTCAGGTGGTTAAGAAGCAATATTATCTTCTAAATAGGAGGGAGTGGACCAAATTGGTGGTGATGTGTTCCTTCGAAGTATTGAAGACAAAATGCTGGCAGACATGACAATAAAGGGAATAAAGTCCATAGAAAAAGTCTACATGCAACTTGCAATGCATGACCAGAAACGTGTCATCATCACTCAAGATGGAGAATTTAAAGCAATTAATGAGTGGACCCTGACAACTAAGGGCAATGGTCTCTCAGGTGTTCTCGGTCAGGCCGATGTGGATCCCAACCGAACCACCTCCAATGACATCCTCGAAATCTTCTCAGTAAGAACTTGCATTATAATTCAATAATAATAAAAACAGATTCTTCATGAAATCTATGAAAGAAGAGTATCAAAATGTACACATTAAGTACACATTATTGAGCAGTGTCTATTTTCTGCATATTTCAATGTAAATGTATATGTAAAGATTTCATTACAAAGGGGCAATGGAAACAGTGAAAAGAACATGATAAACCGACTAAAAATTTCATGTTTTTAGTGTTTCGGTATTGAGGCGGTTCGTAAAGTTATTCAGTCAGAGATGCACAGTGTAATCACATTCAATGGATCCTATATTAACTGTCGCCACCTGGCGTTGCTGTGTGACGTCATGACTGCTAAAGGTCACGTGATGGCCATATCGCGTCATGGCATCAACCGGCAGGAGACTGGCTGCCTCGCTAGGTGCTCATTTGAGGAAACCGTAAGTTTACTGTCGCACTGTTCCTTGGTGTTTTACAACTATATAAAATAGGTAAATAAATAAATAAGGTATAAAACGTGCCTTTTAACTCATTGAATCAGAAAAATGGGAGAAATTAAATTTGGAACATATGAATTTGCTCATATGATAGTATAACATCAGTTTTTTTAAATAACGTGAATATATATCAAATATAGCGTGAGAGACTTGAGTACTTAGCTGTTTATGTGATTATGAGGTGGACGTGTTGATGGAAGCAGCGATACACTCTGAGGTGGAGCCACTGAGGGGAGTCTCTGAGAACATCATGCTTGGTCAGCTAGCCAGGGCCGGCTCTGGGTACTGCCATCTCATACTGGAGGATTCCAAGTGGAAGCATGGTATGGAGGTTGCCGACCAGTATGGCGGGGACTATTCCTGGGGAATGATGAGCACGGGTGAGGGACTGATGAGCCTGGGTGAGGGACTGATGAGCCTGGGTGAGGGACTGATGAGCCCGGGTGAGGGGATGATGAGCCCGGGTGAGGGACTGATGAGCCCGGGTGAGGGAATGATGAGCCCGGGTGAGGGAACGATGAGCCCGGATGAGGGACTGATGAGCCCGGGTGAGGGAATGATGAGCCCGGGTGAGGGAATGATGAGCCCGGGTGAGGGAATGATGAGCCCGGGTGAGGGACTGATGAGCCCGGGTGAGGGAATGATGAGCCCGGGTGAGGGGATGATGAGCCCGGGTGAGGGACTGATGAGCCCGGGTGAGGGAATGATGAGCCCGGGTGAGGGAACGATGAGCCCGGATGAGGGACTGATGAGCCCGGGTGAGGGAATGATGAGCCCGGGTGAGGGAATGATGAGCCCGGGTGAGGGAATGATGAGCCCGGGTGAGGGAATGATGAGCCCGGGTGAGGGACTGATGAGCCCGGGTGAGGGAATGATGAGCCCGATTGAGGGAATGATGAGCCCGGGTGAGGGAATGATGAGCCCGGGTGAGGGAATGATGAGCCCGGGTGAGGGAATGATGAGCCCGGGTGAGGGAATGATGAGCCCGGGTGAGGGAATGATGAGCCCGGGTGAGGGAATGATGAGCCCGGGTGAGGGAATGATGAGCCCGGGTGAGGGAATGATGAGCCCGGGTGAGTATGGCAAGGCAATTTTTTGATTTATTTGATTTGATGTTTAATCATTTTTAGTGCAAAGCATTTCTTGTGATGTCTATTATTGAAGAATATTCTAGTGGATGACTATTGAATATTGCCTCATGGTTTGTCTTATTGTTTGCAGCCGACAGTGGTGCTTTTTATCCAACAGCCGGTACATCATCTGGAATCTCATCTTGACTTGACCGATTGTTCCAGCAGCCGGTAACTGATTGGTCTCTGAGGGCTGTGGTATACCATGTACTACACACACGGCTCTGGGATAAGGTGACCTGCTCCCAGTCTCTTTGTCAACTGGTGCTTGTTACTAGTACCTTCATTCCAGGCGAATGGACCATCAAGTCGTGTACACTTCTTTGAAAAAGAATACTATTGTTCACATTACTAAAATGGCTTTTTATATAATCAGCTTGTTTTCCCATTCTGCCATTTATTAGCCAGTTGAAATTCAAACTATGTGCCATATTTTGTTCCCAACCTTTTATTTTAATGATATTCTAATTCTTACCTTAGTCTTTATGGAAGGAATATACGTAGAATGTGGACCTATCGAGGATATTGTGTTGAATGTAGAGTAGTTGGATGGTATCAGAGAGAATCGGAAAAAAAATCAATTCTAACAATTTTTGGTTAGAATATACCTCTTGATCGGATAGTCAAAGTTATCGAGAGAAAAACAAGTTGATACAAACTTGATATAAGAATGTATGTTTATGTAATAATCTCTATGCATCATTTTTAAAGGTTTTATATTATCATGATTATAGTACAAAATAAACATTTTAACACCAATTTGTCAGGCATTTGATGTTTTCATATTAAAGAATGTATGTTCATATTTCATGAATGGTTCCTTGTGCCCAAGTCATACTCTGGCGAAATTATTTCAAATGAGTTGACAATTGTAATTGATTCATTTGACCCTATTGTGATATGAGTATAGCGGTTCTCGTGGGGGAATATTAATTTAGATCAACTGCTAGTTGTATATAGCAAGGAGAGTCTTTACTTCAAAATGTCGACTTTATAAAAATCTCTATTTTGAAATATATTAACCATTATATACTGTAAATGAGTTAAGAATGGCTTAATACAAAGAGCCTGGCCTAAGTTTGAGATAATAAGCAAACCAAATAGGACAAAATGTGAACAAAAAGAAATCTATTAAACACTCAATCCACCTTTGCACATTTTCGAAATTGTAGAATTGATAAAATGTGTTCTTCCCTTACAGATGTGGCATTGACATGATCTGAGATGGCTTTTGAGTGTGTTTACTGTGATATAATATGACCAAAGGATTTATCTTAAAGCTAGAGTCTCACAGGTCCAGATGACAGCACAAATATGGAATTTACTGTTACTTTATGCCGTAGTCAGAGGAAATATTGTTGACCTTATCTCAGAAATACACTCTAATTAGTGGCTTAACAACAAAAACAAATAGAATTGGAAGATGGAGCCATTTTACTAACTGGCCATTTTACTTTTCTAATATAATAATAATAATAATAAATATTTATATAGCGCATACACCAAGACAAGCTTGCTTGCAGCGCTTGAGAGTTCTAGCGCTATGTAGCTCATATCCGACTGTTACTCATTAAGTGTATCTGTAACATCATAGTATTTTTTAAATAAAAAGGTTTTAAGTTTACTCTTAAAAGAATCAATCTTGTCTATTTCTCTAATAGATAAAGGTACTTTGTTCCATAAAACTGGGGCTATATAAGCAAAAGATCTATCGCCATAATTTTTAAGATGCGTAGATGGTATGACTAACTCATGATTACTATTAGATCTAAGGGACCTAGTATTATTTTTAAAAGAAATTAGATCCAATAGATACTTTGGTGCCATGTTATGTAAGGCCTTCCAAGTTAACAGAAGAATTTTGAACTCAATTCTATCATCATATCTTTTGTATCCGTACTTGTGTAAAATATCATAAATTAATGGAATTATTATCAAGTTAGGCTTGTCTTATCTCATCCAAGTAACAGGTGGCGCTGAGTATTTGCTCACAGGTGGCGCTGAGTATATGTTCACAGGTGGCGCTGAGTATTTGCTTACAGGTGGCGTTGATTATTTGCTCACAGGTGGCGCTGAGTATTTGCTCACAGGTGGCGCTGAGTATTTGCTCACAGGTGGCGCTGAGTATATGCAAGAGTTTATTGTGAAAGAAATGCCAGTAGAGATCAGTAATATAAGCAAGAAAGTTGTGCTCATTGGAAAGATATCTCGCGCATGGATTCTTTGTCACCTTTCTTGGTATTTTGATTTGTTTGAATTTCTTGTAATTATACAGAATCTACTTATAGCGCCATCTTGAGGAAACGTGCCTTGTTGGCGTTTTCTACATATTCTCTGGCTGACATTCTATCAATTCTCTCTGCATAGTTGATTCTCAAACTTCTCTGTGAGGCAGAGATTTGGATTAATTACAAGAAAAAGATAACGGTCCAAGAGATGGCGCTACCAGAGGTGGCGTCCACTCGACCAGCTTCCTGGTGCAGTGTGGGGAAATACACCAATATCACGAGGGAAATATTTGTTAAAATCATCTTCTCAATATATAGGTTGTTTCACTCAGATAATATATAATGCAATGATGGTGTTTAAGGCCAACGCTAATAGTTTAATTTTAGTTTTGTGGTTTGGAAGAATCATTTTCGGCCAATCCTTTCATATCGATGACATTCACATGATATTCTTAAAGTCCATGTTTTAGCCTCCTGTAGATGCATGGAAGTTGGTGGATCAAGAGGACAGAACCAAAATGGGCTGAAGCATTGGTCGACCACACTGTGAGATAAATACAGAGACACGGTAAGAATTATACTCACAGGGAGAGTGCTTGGATAACACATTAAGGGCCTCAAGTCACTTCCTAATTTCCTTCTTGTGTATATATATGCACAGAATGCAAATCTGATTAAATCTGATTTAATCTTTTTTACCGTTTCGGCCATACAAGGTCTGAGGCAAACGTGACTCCCTGGTGGATTGTGACCTCTATTGTCACACGAAATTTGTGGGAAAGTCGTCAATAACTTACAACAATCAAGATAAAAGCGTTGCCATTTGTGGTTTGTGTTGAAGACTTTTTGTTGAAATCTTACACAAATGTCAACTTCCATGTCGAAATCTAGATCTTAGATTTCTCTGAAAATATCTCGATTGCTGTAATTCACCAACTGATGGGTGTCCTAAAATAAGACAGGTAATTCTTTTTTGGATTTTTTTTAATAGCGGGTTTATTCCATCCATCATGGCCATGAGCGACGGTTTACATTAACCCAGTGTAACATTTGATCTTCACATGTCAGTGTCTATGTATAATTTATTATAAAATTCACATTTATAATTATATAAAATCATTCATCTTTATGGACGACGTCTCTTCTCACTGCGCATGCGTGGAGTGCTATTGGCATTAGTAATATCGCTTCCATGAATCCTGCACAGCTATACCATTGCCAACAGTAGGGTTACAAAAAGGCACCTTTTCGTTTTTCATCACATTGACTCACCGTCATTTCGAGTTTTGTATCACTCTTGAAAGCAACCTACAGAAGTTCCATAACAATCCGCCAGGTGTCTCTCTCTACTGTCTCAAATCTTTGTACAACAATTATTTATTCTATGCCTGCGTCTCCCTTCTCTGTGCTGAGAAACTCTCACAAAACAAAACAAGGTTCCTTTTTGTTGGAACGATATATGGTACAAGCATTAACAAGAATCGACATACACATTTAAACATTGTATAACAACGCATAAAAATAAGATATAAGGTACCGAATAATACACGTATTTCTTTATTATTATATACCATTATAAGAAGCTGAATTAGTACAAAGCAATTAACAACTGAATGATGAAAAATGTAGAAAGTTTTTGAGCCAATAGCATGTACTCTTGGTAAAATTGTAAAACAGTCACTTATTCATTTATCTCTTCTTGTATCAATTATTTATTTTATATCTACAATTATAACATGGCAACAGACATTTAGGATGCATGCTCACTGACACTGACTGCTTGGGGACATATTCGTGACAACTATTTATCTTACATTTCATAACAAACTTCTCTTTTGAGGGCTGCTTTTAGTCCGTTTGTTCTGATGTTCGCCAGTTTGAATGAAAGATTGATGATAGAATGCATCCACAGTACTGCGTGGTTATATACAAGTCCCCAGGTCTGACAGTACTGCACATTAAATGTTTGGCTGGGACGCGTTTTGCTGCCATCTTGAATGATGATCTTGGTGTCAGTGGCTGCTGGCCCAATGCCAGGCCCCGGATGTTGGGTGGAGAAGGTGAGTGGGGTAAGATCCAAAGGTACAGTAGCTAAGCTACAAGTACAGTAAGACTTGCTCCCTCCCTGCCTGGAAGCCATTTATAGAACCCCTTGAAATGCAATACTGATTGCACTCAGTATACATGTACATGGTTGGCATTCCACTGCTCCACGTGCACGGCCCAAAATATCCCGGATGATCGTCTGCCCGGTGATCGTCTGCCCGGTGTTCTCCCGGGCCGGGCCTGCACGGTTATAGCGCCATTGATGTTCTCTGGCAGTGATTTAGGTGGTAAGTGGTGTAGACGCTATGTGTTTAAATGTTGCCTCATTTCTTCCATTTTATTCACTCATTTTGGTCCATTTTGGGATCACGTGACTGAGAAAGGTCCAATCAGATCACAATTTGCTTTAGTTGTTGATAATGAGATGAGGTCGCTGAGATGAAGCTTGTCATTGGTCGCTTACCCGTGACCTGAATGACCTTTCAATCACATGATCCCAAAGCTGGGCGTGTCCATCTTGAGGAATATCACAGAAGAGAATGTTCCTCTCTCGTAATGACGTCATGATCACGTTTGATTACGTCATTCACCACCATATTTAAAAGAAGCATCTGCATCACTTACGTGATGTCATGTCGAACGTGAATGACGAAAGCAATAAATATGTGTAAAACAAAACAATGCTATAAAATCCCATTGTCTGATAACTACGGGAGTCCTCTTGGAAACTGTTGGACGAGTTGAGATGATGTTAGCCCCTAAACAAGTTCCTCTGAAAACAAATAACAAAATCATCCATGGCTTAACAATGACAGGAATTATGTGATGATATTCTATGCATATAAAGTATCGTGTATTTTACGTCTATTATGAATATTTTATTGGTTAATTCTTTCAATTTTAAAAATATTATGAGTGTTAAGTTAAATTGAAGAAGTCATTTAGGTATCAGGTGAAAGGAACAACCAGACTAAGTGTTATATGATGGTTCAGTGAAGTTATTATATATAGTAAGTATACTCTACGGCTGAAATCAGGAAGACCAGTAAATTCATCCGATTATATCCGACACCCACCGGAAATGGTTACTCTCTGCGCGACATTGGGAACACTTTGCCACACGGAAGGTTGTCACGTGA
This sequence comes from Amphiduros pacificus, assembly GCA_949316495.1. Classification (NCBI taxonomy): domain Eukaryota; kingdom Metazoa; phylum Annelida; class Polychaeta; order Phyllodocida; family Hesionidae; genus Amphiduros; species Amphiduros pacificus. The sequence continues at coordinate 44,610,160 of OX439008.1, read as the reverse complement.
TCGGGACGTGATCGTGAATGGGATTTCACACAACATTTTGTCACACAAATGGGGCGTCTTTTCACACAGAAGGAACATACGTTTGCCATCGGGAAGGGGTGTGTTGTCATAAGGAAGGGGTATATTGTCAACTAAAAAGGATATTTTGTCACATATATAAACATTTTGTCACACGGATTGGATATTTGTAATATTATTTCATTCCAGTAAAAAACAAAAGGGACACTCGGTCAAACAGGGGGACACTCGGTCAAACAGGGGGACACTCGGTCAAATAGAGGGAGTGTGTATTCTTATTGACGGGTATTGTGGTTTATCGGGGCACCATAATGTTCTCATTCATCTCTGGAGAACTCTTATTGTGTGAGAGTGAGAGGGGATAGATCTAGGTATGGACGCACTTGGCATAGTGCTAATTGGTCTCATGTCTGAATGGAACAAAGTGGGATGAGAACAGACAAGTCACGTGGTCACATGTTTGGGTGCACTTTAATTCTTTCTTGTAGTGTTAAGAATTTAATAACTAAAAAAATTAAGCAAATTTAATGATAAATGGTAAAACAATTGAAATGAAGCAAACGGCATTAGAGCTTTTCGTGATAAAAATAACAGTTGCATTTTTCTTTTTGTGACTGACAAAAAGGCCATTATTATTTTTAGTAGATTTTGTTAATGGAACAAGGTCAAATAAAATCTAGACATCTCAAAATGACCTGTTATATTTTAGAAAAAAAATGCCATCCAAATAACAGAATGACATTTTCTATAATAAAAAGGTCGTTAAAGAGCGGGTTAGAGTCGGTGCAGAGGAGATGACAAAGCTGACAACATGTAACAATTAACCCTAAGCTGTAACAACATGTAACAATTAACCGTAAGCTATAACAAAGCAGCAATGTGTGAGAGATGAGCCATTCTGTGGGGACATACCAGCTTATACTCGGACGACCTTGGTGATTTCCCTGGTTACAGACATAGATCTGCCTCCCCGGCGGACGGTGACGGACTTCTCCGCCATGTCAGCCCTGTGCTCGGCCTCCTCCACCATCGACTGCGCCTTGCGGTATTTGTTCATGGTGATGGTTACAACCTCCTCCTGTCGTGGCAAATATATATGTATATATATATATTTATAAGAATACACGATTCCAATGAATTATATAAACAAGGTTTATTTTAATTATGTGCCAATAACACTTATTCATATAAACAGAACCTTAAAAAGTATTGACTTAGAAAAATTAAAATGAGATCTTTTTATTTCATCGTAAAAAGAATAATTGTACTATACAAGTTACCAGGTTTTAACACTTGAAATTGATAAGACATTGATAACGTGATAATAATTATATGATAATAACAATCGATTTTTAATTATATTAATGTATCAGCTGTACCCTGTCCCCCCTCCCCCTCCCCCTCCCTTCACAGACCCCGGAACATAACGTAAGTCAACGTAAGTAATACGTACGGCCTCCTCCAGTTGTCTTCTGAGGGTCTTAATTTTGATCTGGAAGATGTTGACCTGTTCGCTGAGTTCGTGGCTCAGTCGGCGGTCGTCGTCGGCCTGGATGCGCAGCTCGTTGAGTTGTCTCTCTATCTTCCTATTGGCTGAGGCCAGCTCACGGCTACGGCGCTGCTCGGCCTCCAGCTCAGACTCAAGATCACGAAGCTGCAATCACATAAAGCAATAACCATACAACACTCCAAAAACCATACTACACTCCAGTACCCATACAACACTCCATACAACACTCCAATAACCATACAACACTCCAGTACCCATACAACACTCCATACAACGCTCAAATAACCATACAACGCTCAAATAACCACACAACGCTCAAATAACCACACAACGCTCAAATAACCATACAACGCTCAAATAACCACACAACGCTCAAATAACCACACAACGCTCAAATAACCACACAACGCTCAAATAACCATACAACTCTCAAATAACCATACAACGCTCAAATAACCATACAACGCTCAAATGACCATACGACACTCAAATAACCATACAACGCTCAAATAACCATACAACGCTCAAATAACCACACAACGCTCAAATAACCACACAACGCTCAAATAACCATACAACGCTCAAATAACCATACAACGCTCAAATAACCATACAACGCTCAAATAACCATACAACGCTCAAATAACCACACAACGCTCAAATAACCATACAACTCTCAAATAACCATACAACGCTCAAATAACCATACAACGCTCAAATGACCATACGACACTCAAATAACCATACAACGCTCAAATAACCATACGACACTCAAATAACCACACAACACTCAAATAACCATACGACACTCAAATAACCATACAACGCTCAAATAACCATACAATGCTCAAATAACCATACAACGCTCAAATAACCATACGACACTCAAATAACCACACAACGCTCAAATAACCATACGACACTCAAATAACCATACAATATTCAATCAACACAATATGTAGCTTTACAGTTATTTAAAACTGCTGCTTTTTCATTATTTGTTTGGCATTCATTATTTGTTTTTTTTTAAGATTTGCATTGTATGTAGGGTGTATATAGTGGTACTGACCCTGGCCTGGAGTTTGGCTACCATCCTCTTGCCCTCTCTCTGGGCGAATGCCTCGGCCTCCTCCAGTCTGACGGTGATCTCGCGGATCTCAATCTCCAGCTGTTTACGGAGAGACTCCGCGTTCTTGTAGTTCTCTTGTTCCTGGCGAAGCTCCTCGGTCAGGCGGCTGACTTCATTCTGAGCAAAAAGTCACCACCAATTATTGCACCTATCAAGGTCTTCATTAATACTGATAAATCTAATATCTCTAAATCGTTATTAATGACACAGAATTAACACCATTCCAACGTTGCGCCTCATATTCCTAAATTACCTTAGAATAAAAAAGAATTCCAACATTTGAATGTTGAATGTTGTTATGAAGTGTGAGGTACCTGCAGCCTGTCGGCGCGTTCCTCGGCGGAGCGGCGGCCGTTGAGGGCTTCGTCAAGGTCGGCGTGCATGGCAGCGATGTCGGCCTCCATGCGACGCTTGTCTCCGGTGAGAGCAGTCACGCTGATGGTCAGCTCGTTGATACGGACGCTGCACTCGTGAAGTTCACCCTCAGCGTTCTTGCGAGCTCTCTCCGACTAAAATACACATGATTTATTTATGACAATCATAAATCAAAAACGTATTCATAAAATCAATCATTTTGAAACATGAACTCAATTTAAATTAATTTTCAATTCCACATAAAAATGACAACTCAAAGCTAAGAATTGTCCTAATTTGTCAGCAAAGTTAACCATAGATAAGTAGATATAAGGACTCACAGTTTCCAAAAGTGATCTGACGTCCTCCAGTTCAGTTGTCAGAGCAATGCGTTTCCTCTCCAGTACCGTGACAGCCTGGCGGGCCTCGTCTCCAGAACGGCGCTCGTCATCCAAACTGATTTCTAGTTCCTGCAGTAAATATCACCCAGTATTACATATTGCGCTCATTGTTTTGATGAGCTCATTTCTAACATTATCTATATCCTATTCTAACTCAGAATTAAATTATGTGGCCTTCGATCTTTAAATCCAATTTAAAACTTTGAAATATCCTAAATCAAGTCAATATACGCAACTAAATACTAATTGCCAACAATGACTTCCGGTGGGTGATTGCCCTTGATACTGACCTTGACCTTTGCTCCGAGCTGTTTGTTGTTCCTGGCGAGTTCGCCATTGGTCCTGGAGAGGGTCTCGATCTGGATCTCATACTCGCGAATCTCAATCTCGTACTTCTTTTTGAGACGGCTGATCTCAGCCTTGTATTTTGTCTCGATCTCCACAATGGTCCTCTGAAGCTCATCCAGAGCTCTCTGACTGCTCTTGCTGCAAACCCATGACGTCATGAGATAATGCGAGATAATGCGAGATAATGCGATACTATGCTTTGTGTTAGCATAATTACGCATTAAATGTATAATGTTACACATAATACAATGAGAGATGATGCTTTCTGTTATAGATAAATAATTTTTCACAAGTATACATGTATTAAGTTATTTTGTTGTTCCTAAGCGGAAGTTCAACCTGCCAACTGAACAAAGTGCCCTACACTTTCCCAATGTTTTTGTTTCAAAATAATCCCATGAAAACTTTTTCCACCCAGATGAGTCTTACCGGATGTTCTCGATCTCGTCATCCTTCTCACGAAGTCTGTGTTCCATCTCAGAGCGCAGGCTGGAGAGGCTGGAGTTGGCGGCGTCCAGGCGCATCTGGGCGTCCTTGAGGGCATCGCGGGTATCAGCCAGCTCAGCGGCCAGACTGTCGCGCTCGCCTTCCAGCTGTACGCGGATGGAGGTCAGCTCGTTCACCTGGCGGGACAGCTCCTTGATCTGGTTGCTTGCATCCCGAAGAGCATCTGTCGATTGGAGAATAAATTCATAAAATATAACCCCTAATATCTCTTATTTGATAGAGATTTGAATATTATGCATCCAAATAAAAAATCTGACTATCAAACTAATCTGATCTTGTGAGAGTTCTAAAATGAAGAATTTAAAGCTACATTCAGAATGATGTTCAGGATTTGCTTTGATTCATATTTGATTTAAGGAGAAAAAAATAAATTCATCAAAAACTGATTGCGGGGCCACAAAACCAGAAGTAGAACTTGTTTTCATATAACATATAAGTAGAAATAGATGAGCTATCTCACTATAAAACCTACCCGAAAGTTGTTTGTTTTCCCTGGCAAGATGGTCATTCTTATCGGTAAGGTCATTGACCAAGGCGCGGAGGCGTGTGAGTTCGGCGGCCATGCGCTGGTTGTCGGCCTGCGCGTTGTGGAGGTCGGTGGTGAGCTCCTCGTTGCGGCGCGTCAGGTCAGCGTTGGCGTTGTCCGCAGCCTTCAGTCTCTTCGCCAGGTCTTGGCAGTTGGCATTGCTCTGGAACACGAATATTGTCAAGTGATAAACCAAAATACCTGGCCAAAATGGATGGCAGATTTATATTCAACACATAGTTTTGTGAATATACTTTAAGAAATTTTGAATATATATGTGTTAATATAAAGCTATAAGCTGCTTTAAGAAACGTATTGTACGAGTCTAAAGTAAGCAGAATGCTTTAAATGTAGATATCATCAGATTCAAATTTGATAAAGAGTGTGATTTCAAATCAAAGTTGATGTTTTTTTCACCTTAGTAATGTTAAGAGCCAATATGGAGCCAATATGGAGCTAATCATGGAGGTAATACATCCCAGCGTGTCTTCACCTATTTTGTTCTGGTAATGTTATTACAAGCTTTATATATACATACAGTTTCAAGTTCGATGGTGAGTTCTCTAATCTCGATGGTGAGTTTAGACTTCTCCTTCTCCAGTTTGGCAGCTCTGCTTCTCGCAGACTCAGCCAGCTCCTCCAATTCCACAATACGAGCGTTCAGTTTACGTCTGAAATCAAATGATACCATAAATGGAGACATATTCATTTAACAAGATTGGTTTAAATTGAAATAAGCACATGCAAAATCACCTGTAAATTTGTATCAGATACAGCCACTGCCAGAATCATTGTTCCATATCCAGATAATTACCATATCCAAATTATTCATGATGTATGATGCAGATTCCAATCAGAAAGATTTTTTATTACTTTTAATAACAGAAAGGCATTGTAAGATAGGTATGTTTCTTGTGCTGACAAATTATCGATTTTAGATTTCCCTATCCATGACTTTGATACGATATTCATGATAACGGAAACGGGTTGCTTGAAGGATAGCGCATGCGCGGAGACGCACCTTGTGTCTTCCAGTTCCTCGGTCTTGGCCATCATATCCTTGTCGTACCTGCTGCGCAGAGTCTGGTACTCAGCAGTAATCTTGCTGAGCTGCGCACGCAGACCGGAAGCGTTCTCCTGTTCCTCTTCAAATTTGGCATTCAAGTTGTCATAGTCTACAGACAGGCTGTTGATCTGGATCGTGAGCTGGTTCCTTTGCTAAAATGGCAAAATTACATTTTTTGTAAATTTATTCAATAGTAGAGCAAAAATTGTGCATAATGTACTTTCTTTCAAAAACTTGCCACAGACATAAGGACTGAATCACTGACTTATGTGGATGGCAAAATTCTATCCATAGATGATGTTCCTTTACTAAATCACTGAAAGTATTTTCTTCTCAATCAAATCAACTGTTTAATTTACCTCTTTTTTTAATGTTATGACTATATTCGATTGAAATTGGAAATTGCTAAATCTTTGTGCAAGGCATATTTAGTCCCTATTTAGTGATGATATAGTGATAGTTTGTAGGTCTTACTCTGGACTCCTCGTCGAGTCTGTTCTTGGTGTCATCAAGCTGGTGCTGCAGCTGGGACTTGGACTTAGAGAGGGCTCCCACAGACGCATCAAGCTCCTGTACCTGGCGCTGCAGCTCAAAGTTCTCCTGGGTGAGGCGAGCTTTGAGCCCGTTGAGGTCATGGTTCTGGCGGGAGAGGTCGTCTACCTGAGCCTTCAGGCGGCGTACCTGCTCCTCCAGGCCCTCAGACTTGGCCTCGGCGTGGGCACGGGCTTTGTTTGAAGAGTCTAGGGATGTGGATACAGTGTCGATCTCAAGGATCAACACCTGTTTCTCTTTCTCTATTCTAATAACACAAACAAATGCTGCTGCTTCAAAAGCTCTCTCTTAATATGATAATTTAGCGCTCCTTAAAAAAATATACCTTTTATTTTATCGCAAATGAAAGTTTAAATGATGTAACCTAACAATCAAATACAATTTTTAAAAAGCCATAAATAAAAAAACAAGCAGAAAATGTTGACCTACTTGTTCTTATTTTTGTTCAGGAAATCTATCTGTTCTGAAAGGTCGTTGACGGTGTCTTGGTGCTTCTTGCGGAGGCTGGCCTCGGCTGACTCGTGCTGGACCACAATCAACTCCATGTCCTTTCTGTATTTGTTGATCTCCTGCTCCCTCTTGCGGCTGATCTCATGCTAAAATAATAACATCCCATCACATTGAAATCTGATTGGTATATCTGTCAGTAGGCCATTTTGTCCTATTACTTTGGTTGATATGCATTTTATATCAATTTTAATAAACTTCTTAAAATGGCACTTTTAGACTAGTTCAATTATTTAAGATTGTTTTTTTTGCTAGATTTAAAGCTTTTATGGAATCACGGAGGTCACAGACATTTTTACAGAGATTTGGGGAATGTTTAAATGATATTATGGCGATGAAGTTGTGATACAAGCAAGCTATCCCACTAAAATCGACAGAAATACACTGCCATGATTATTGTATTTTGCTGAAGGTGACAATGAGTATGCTGTACTCATGGGATCGGTCTTTTATTGTGGTCTGCAGAGTGTTAGTCTTATGCACATAGGAAAAGCAGACCTCTGTACTTGAAATCACTCCACTGTTCCAGTCTGAAGGTGCCCCATTGCTAGCAAAATCTTACTGGACAGGTGTTTGCACAAGATCACAGGTCAGCTAAGAAAATTTGCTGACAAAATGTTCAATGGATGATTTGGATTTAATCATCTACTCATCTTCTGTCACATGGCAGTCATTTATGAGCGATAATATGATGAGTAATAGCATTTGACCATAAAGTATAGGGTAAAACATTTATTCTATTGCAGGAAAAAGTGTTTGATTCCCATTTCATAAAAGCTTTAAATGATATTTTAGATTGATCTAACTTTTAGAATTTTTTTCAGTTGTGAATTACTCATTGATATCAGTTTATTGTACTTTAAAAGGTCCACAGCTTGACGGGAGTTTGTCAAGACATTTAATGTGCAGTATTTACCTGTGCTGAGGTCAGACCTTCCGCCTCATCCAACCTCTCATTAAGACCCTCCATCTGGAAGGACAGCTCCTGCAGCTCCTTCTCCGCCTGAAATACCAAACAAGCAGTACGTCAAGGACAAAACCAAACAAGCAGTACGTCAAGGACACTACCAAACAAGCAGTACGTCAAGGACACTACCAAACAAGCAGTACGTCAAGGACAATACCAAACAAGCAGTACGTCAAGGACACTACCAAACACGCAGTATGTCAAGGACAATACCAAACAAGCAGTACGTCAAGGACAATACCAAACAAGCAGTACGTCAAGGACAATACCAAACAAGCAGTACGCCAAGGACAGTACAAGAAGGACATTAAATATATTACAAAACAAGCAGTTCGTCAATGACGATTACTTTTAAGCTCCTCAGTAGAAGATAACAAGCTTCAAGAAAGTTACTTACAAAGTCAATCAATGGAAGCAGAAAATCTATTTTACTCTAATAATTTCATAATGTCATTAATCGTAATCTTAAGAAAAATGTTCTTATGTATGATTCACAGTGAAAAAAACAATCAATCATTAGCTTACACAAACGTCCTATACATCCTATACATCCTATACATCTATACACAGAAATACATGATTATAAAGAAATATACAGAAATAGATATAGAAATAGAGATTGTATCAGCAATAGAACCACGATTTTCATTTCAACTGGATACAAAATGATTTAAAACTTAGAATTATAATGCTGATAACAATTTAAGAATACACTAAACACAGGAGAGACAATATATATATATACATATATAGATTAAATATAAAACTGTGTACCGAGACATATACATGTGAAATCATCCAAACAATGAGAAACAGAATGTGCATCATATGAATAACTAAACCCATTACATGTATACCTGTTATCGTCCACGTCTGCTTTAACTGAATGAATGAACATAACATCATTAAGTAAATATATGACATAATTGATTGCAAAACTATGAGACTTCGATATAAAATATTTTTTGTGTGGTATTCCATACACATTTCACATTTTCTATTAATTCAATTAACGTATCTCATTTTCAGGCAGGCACCTCTTATAATGGTACAAGTGGCATGAATAGAGCTTGGTCCAGGTAAATACCAGGGACACTGCTTAGTGCTGCTAGGCATCACCAGGGGGCACTGCTTAGTGTTGCTAGGCATCACCAGGGGGCACTGCTTAGTGCTGCTAGGCAGACACCAGGGGGCACTGCTTAGTGTTGCTAGGCAGACACCAGGGGGCACTGTTTTGTGCCACTATCTTTGTTTTGTTGGCAACTACTGTGTGCTATTATCATAGTGGCACACACGCTCTTAATAATAACACAGAAACTGTAATATACTACAGCCCTGGGTGTGGAACAATAGCTCAAACTTTACCTCAACCCATCGTGCAATACAGCAACAACTTTGTCTGCATTGGATTCCAATAAAATGTCTTCTTTATTTGATCCCTTTATAAAAATTATCTGCATTAGATTCTGATGTCATTTTGTCTGCACTAGATTCCAGTGCTCTTTTATGTGTGAAAGGTAAATACAAACATGACTTCAGATGCATATAAATGACTACCAGGTGGCGCTCCCGCTGACACTGGATAGCTTGATGTTGTGTACATAAATCTAAGTGTCCCTTTTCACCTTCAGGGCATTGAAACATACAAATACATTATGCAAGATGCCACCTTCTACCATACAGCTTTTTTACGTGGAAACGTTATCAGGTATTTATTATTTTGACTGTCTGTGCATGAGCAAAACATGTATAGCGTATAAAAAATCAGTACAACTCTGGAATCATTACAACTCTGGATGTGTTTCCGATTTATTTTATATTTCATATTATTCAATGTTTTAGTTATAAACATAGCATATGGCAGGCGATAATAGGGTGGTTTAGTGTGACAATTTAGACATATTTTAAATGGAGCATTTTGTCTTAACTATCATAGATCATATCTGGAATGCCCTGTACTGTGCACTATGGATGTTTCCTTTTAACATAGACTCGCCAAGTCATTACATGCGGTAAAATAACAGAGAAATAAAGGCCCACAAGCACTCCCCTATAGACAGGACACATGGAGGCGGCCACAGAGGTGTGTGTGTTCCGGGAAGTAATGAGGCCGTGTGGAGGTGCAAATAGGAAGCATTAAGAACAGACTGCCATCAGGGTACAGACGTGCCTAAAGTAAACTCCCTGCAAACACAACCTGCCCACACACATAGGATAATATTGATATGTAGATACATATATTGAAAGTGGAGTATGAAAACCCTGAAGGCACAGTCGGGCAGATAGAGAAATAGGCTTGTTTTCAAAGCCCTTTTTGTGATTATCTGCCTATTTCTCATCTTTCTGCCTGGCGATATTCCATGATTTAACTTTGCATGGTATTAATTCATAGTATATCAGATGTTGATGATATACAATGTGTCCATATATAAATTATAGAGATTTACAAGAATTGGTGGATCTGTTCTTAACTGTAGCTTCATTATGGTATCTAAATTTTATCTATGAGAAATGACAATTTTGAATTTGATGCAAGAAAACGTTAATACAAGGCAAAACATACAACAATGAGTGGGGGGATTATAGATTTCTAATGCCATATATCTATAATGTACAGAGATATTATCTGTGGACACGTGCTCTTATGTCTTGCAAAATACCAAAACATGCACAGCGGTCTATGAACACAGTCCTCAGGATCCTATCCACATTGGTTGTATAATGTTATTATCAGATGTGATAGAGAGTGAGTGTGGTTTAGGAGGGAGCAGGGCATTATAGCCATGTGCTGGAGTGTATGGGTGTCCCCAGGGAGGTGTTTATAACCCACGGCTTTTATGAGCGATCCAGACACGGCAATACACTGGGCTGGTACCAGGTTTCACACTCTAACTTGGCATTTGTTCCATCAAGTCAATTCTCTTGTCAGCCAACTGTGGTTTTATGTTTTTTAGCATACAGACAGAGTGTTGGCTAAGTTGTAGCACCTACAGGCCTGCCATTATTTATAACTCACAAGTGTGAGTGGTCTGAACTTTTATGTAGAGAAATATTCAAACGGGTCTGCTATGTTGGTAATAATAATTCTTAACTTTTTCCTGATTGAAGTGAAAACAAAACGCTCAGCCCAGTAAAGCAATGACTTTAGGATCAAAGTTAGCTACAGCCCAGTAAAGCAATGACTTTAGGATCAAAGTTAGCTACAGCCCAGTAAAGCAATGACTTTAGGATCAAAGTTAGCTACAGCCCAGTAAAGCAATGACTTTAGGATCAAAGTTAGCTACAGAGACCTCAGCAGATAGAGTTCTCCCGAGACGGGCGTGCTGGTGTAGGATAAGTTGCTAAGGCTGAGGAGAAGTTGCTAAGGTTGAGGAGTTCTATTTGGTTTAGATGATATAGGGAGAGTCAAAGTCTTGTGTACACTGAGTAGACTGACCGCCATTCATCAAAACAACAGGTTTATGGTCTGACCGATCATAACTCCTCCATTTGTACCCAGGTAGCAGTTGTTCAAACATATGTTTATGTGCAAGAATTCGTTAAAAGGTATTTACTGAAATGAGCGGTTTGTCATAAAGTTAGAATTAATGGTATTACTGATGATTATCTCGGCTGTTTTGCCCATCTCAAGAGGTATGTCATCATCCTTCCATTCCTTCCATACTTTGGACTGCTCAGAGAATGAGAGGTTTATGTAAGAATGACGTCTACAGGAATTCCCTGCTAACTCAGGCCCCAAACTGACGTCCAAGTAGAGGATTGGACAGTTAGATATCTATCCTAATAAACATACCAGTTGTTTCTTTTTCATCATTTAATATAGAATATATTGCTTTGTTCCATGATACCTTTTGTTACCTTCTATTACTTTCTGTCAGGAACCCCATAATTAATTCAAATAATTCTGATGTATAAATGACACATAATACACTTTTTTCTAGTCAGGAAGTATATGATTATTTCAGAAACTTTGTTGAGGAGTTCCTGTGGCTGAGACAGGGGGCGCTGTGACCTCAGTAGAGCGGTGCTCGGTGCGGGATCTTGTTGGCCGTGGGGGCCGGCTAAATTTGGAGATCCACCAACACTTGTTTCTATAATTAATTCCGAGGAAGCCCCGACTCCCTGCGATACACGCACCGCCCAATCAAAACAATCGCCACACTCGCCAGATGGCGCTCCGTACAGATACAACCACCACTGTCAATGCACTCCAGGTCTGATACATCAGATAAATACTCAAACTTTAAACCAGCATTTGAAACTTGTTTCCCACTATCAACAGATTATAAATTACATCCTGGATATACACTACATCTTAAATATACACTACATCCCTGATTACACACTCCATCCCTGATTACACACTACTACATCCCTGATTACACACTCCATCCCTGATTACACACTACATCCCTGATTACACACTCCATCCCTGATTACACACTACATCCCTGATTACACACTACTACATCCCTGATTACACACTCCATCCCCTGATTACACACTCCATCCCTGATTACACACTACATCCCTGATTACACACTACTACATCCCTGATTACACACTCCATCCCTGATTACACACTACTACATCCCTGATTACACACTCCATCCCTGATTACACACTACTACATCCCTGATTACACACTCCATCCCTGATTACACACTACTACATCCCTGATTACACACTCCATCCCTGATTACACACTACTACATCCCTGATTACACACTACATCCCTGATTACACACTCCATCCCTGATTACACACTATATCCCTGATTACACACTCCATCCCTGATTACACACTACATCCCTGATTACACACTCCATCCCTGATTACACACTACATCCCTGATTACACACTCCATCCCTGATTACACACTCCATCCCTGATTACACACTATATCCCTGATTACACACTACTACATCCCTGATTACACACTACATCCCTGATTACACACTACTACATCCCTGATTACACACTACTACATCCCTGATTACACACTACTACATCCCTGATTACACACTCCATCCCTGATTACACACTCCATCCCTGATTACACACTACATCCCTGATTACACACTACTACATCCCTGATTACACACTCCATCCCTGATTACACACTCCATCCCTGATTACACACTACATCCCTGATTACACACTACATCCCTGATTACACACTACTACATCCCTGATTACACACTACATCCCTGATTACACACTCCATCCCTGATTACACACTATATCCCTGATTACACACTCCATCCCTGATTACACACTACATCCCTGATTACACACTCCATCCCTGATTACACACTACTACATCCCTGATTACACACTACATCCCTGATTACACACTCCATCCCTGATTACACACTCCATCCCTGATTACACACTACATCCCTGATTACACACTCCATCCCTGATTACACACTACTACATCCCTGATTACACACTACATCCCTGATTACACACTCCATCCCTGATTACACACTACTACATCCCTGATTACACACTCCATCCCTGATTACACACTACTACATCCCTGATTACACACTACATCCCTGATTACACACTCCATCCCTGATTACACACTATATCCCTGATTACACACTCCATCCCTGATTACACACTACATCCCTGATTACACACTCCATCCCTGATTACACACTACATCCCTGATTACACACTCCATCCCTGATTACACACTACATCCCTGATTACACACTACATCCCTGATTACACACTACTACATCCCTGATTACACACTACATCCCTGATTACACACTCCATCCCTGATTACACACTATATCCCTGATTACACACTCCATCCCTGATTACACACTACATCCCTGATTACACACTCCATCCCTGATTACACACTACTACATCCCTGATTACACACTACATCCCTGATTACACACTCCATCCCTGATTACACACTCCATCCCTGATTACACACTACATCCCTGATTACACACTCCATCCCTGATTACACACTACTACATCCCTGATTACACACTACTCCATCCCTGATTACACACTCCATCCCTGATTACACACTACTACATCCCTGATTACACACTCCATCCCTGATTACACACTACTCCATCCCTGATTACACACTCCATCCCTGATTACACACTACTACATCCCTGATTACACACTCCATCCCTGATTACACACTACTACATCCCTGATTACACACTACATCCCTGATTACACACTCCATCCCTGATTACACACTCCATCCCTGATTACACACTACATCCCTGATTACACACTCCATCCCTGATTACACACTACTACATCCCTGATTACACACTACTCCATCCCTGATTACACACTCCATCCCTGATTACACACTACTACATCCCTGATTACACACTCCATCCCTGATTACACACTACTCCATCCCTGATTACACACTCCATCCCTGATTACACACTACTACATCCCTGATTACACACTCCATCCCTGATTACACACTACTACATCCCTGATTACACACTATATCCCTGATTACACACTCCATCCCTGATTACACACTACATCCCTGATTACACACTCCATCCCTGATTACACACTCCATCCCCTGATTTCACACTTATGTCACGTGACATACATACTGTTTGCGTCCACGGTACTCTCCATTATTTGTCCTTGAATTGATCTGTAATCCCTTTTTCTTCTTGTTGATTGTATCTTATCATTCAAGCAATACTGCATCCGTATGTAGGTCAACCTTACATTGCATATATGTGTATTCCTCATAAGGGAACGTCTCTCATGAGTGATATTTTGTGATATTTTGTGACATTTTCTTTGTCACAGTAAATTTCTATCCAATGATTAGTCTTTTTCCCATGACATATTTTGAGATTGAAGCTTGTCACTTCCGGTGTGTCTTGTACTTCCGGTGCTGTATGATTGGTAATCCCCGACACGTTTGTAGACTTGATGTGAAGAATATTTTGGCCAAGACGGTAGAACATGATTCGACGTTCAAAAGGTCAAATAATTAAACTGAACATATCAATGGAGAAATTTTTACATTTCAGTCATACATTTCCATATTCTTCGATTTTGACCTTTTGATGCACCAATCACATCCCTCTGAAAAATAATCTTCTGGCGATGGTAATGAGGAGCGTGGAAGCAGTATAGAGTACTTACGCGCATTCGGAGTTCCCTCTCACTCTCCAAGGCATCCTCCAGCTCCTTGGTACGAATCTGCAATTATCAAAGGTCAATATAAAGGTCAATATAAAGGTCAATATAAAGGCCAATATAAAGGTCAATATAAAGGTCAATATAAAGGTCAATATAAAGGTCAATATAAAGGTCAATTATATGATAATCTGCAATCATCAAATATCCATATTAAGTCAACTACAGAATAAAGACGCATCCTTAAAGATCAATTATATCTTTGACATTAATTAAATCTTGATACTTGTAAGACTTAGAAGCATCTGGAGAACAGATATCTGGGAATAATCCACGCCAAGGGCAGCATGTTTCTGAATACTGACAAACTGTACAAGATTTGTTTCAAGGTGTCTTTGTATCGATGTATACAGTGTGTAGGGCAATAGTTAGGTTGTCATTGTGGTCAGTCAGGTGGTTAATCATTGTCATATTAGAACAATCCAATCACGTGACCTCAACTGAAGCAAATTTACCTTAAAATGGAAGAAACTGTTTACACCTATTTTATGTTAGGTAATTGCTTCGATGTGTATGACCTCTATGGGGTCACGTGATATTCTGTTGTAAGATTACTACCCATATATACACAGTAAAACGCTGTCATAAAACACACTGAGGTGTTGAAGGAGGCGATTTCAGTTACGACCCCCATTCAAATGTACATACATCTAAAAACCTACCTCTCTATTTCGGGATTGCTTTTGTTATTTTTGGGTTCACAGTATTGTGTCAATTTTATCTACATGTATTTTTTGGAGATTGGAACAGGCCTTATGTATCGAATACCAGATAGCATGTATGTGATTTTATCCGGACCAGTCCTGGGACAAATTATTCTGTGATCACATAGAGAATAGTTCTCGTGACTGCAGAGACCCAAACATTTGACTTTGTAAGAATCCCAAAAATTTACTGCACGCAAACAGCGAGACGTTAACAAATAGTGGCCAGGGTAGGCTCTGAGGCCAAGGAGCAAAAACAGGAAATACTTCAATATCTCTCCAGATACTCTGACTGGCACCCTAGTATGGCAACCAGAACCTCTGACTGGTACCCTAGCATGACAATCAAATAATCTGACTGGCACCCTAGCATGACAACCAGATACTCTGACTGGCACCCTAGTATGGCAACCAGACACTCTGACTGGCACCCTAGTATGGCAACCAGATACTCTGACTGGCACCCTAGCATGACAACCAGAACCTCTGACTGGTACCCTAGCATGACAACCAGATACTCTGACTGGCACCCTAGTATGACAACCAGATACTCTGAATGGCACCCTAGCATGACAACCAGATACTCTGACTGGCACCCTAGTATGACAACCAGATACTCTGACTGGCACCCTAGCATGACAACCAGATACTCTGACTGGCACCCTAGCATGACAACCAGATGCTCTGACTGGCACCCTAGCATGGCAACCAGACACTCTGACTGGTACCCTAGTATGGCAACCAGATACTCTGACTGGCACCCTAGCATGGCAACCAGTATCCTGCCTTCTTGTCATTTAATATTGTTTGTACTTTTCCATGAACGTATATTTCTTCCATGACTGTAAACTACCACTATAATTGTTTGTTCATAATATATTGAACTAACTATGTTCAGGTATAGCATGCTTATAGTGCTATGACAGTGATTTTATTCGATATTAATCAGATTCTCTATTTGTAGTATTCTTCTATTACCGTATTTGTTTACATGTAGAATGTGGGATTCAATAACTTTCAGTAGATGATATCACCCATTTCTATTATTTAATGATATGACTAGATCATGTTGGCCTTAGTTGTATTCGGCCTGCTCTTGTGAGCGTTTAGGTGTGAGGTAGGATGTGACCATCTTTGCCCCCCCTCACGTAGTCTCCTATCAGAATTCCTGGCCCCATACCTACACAGACGCACGGAGAACTCACTTTTTCTAAGCACATTCTATTTTTTTTATTGTTGGCTTTATCTATGTGAGAACAGGCACATATTTTGCATTACATTTGAAGAAATATGAAATGTTTTATCTCAGACAAAAGTAAGATGAGGTCAAATATTGACGTCATGCCAAAACATAAACACAATTATGGTATAGGTTGATAGTTAGGGTGAAAGTGTCACGGAGATATTTATCCTCAGGAATTTTTATAGAGCATGACTCTATATTATGGAACTGTTGTGAAGTACGATACAAACATGAAACACAGTTCGGTTGTTCCAACAGGCAAATATTTCGGGGCAGCCATGGGGAAAATGGTAATTGTGAAGTTATTCAGCCAACAAAGAAATGTATATTTACTATCCGTCATGTTATGCTCTAGCAAAATGTAATTATGGTTTCTGAAATGATATTATGATGTCAGATCAAGAGAAAATGTATTTTTTATTAGGAGTTCTACACTTTGTGTTTTTTGTTTGTTTTTTTAAAAATGATAATTCTCCAAAAGTTGATTAGTTTGTTGTTAATGGTTAAAGCTCTAAAGATGATTTCAAACACTACCATAGAACTCTTGATCTTGGTTGTGTTTATATAAGAATTAGAAGTGTAATGAATTTACAAATAGACGAAGTGCTTTATTGCTGGGTATCGTCTGAAGCTCTATTTCCTATCAGAAAGGAAGGATCCAAAATATAAACAGGTCAAACTTCTTGGTTACTATGGCAACAGGGAGAGATCCAAGTTGCAGGATGATAAGTAGTGTGTTACTCTGAACACATGTAGGTCGCCTCTGCGCCCTGTCTAATAATAGCTGGCGAGTATCTGTCTCGTTTTTCAAAGATTATCTGTAGGAGTAGAAGTAATTTATGGTTACAGGTTTCTGTTTGATAATATATGACCTGAAGACAGAGTTTATTACTTCTTAGATCTACGAGGATCAAGAAAAGGCGGGAATGAGGAGTGTGCGGAAGGGTGGAGGGGGGGCTATATAAGGCGGTAGAGGTAATTCTACCCGGGCAGCTCAGTGCAGGATGCTCACTCAGTGAATACTAGGCATAGATAGGGGCCCAGTCTGGTCTGGATCTACCACCGGGGCCCAGCTTAGATCTCTAGGATCCTCCACAGCAAACCTGGCCTTATGTGGACGCTCTGTTTCTAGGAACACCGCCCTCACTCGCTCATATCACCCACAAACCACAGATATTCTGACCTACTTTTGTGCCATCATGGCGGACGCAAGTGCCCGGATGTCAGATGATTTTTACCCCACCTGACCTCACTGTATCAATTAATATCAGCTTCAAATACCACTTGATATCAAACACCTTTTTATGAAACTTGTTGCTCCACCTTTCAAAAAGAGATTTTCTGATCATAGGACACAAATCGATATTTTCTGGTTGTGAACTTTTACCTAGGATTCAAGTTATATACTACTTTATTTGAATATATCTGTGATTTCATTCACAACTACAATCGTAATCTACTGTTGTTCATCTTATCCCCTTAATTCTGAAGATTTTGGGAAACCAATTACCTTTGATTGCATATCATTGGTAACATAAAAATATAACTTGGCATCTAATTATCAAATTTATAGATACAAGTATATATTTAAGAAATTCTACAGTTTAGGGGCAATTTTCTAGGTTTGGAATAGGCCCGTGAGGAATGTGACACAAGGACCTTATACAAAATGTTATGATAGTTTGATAATGTCGCTGTGTGGTTTGTCTACCTGTGTACAACCTTATCGACCTGGGGATATCTTAGAAGAGATATAAAAACTTCATAGATCCTGCCAAAAGGTCATCACTATCTTCTATACCTCCATTCACACTACCATGTCACTGACAGAAATTCCACTTCTAAAGTATAATCGATGTGTACACGTCAAGACACTATGACGTATGGATATTGGTGACCTCAGAGTTGAGAAGTTAGCGCTTTACATTTAAGATTTAAAGGTATATTTGTGACACACATAGACCCAATCACTGCCTCGACGTGACGCTGATAGCGTATATACGTATATGGGATATGAGGGGTGGTTTGAGAGGTTTGAGAGTGAGACCTGGGGTGGGTGCCGTCAGGAGCTTGGCATCGCTCCCTGCTCTCTGCGGGTAGAGTGACCTCAACAGGTCGTCATGGTTACACACACACAGGTGATACGCATGGCTTGCTGCATACATTCCTACCACCAGAGACAGTCTTCATAGTGAAAACACAACCTTTATATTTATCCTAGTTTTTAAATATACACATAGTATTTCATATATTTTTGCTAACAATATTTTGTGAAAGAGGTCTATATATAATAAATACATTAACAGATTAATAACATATCACAAATGTGGGCACATACAGATATACAAAGTAAGCACTGGACAATGTCCATCCACAATGCATAGGATCTGGAGCTGGAGGAGTTTCCCATCCCTGGGTCAGTGATTGATATTCACACCTTATTCGATTCACTACGGAGATACAGCATTGTGGTTTACATGTGTAAGCCTAGAGATGTCTCCTTGTGAGCGCTGAATGGTTTGAATTAGTTATCGATTACATCTTGTTTGCATTTATTTTGTAACATATCAAAGTAAGTACTACATTATAACTTTGGAAATGTTATATCAGCTTACAGAATCAATATTAATGAACATGCCTCTATCTTACATCATCCAGATTGGACAGAAAATAAAATCTCGGACTTGAGAGATTCCGTATTTATAGTATGGCTGATATGATATACAGTTGTCTTCCGCTCTCAGTAAGAATCCAATATGACATCTAATATTGATATAAGTGGAGGAGATGTGATGATAACAGATCAAGTTATGACCATCTATGTAAATCCTATCGTCAGTGAGAGGAGAGTGTCAATAGTCTCAAGGGCCTGATTATACACTGTCACTTAGGCTCATATTCCAATATACGGATATCTACCTGTGCTGATCTGAGCCTCCTATAGGTGCGGGTTACATAGAGATGGACACTATACTCGTATACCATTATACATCAAATAACTCATAACTTCTAGATCCAGCTTGTATTGTATCCAGCTCAGAGGCTGTCCAGTCTGTATTAATTCTGGTAAAGAATGGATCTGATTTGTAAAGATGCTGTTTAAGGCGTCAATTATAAGATGCTGTTTTAGATGTCAATATAGTCATGTATACAGCACGATGGACGATTTTAGCACTATGAGGTGTGGATTATTACCTGACCTCACTAGGAGGCGTGGATTATTGTCTGACCTCACTATGGGGTGGATTAGAGAGGATTAGGGTGGTACTTACCTCAAGTCTGTTGGAGGTGGTGGGGGACATACCACGGTACACCTGGTACCTGTGTGTCTTCGTTATCCTTGTGTCGTCCATATCGTCCACGTCCGATACGATCTTAGTCGTTCTGAAAGTAGGAGAGAGAGAGTAAGCCAGTGAGCAGGAGGAGGAGAGACACAGACTGGATCCAGATAGCAGAGATCCGGGCAATGGTCTGGTACACACAGTCACAAAGCCACAACCCACACCAGACACTAGCTCCCTTTGCCCTGCACAAATTCCTTACATGCAACACCCAACCTTTATATACTTCTCTCGTTTTTCGCCACCAGAGGCCTCTGTGATAGCTCATTAACATCTCTGAAAGCCAGTGAACATTTTCAAAATCGCTGAGATATTAAAGTGATTGGATACAATAGGAAATCATTACAGTGTATTATAATTTTGAAGAACGCTTGTTATATATTTAATCTTATGTGGCTTGGTCACCCATTTTTACGCATTAAACTTTCTGCTTGAGGCTTGCAGATCCTACTTCTCGGATCAGCCCGGAGCCTGAATCGTTCCCATAGCAACGCAACTCATGGCCGCCATATTGGATCTGCTTAAGGCAGTCTTTTGCCACCTATGAATGACGTGCAACAAAGAGAAAACAAGATTTCAACTGGTAAATTATACAAGAATCCCGTCAAAATGTGCTTATTTTTTATCTGCCTGAAAAAAATGGTTTGTCAGTTATTGTCATATACTTTCTTTAAAAAAACACATGTGAGTGATATGAGCTGCAGGTTTCACAGAGAGGGATGGTAGCATGTGTGCCTACCAACTCGTGGAAGATAAATTTCCTGCCACTTTTTTGAAATGCTGACAGTGCGGTTATATCTGTGAGCGTGAGATTTTAACACCCAGTCCCTAATAACGTGGGGGGGGGGGTTCAGCTTGAAATGTGGGACTTGCCTATGTTGATCTACAAGTGAGATAACATTGCAAATACATTCAGTGTGACGTGCCATGGTTAAATAAAAGAAGAAAAATAACTTGAGTATTGGTGTTCATCTGATCGTAACCTATTTAACCTATATATTAATTGTGTTTTTTTGTGTTTTTATATAAGAAACGTTTATCTAAAATTGATCAAAATCAAAATCAATCAACATGCATTTTGCGCAAGTTTGGCAGATGGATGATATAGGAATCTGTAGTTACTCTATGATAAAGCAGGCATTTAGATGATGTTATGATCATAGCATTCTCATCCTATATGGCTAGAATTAGCTGAGGAAGTACGGGATGCTGAGATGTCAGATCATCCATGTAAACCCTGACTTACATATGCTAACACTGCACACTGATATAATCAATATAAATCCCCGATAATCCGCGCCTACTCATATGTTGCATAGTTTGAAGATATGTTTTTCCTTTATATATTAAAATGTAAAGAACCATCTTAATTGTTAAACAAAAAGAGAGATCGGCATGCATTGTATCCACTGCCTTTGGTATCATCTTCCCTGAACTTTCTATTACTTATTTACTTCATTGAAAAGTGTTTTTGTTATATAACATGTGTTGTTTTCCTGAATTATTGTGGGTTAAATATTTGTAAATCATTTTTAAATATATATTTTATCTCTCAGTAACAGATAGCATCTAGAATTACATTAAATTCAATTCATTCCTCAAAAGTCTTGAGGGTATTCATATTTTACTTTAGATTACGTTAATTCAATTTATCATACCACATATATTTGTTATAAAATCAATATTAGGACATTGCACGAGGAATAATCAAATATTGCAAAACACACAACTGCACCAATCAGGCAAAGCAATGGGCATCTCCTGGAATATTAGGATGACAAGATTTATTATAACATGGAAATATATTAGACACATACACTTTTTGCACACGACATAGCGATGATGGGGCACTTTCACGTGTCACTTCACTCTCTAGGACGCCGACATCTCGGGGCGGCAATTACTACTACAAATCACGCAAAGTCACGGATGGGGTGAGAGGTCACAAATGATTGCATCTTAACATTCATGATGCTATTTCTTTTGCTACACATATAAATTCTGAGAGGATAGTAAGGAGGGTAGTAATTCTTTACTATTATGCACTTTCTCATACACCGGAAGTCCATGGGCTTTGCCGAGGGACCCTTCCCAGGAGAGTATGGGGAGGCGATGGATTCTCGCCACGCTGAATGGTCAAGTCATTTCCGAACTGTTTGGTTACCATAGAAACCGACCACAGGTATACCTAACATTTGCGTCTTCCCGGAAGGTCTTTGGGTCAAGGGTTACCTGAGGAGTCTTGAAAGCTATTGGAATAGGCAAATAAATCATGTTTCCTCTGGTATGGGGCTCAGGCACTGCCCCTACTCCCCACAAACCATACAGCCTACAGGAGGTCCGGTACTGTGCACTGCCCCTAGTCCCCACAAACCATACAGCCTACAGGAGGTCCGGTACTGTGCACTGCCCCTAGTCCCCACAAACCATACAGCCTACAGGAGGTCCGGTACTGTGCACTGCCCCTAGTCCCCACATACCATACAGCCTACAGGAGGTCCGGTATTGTGCACTGCCCCTAGTCCCCACATACCATACAGCCTACAGGAGGTCCGGTACTGTGCACTGCCCCTAGTCCCTACAAACCATACAGCTTACAGGAGGTCTGGTACTGTGCACTGCCCCTAGTCCCCACAAACCATACAGCCTACAGGAGGTCCGGTACTGTGCACTGCCCCTAGTCCCCACATACCATACAGCCTACAGGAGGTCCGGTACTGTGCACTGCCCCTAGTCCCCACAAACCATACAGCTTACAGGAGGTCCGGTACTGTGCACTGCCCCTAGTCCCCACAAACCATACAGCCTACAGGAGGTCCGGTACTGTGCACTGCCCCTAGTCCCCACATACCATACAGCCTACAGGAGGTCCGGTATTGTGCACTGCCCCTAGTCCCCACATACCATACAGCCTACAGGAGGTCCGGTACTGTGCACTGCCCCTAGTCCCCACATACCATACAGCCTACAGGAGGTCCGGTACTGTGCACTGCCCCTAGTCCCCACAAACCATACAGCCTACAGGAGGTCCGGTACTGTGCACTGCCCCTAGTCCCCACATACCATACAGCCTACAGGAGGTCCGGTACTGTGCACTGCCCCTAGTCCCCACAAACCATACAGCCTACAGGAGGTCCGGTACTGTGCACTGCCCCTAGTCCCCACAAACCATACAGCCTACAGGAGGTCCGGTACTGTGCACTGCCCCTAGTCCCTACAAACCATACAGCCTACAGGAGGTCCGGTACTGTGCACTGCCCCTAGTCCCTACAAACCATACAGCCTACAGGAGGTCCGGTACTGTGCACTGCCCCTAGTCCCCACATACCATACAGCCTACAGGAGGTCCGGTACTGTGCACTGCCCCTAGTCCCTACAAACCATACAGCCTACAGGAGGTTCGGTACTGTGCACTGCCCCTAGTCCCCACAAACCATACAGCCTACAGGAGGTCCGGTACTGTGCACTGCCCCTAGTCCCCACAAACCATACAGCCTACAGGAGGTCCGGTACTGTGCACTGCCCTGAGTCCCTACAAACCATACAGCCTACAGGAGGTCCGGTACTGTGCACTGCCCCTAGTCCCCACATACCATACAGCCTACAGGAGGTCCGGTACTGTGCACTGCCCCTAGTCCCCACATACCATACAGCCTACAGGAGGTCCGGTACTGTGCACTGCCCCTAGTCCCCACAAACCATACAGCCTACAGGAGGTCCGGTACTGTGCACTGCCCCTAGTCCCCACAAACCATACAGCCTACAGGAGGTCCGGTACTGTGCACTGCCCCTAGTCCCTACAAACCATACAGCCTACAGGAGGTCCGGTACTGTGCACTGCCCCTAGTCCCTACAAACCATACAGCCTACAGGAGGTCCGGTACTGTGCACTGCCCCTAGTCCCCACATACCATACAGCCTACAGGAGGTTCGGTACTGTGCACTGCCCCTAGTCCCCACAAACCATACAGCCTACAGGAGGTCCGGTACTGTGCACTGCCCCTAGTCCCCACATACCATACAGCCTACAGGAGGTCCGGTACTGTGCACTGCCCTGAGTCCCTACAAACCATACAGCCTACAGGAGGTCCGGTACTGTGCACTGCCCCTAGTCCCTACAAACCATACAGCCTACAGGAGGTCCGGTACTGTGCACTGCCCCTAGTCCCTACAAACCATACAGCCTACAGGAGGTCCGGTACTGTGCACTGCCCCTAGTCCCCACATACCATACAGCCTACAGGAGGTTCGGTACTGTGCACTGCCCCTAGTCCCCACAAACCATACAGCCTACAGGAGGTCCGGTACTGCGCACTGCCCCTAGTCCCCACAAACCATACAGCCTACAGGAGGTCCGGTACTGCGCACTGCCCCTAGTCCCTACAAACCATACAGCTTACAGGAGGTCCGGTAATGTGCACTGCCCCTAGTCCCCACAAACCATACAGCCTACAAGAGGTCCGGTATTGTGCACTGCCCCTAGTCCCCACAAACCATACAGCCTACAAGAGGTCCGGTATTGTGCACTGCCCCTAGTCCCCACAAACCATACAGCCTACAGGAGGTCCGGTACTGTGTACTGCCCCTAGTCCCCACAGTACATTTGTGTTTCAAGTCACTTTGAGTGTAAGATGAATACCTTTGGTTCCAATATGTTTTTGTTACAAAGGGCCTGTTTCCCTGTTTACCTGCTAAAGCATAATTAGTTTCATAAATTCTTTAAATAATCGTTTCTATTATTTGATCCATCGTCGTCATCATGTGTATGATGTTTATGAATAATTGTAAGGTTATCAAAATTTAATGTACTGTTATTTTTATCAAATTTACATATTTTAAATATGCATAATACATATAAAGGCAATATTTGTTCTCCAGCAAGGTAGAACTTATCTTTTCTCCCTGCAATGTTCTGTCTGCCAATGAGACTTTTCACCTGTTGTGTCTATTTCCAGAGCCCATAGACTTGCTGTACTGACACTTCCAGTGGTACAGTTCTGTGGTACTAATCTGAACTTTGATACATATAATATTCAATAATAATACATCTAATATTCAATAATATTCATGGAACTCTGATATAACAAAGTTTCAGTTAATAATGTCCTACCTTGATGCATGTGCTAATTATTAGGCTTCCAGACCTCACCTTGAACTCCAATTATATGGTGCTGGTCTTATAACAATAACATCCAGAATGTTACTATGGTAACCACTTTCCTGAAATCTGGAAGCACATTAATATTCATCAAAGCTTTTGAAAGTCTAATTCTCAAAAAACTATTTTAGGAATTAAATTCCAAGGCCTTTCAAATAATGAGTTTTTGGGGCTATTTTATATATTTTCATATACATCTCTGATAGAAATATTTGAGCGTGAATATTTCTGTCTGCAACATATGTTGCATATTTGAGTATCTTTTGAGTGACCTATAGCAAATCACATTCCGAGACGGCGGGTGTGAGCCATGTTGAGAGGTGGTGGTCGGGACACAGGTGGCGCTGCGATCAGCAGCAGGCCTTGCTTAGCATTGCTCCTTGATTTAAACTCCGGAGTCATCCAAAGAAATGGGGTCCTATTGCTGCAGTATCAATTTATCGGAAAGTTTATTGTTTCTGGCACAAACTCAGATAAACTTGTGCCTTCAAATATATTATCTTTTGACTTTGAAGGTCAAGTTAGAAGTAAGACTGGTGAAAGGTTGTGAATAAGTAAACCGGTCAGCTCCGGCTACCAACAATAATAAAGGACCTGGTATTATGTCTTGCCAATATTTACAATATTTGAGAATCCTTCTTTTAGCATTTAGCCATTGTCCTTATATTTCAATATATATTGCCAGACAAAAAGAGCCAAGTCAGAATGATGTTCACGTCGGTGCATTCCTGATGCCTGTTAGTTTTTGTAATGTTTTCTGGAGCCAGTTGTACCTTTGCCAAAACCACCGCCATACACTCATGCTATCTCAACAATACATGTACTGATGTGCTTATTTTAGCAACTCTAGCAGGCTCTACCTTGGCAATGTCAATCGTAGGGAGTGTATCAATATGACAACCAGCAGGGTGAGAACTCGGGACCTCAATTATAGCACCTCAATAACCAATTTACCTGTACTAATTTATAATACGAATTGTATGGGCTGTATTATATTGTTCAATTAGCAGTTCATACCTGTCAATAAGCTCTTCACAAAGACACAGGTATTACATGATCCATTGTTATCACAGAATTCCTAAGATGGTTTCCCATTTCTCATAATGATTATAAAGGCAGTGATTCTGTTCCAACTTATATTCCAACTTATTTAAGTTGATATTGGTTCTGTTTATGGCCAAATTGATGAAATTAGTAATGATATCATTGATGTCAAGGCTAATGAAATTATGTAATGTTTTCTAATATTGAAACGGCATTGGAAATGGCCAATAATACTTGTTTAACAGTTTGGCAGGGAGAGGGGGTGATGGCTGGGGGGTGTGGGGTGTACCTTGCTATACTGTGGTTGCCCCGGGTAACTCCGCCAGACAACCCTAACCACACGGCCTACGCACCTTCCTAGATGACATTTCTTGGCACAGGAAATTCCTGGCAATTCCTGGAATGTGCTTACCCAGATTTACAGGGATTTCTACTAGTTGCTTTGGTTAATTTTGTAACGCTTTGCACAATTTATTATTCTGAACAAGTCAGTCTATACATTAAAAAGGTCATAACTGGGCTAAATTATCACGAATCTTTGTGTAATATGCTTGAAACTAAATCAAAATTTAAGCCGTGTTTTAATATTTTAATTTCTATTTAGTAGGTGTGTCCTGTTTGATGCATGGGCTATCTGATGATTCTTCAGATACTAAAAGGATTAAACCATATAGCCTGCATAGTCTAACATACCTATGCCATTAAACAAGACCACAGTAATGTACTATGATAGAGAGTTATATGGTGCATGTGGGGAAGGTGAGGGGAACCTGAGACTGATGATGAGGAGTGGATCATGAATGTTATCTCCCCACCAGGCCTGGCACGTGTATACCTGAGGGTGAGGTAACGCCCCCTGCTGGACTAATGTGGCTCCTCTACTGATATCACTTCACCTAACTTGATATCACTACACCTAACTTGATATCACTACACCTAACTTGATATCACTACGCCTAACTTGATATCACTACGCCTAACTTGATATCACTACGCCTAACTTGATATCACTACACCTAACTTGATATCACTACGCCTAACTTGATATCACTACACCTAACTTGATATCACTACGCCTAACTTGATATCACTACACCTAACTTGATATCACTACACCTAACTTGATATCACTACGCCTAACTTGATATCACTACGCCTAACTTGATATCACTACACCTAACTTGATATCACTACACCTAACTTGATATCACTACACCTAACTTGATATCACTACACCTAACTTGATATCACTACACCTAACTTGATATCACTACGCCTAACTTGATATCACTACACCTAACTTGATATCACTACGCCTAACTTGATATCACTACGCCTAACTTGATATCACTACACCTAACTTGATATCACTACACCTAACTTGATATCACTACGCCTAACTTGATATCACTACGCCTAACTTGATATCACTACACCTAACTTGATATCACTACGCCTAACTTGATATCATTACAACTAACTTGGTATCACTACACCTAACTTGGTATCACTACGCCTAACTTGATATAACTACGCCTAACTTGGTATCACTACGCCTAACTTGATATCACTACGCCTAACTTGATATCACTACACCTAACTTGGTATCACTACGCCTAACTTGATATCACTACACCTAACATGTCAGCAATCATCTATCTCTGCTGAGCCCCAATTGTTTCCTCACATTCCATACTGACGTGATATTATGCAGAAATTAAAAAATGCATTGCTCATTTCTTATAAACCGAACAAAGTATTACATCATTGTATGTCTATATTTGCTCATGTATTTTGTTCTGCGATAATAACATCAATATGCTCAAAGTTTAGTTTTGTGATTTGACAAAATATGTTTTGGTTTTCAGTTGAAACTATTCCGATGTGTTTATGTGCATGATTCCGAGAAACAAGGTGTTTATTGAAGGGATTTCTGTCCTGATGAGCGATATTATCATAAGATGCACGATATGCTCTGATATAAGTGCTGTGGTCAGCAGGAAAGGTCAAGCGGGCCAAGAGGGTTTGATGTAAGCAGACACCTCGTTTATATTCATATAATAGGCCCCATCCTCGAAGCAAGGGTTATAGTGTGGTGTGCTCGACCTTGGTGCGGATTGAGTTTCAAGGTCAGGCACATATCGGAGGTAGTCGTGTACCTGGCATGCGCCGTGACCTTTGGCCCGTAGTATGCGGGAGGGAGCATAGCGTATCTGAGAGTCTATGGAATAGTGGAAGCATTCCTCACAGGTAAATACACGATAGGGGAGAACCCACGCCAGCACAAACAACCATCTGTGCTATTTTTGTGGGAAATGTTCTACAACTTCCTTCAACAAGCTTCCATTTACCTAAATATTCTGAGAATATATAGTACATGTCTCACTTATAAACACTGCTTAGTTTGTATTTACAACTACATATATATAACTCCAGACAATGCTGATTTGTAACATTCTCAGAGAAGTTTTCTAATAAAGCTGTATAATTCGTTTTATTGTTGTGTCTGAGTATCTGATGCTTTGTACATTTAATGTTACTTTTTTTTATTATCTATTTATTTATATATTTTTTTTAAATTGTGCATTAATTCAAAATGTGCATTGACGAATATGTGTACAAGCAAATATTTACAAATAAAGATATATTATGTGCAGAATTTATTATTGTTTATGACAGTCATGTAGAGGGTAACAAAACAAAATGGTGGTGTTGCAGTGCACGATCTCGCGAGGATCACGTGGTAACAAGATGGTGTGTCCCATCAGATATTTTGGTACAGCACCAGATTTGACAAGATATATATATATCCTCCTGCAGCCTTGGCCTGGCTTATGTATAACTGTAGCTTCTAACACTAGGATCCGGATCCAGTGTCTGTCTGTGCTGTATTCGTATGTAACCCCCTCTCTGTAGGCCAGGAAGCCAATACCAGCTTTCTCCTTCATGTTTGCAGGTTTTAAATCCACACTTTATACAGCGGCATTGCTCTGTATGATATTTCACCTATCGTGGTCTTCGTTCTCTTCTGATTGTGATGAGTTTTGTTTGCAGTAATGTGAACAATTTGGAATGAAAGATGATATAAATAACATTTATAGTGAAGATTTATAGTAAACAGTCTCATAATTGTCCTAAAGATAAATCATACTATAATCTAACAATAAGTTGCGTGTGTAATTATGTGATTGACAATAAAGTATCAAATGATCTGACATCATGAGGATTCCAAAAGTATCCGTAGCCATTTCCTCATATATCTATCTCTACATTAGTTCACACCATATCACCACCAAAATACACACAATGGACCTGATATCAAACAGGTGTGGACCTGATATCAAACAGGTGTGGAAAAGGTCTATTGAAGGGCAGACACAGAAGAAAGGGAAGACATTGTGTTGCAAGGGAGACACTCGTAGATTTGGTTGACACAGAAAACCCTGGGTAATACCACTCTGGTTGCACAGCATTTCATACGACAAGGGAGTATTTGTATTTGAGAAAGGAAGGATTCAATCCACTCGGGAGGCTTATACAAGTACCTGGTAGTCCTTTTGACAACCGTGCGAGCCTCAGAGGACATGATGGTGGTGGTATGTTTCCACGGCAACTATAAAACCAAAGAGAGAGAGGAGAATGTCTTTGGCCCTTCCAGCAAAATGAGGGGAGATGTACTATCCCAGCAGCAGCACTGTGATGACTGGCAAACCTACCACCAATACCCCTTCAACGACAGGACCAAAATACCCACCCCAGCTGCACGCCAACCTTGCTTATACAAACCCAGCCACACCAGTGGCGGCGCCTGGCGGTCAGCTCTGTCAAGGCCGCCATCTTGGATCCGGTTTCTGGCTTGGCACAACTCTGCTAAGTCTGTGAGTTATTTTAGGAGGGACATGTGGGATCTTTTACCGCTACTTCTCCTTCTGTGTTATGCAATGAGTTATCAGTCCAGAATGCGCAGAACAGTGCGTGAATCTGACCGGATATAAAGAGAGTTAATTCATGATCTCTGAGCATCACTGAGCAGCTATGAAGACGGACCTTTATGAAATCAGGACAGAGTGCCAATGTAATGACGAGGCAGAGCAGATCCCCTCCCACACAGCCCCCTATCCAAGATAGCATCCATTCAGACCATACATCCCGACTTTCCCTCTGGTTTTTTGTCATTGCCTTTTTATGCATATATATTTCCCTCTCTTATTTAGACTAGACACCTGAATGCCTGTAAAGAATATAGGATTTTTTATAACATTCTCTGAATCACAAAATGAACATCGCTCCTGAATATTTTCAAACATGTATTTTATAAAATTTGACCATCGTCTTTTTCTGAAATGGCATTATTATCACTATTGTACCCCTTTCACTCCAATCTATTCCCCGTAGTTGATCCGAAATGACCCTTCACCTTTTCTTTAACCCAGAAATTGCTGTAATATACTGTCTCAAATGTGACAATGGCATTTACACGGAGAATCATACAGTTACATACCCCAGATAGAAACAACAGACAAGAGGGGAGTGGGTCTCGTCCCGATATGAATCAGAGGGCTAATTTTACCGGAATATTGACATTCATCACAGGCCAAATCAGATTCCTATACCAGAATACTTGATACTATCAGTCAGAGATGGCGGCATCGGATTATTACCTGAATACTGTTGCCATTCAGAGAGGGAAAAAGATATTTACCTGAATATTATTAACACGAAGAGAGAAGATAATTTGTGTGTGGAGATTTTGCATTTCAGAAAGAAAATAGTATGTTGATGGTCTGGCAGGGAGCCATAAAAACCATAAGCGAAAAAAGCCCTAGGCCCAGACTGCCATGGAGCTGTATACAAGTGACTAATGAATAGTCTCATATATATGCTGAGGAAGCACCCAAGAATCCAGCCCACAGCAGCAGCAGCAGCACACCTTCAGCTCAGACTCTGGGAACCTTGACAGGCAACGTGTAAACAACAGCCATCAAATAAACACCATCTTTACACTCTTAACCAGTAACAGAATGTAAAAATAGTGTCTGGCTACTTGCTTTCTATCTTGTCCACCCACCTAGGTGAAAAAGGTAGGAAGAAAGTATAAAAAGAAAAACCTCATTATCACCCCAGACATTTATGTTATGTAATGGGTTAGAATTTTTTGCTTATTCCCGTGGGCTGCTCTCTGGTACTATCCGCTGACACAGGACATTTTGCACTGGACAAACATAAACAACTACACCCCTGCAACTTCAAATCATAGACAAACTGCAAGCTCAATATTCTGTTTGTTTACCATCTGCATAACTTCTACCAGCTAGCCAGACTAGATTGGAAGCATCTCTATGGTAACATACTGCGTTTCTATGGTAACATACTGCCAAGCAACAAGTGCAAAGCCGATTTCACACACCATTTCTAATATGATTTATATTGCATAATTTCACAAAATTAAATATTCATCTTTCTAGCGAGATTACCACTTACATTTACATAATAATATAAGATTAATATCACAGCAAAAGGCACATATCAACACGTCTATATCAAAATGATTCCTTCCCAAAATGATGTCATAGTTAAGATATACCTCTTGCAAATATTAGACCTGAAGACAAGACAAGATACCTTGGTTTTTCACACGCGTCAATATCTTATGTATTCTACATCTTTCTTATACTGGGCAAACCAAAATAATAAATAAATTAAAGTCTAGATAGACAATGCATTCGGAATAGGATAGCATCTTACCTATAAGGTCTATCTATGTCATCATAAGACCCGTACCGTCTTACACTATGGCATAACGATAAATAGCAAAACCACATTTTAGATTCTGAATCTGTTTTTGATTTCTATAAACAGATCTCTAATATTGTTATAATCAATTAATTTTCTCAATTAAAGACGTAAAGAGTCGCCAAGTTTTGATGTATATCATAAGATTTTCCTTAAGAAATAGGTTGTACCCTTTAAAGGGTAGCATATCAGTTTACTAGAGAGCAGTGGTGATGCCTGGCTGCCTTGACTAACGCCCTTCCAGACAGGATTCTCCCAACAGGTGGCGTCTCGGCATCTCAAGTTGGAAGAACTACCTGACTTTTAAGCTCCGATAGAATAATCGATAAAAGAAGTCACTTTAACCTGCGCCATATGTTTGCTGTAATGAATAAAACTTGTTGCCTTACCTTTTCACAGACCTCTCCACAAGAGACATGGCGATTGTTTGAGTTTCTCAGACAAATGCAAAGAGATGTTGAACCGAAAGTCAGGCAGAGTAGGTTGGCTTGGCACTGACGGGTCTGAACGCTCACGTGGCTGGATGACGGGTGCTGGGTCCTGCTGCTGAGCCTCTCCGGACCCCTCTTACCCCTTTATATATTCTCCCTCCTATCGCACTCTGCACCCGGGGCCACCAGCAGGGTGTTTTCATAACCACCACATGTCTATCTCAAGACGGCTCAATATTGGCACCGCGATGCTCCCGGCCATTCAAATGATTCAAAAAGGGTAAAAAATAGCACCATCTCAGAGAGTAACAAGACTAGCCGTTTTAACATTACACTCTGATGGAAAAGGTAGATTCTTGTTTGTTTAAGCGGTTTATTATTGTGGAGTGTACATTTAAAATACTGCATGACAGATAAAGAGGTGCTGAAGGGGTAAAGGGGCATTCTTAGGCTTGGAGAGATATTACTGCCAAAATGTCTGCATACCTGCCGAGATGCACAGCTCCCTCTACTGGCAATGTGTCTGCTTGAAGCCAAGTGCTCACTCGAGATCATCTTGAAACCAGCCACATGACTCCACCAACTAACCAAAAAAAACTAACATTTAAAAATTATGTTTCTTTTGCAGAGCAAATGACAATCTTTAAACTCTGTGTTTATATATTACCCCGTGTCTACCCGACTCCTGATTTGTAGTGTGTTAATATACAGGTTTCAGCTTTTCATTTATGTCTAAGAGTTGATAATAGAATTCTTCTCAACTTTTAAATACACATAAGACTACGTTTAAGATTTAGCATATCGTATCTGACTGTAGTACATTTCTAATAGTATTGACTTAAATTTCATATTTTACCAATTTAAAAGAAATTCATAAACATGTCATTCTTTATTTTCATTTTAAAGTTCTGGCAAGATCCAGACGGTGGCCATCCATCAACATTACTGCCTTCGGTTTAACATATCAGATCTGTTTTATTATATGTAAGATAACTTGTGTATTTTAGACAGTGAGTGGTACTTGTGGCCACTTGTTACAGCATCCCCGATCATTGAAAGCAGATGGATGCACACGGCTACCTCAGAACAAGTCCGCCCCACCTAACCACAGTCAAAACGGCAAACTCACAGAAAACTCACTTGGTGAATCAATAACACCATCTTCTTATCTTGAACACCACTGTTTGTCCTATATGCCAAAAATATGGTCTTCATGTGTCTTATTCTCTTGGCCTGATTTGCATGGAATAATCAATAAAGTTCATTAACATTTAGAACATTGATAAAGTAGCATTCTAATAGTTTGTATTATGTTCAGGTTGCTAATAGTTTGTATTATGTTCAGGCTGCTAATAGTTTGTATTATGTTCAGGTTGCTAATAGTTCGTATTATGTTCAGGTTGCTAATAGATTGTATTATGTTCAGGTTGCTAATAGTGTGTATTATGTTCTACCTGATGCAGTAAGCTCAGGTTGCTAATAGTTTGTACTATGTTCAGGTTGCTAATAGATTGTTTTATGTTCAGGTTGCTAATAGTTTGTACTATGTTCAGGTTGCTAATAGTGTGTATTATGTTCTACCTGATGCAGTAAGCTCAGGTTGCTAATAGTTTGTACTATGTTCAGGTTGCTAATAGATTGTTTTATGTTCAGGTTGCTAATAGTTTGTACTATGTTCAGGTTGCTAATAGTGTGTATTATGTTCAGGTTGCTAATAGATTGTATTATGTTCAGGTTGCTAATAGTTTGTATTATGTTCAGGTTGCTAATAGATTGTATTATGTTCAGGTTGCTAATAGTTTGTATTATGTTCAGGTTGCTAATAGATTGTATTATGTTCAGGTTGCTAATAGTTTGTACTATGTTCAGGTTGCTAATAGATTGTTTTATGTTCAGGTTGCTAATAGTTTGTATTATGTTCAGGTTGCTAATAGATTGTACTATGTTCAGGTTGCTAATAGTTCGTATTATGTTCAGGTTGCTAATAGATTGTACTATGTTCAGGTTGCTAATAGTTCGTATTATGTTCAGGTTGCTAATAGATTGTATTATGTTCAGGTTGCTAATAGTTCGTATTATGTTCAGGTTGCTAATAGATTGTATTATGTTCAGGTTGCTAATAGTGTGTATTATGTTCTACCTGATGCAGTAAGCTCAGGTTGCTAATAGTTTGTACTATGTTCAGGTTGCTAATAGATTGTTTTATGTTCAGGTTGCTAATAGTTTGTACTATGTTCAGGTTGCTAATAGTGTGTATTATGTTCTACCTGATGCAGTAAGCTCAGGTTGCTAATAGTTTGTACTATGTTCAGGTTGCTAATAGTTTGTATTATGTTCAGGTTGCTAATAGATTGTATTATGTTCAGGTTGCTAATAGTGTGTATTATGTTCTACCTGATGCAGTAAGCTCAGGTTGCTAATAGTTTGTACTATGTTCAGGTTGCTAATAGTTTGTATTATGTTCAGGTTGCTAATAGATTGTATTATGTTCAGGTTGCTAATAGTTTGTATTATGTTCAGGTTGCTAATAGATTGTTTTATGTTCAGGTTGCTAATAGTTTGTATTATGTTCTACCTGATGCAGTAAGCTCAGGTTGCTAATAGTTTGTATTATGTTCTACCTGATGCAGTAAGCTCAGGTTGCTAATAGTTTGTATTATGTTCAGGTTGCTAATAGTTTGTATTATGTTCAGGCTGCTAATAGATTGTATTATGTTCAGGCTGCTAATAGTTTGTACTATGTTCAGGTTGCTAATAGATTGTTTTATGTTCAGGTTGCTAATAGTTTGTATTATGTTCAGGCTGCTAATAGTTTGTATTATGTTCTACCTGATGCAGTAATCTCAGGTTGCTAATAGTTTGTATTATGTTCAGGTTGCTAATAGTTTGTATTATGTTCTACCTGATGCAGTAAGCTCAGGTTGCTAATAGATTGCATTATGTTCAGGTTGCTAATAGTTTGTACTATGTTCAGGTTGCTAATAGTTTGTATTATGTTCTACCTGATGCAGTAAGCTCAGGTTGCTAATAGTTTGTATTATGTTCTACCTGATGCAGTAAGCTCAGGTTGCTAATAGTTTGTATTATGTTCTACCTGATGCAGTAAGCTCAGGTTGCTAATAGATTGTATTATGTTCAGGTTGCTAATAGTTTGTACTATGTTCAGGTTGCTAATAGTTTGTATTATGTTCTACCTGATGCAGTAAGCTCAGGTTGCTAATAGATTGTATTATGTTCAGGTTGCTAATAGTTTGTATTATGCTCAGGTTGCTAATAGTTTGTATTATGTTCTACCTGATGCAGTAAGCTCAGGTTGCTAATAGTTTGTATTATGTTCTACCTGATGCAGTAAGCTCAGGTTGCTAATAGTTTGTATTATGTTCTACCTGATGCAGTAATGCCTTATCTTCTGAGCACAATACCAGAGTGAGAGCTCACCTGACACCTGTCAATGATAACTGCACGCAATGCCAGGCACGCGTCCTCTCTCACTGTCTTAACCCAATCTAATAATGTATCTTGTCAAGTCTCTGGCCTTCTCATATTTTCGGATAATTATTTTTTCATTTTGTCACCCATTGAGAATTAATATATTGGGGTTTATGATATCAAGGAAGTGATATATGTTCATTACTATGAAATGGGATGAATTCCTGTGAATATAATAAATGGAGACAGCTGTGCTGAGAACTGTGGCAATGTATAGCGGACAACCATTTGATTTGCTGGGTGTACAGATAACTGAAGATGAGATGACCATTTGATTTGTGGGGTTATCTGAGGACTGGCAACCTGTAGAGGGGATAATCATTTGAATGGTTAGATTCGCGATATTGACTAATATTCTTGATAATAAATCATCTTTAAAACTGTATAAACCGTGCCACCATGTGGTCACCATTAGCTATTATTCTATGTTAGGTATGACACTTTATTATTATATAATTATAAAAAGGTCACACACGTTCAAACCTTATATACTACTGCTAGCTGTAGGGCAACAAGCTGTATCCGATACTAATATTTGATAATGTGCTGATATCACTATGTACGTGCTGATATTACCGTTGATGTGCTGATATTACCGTTGATGTGCTGATATTACCGTTGATGTGCTGATATTACCATTGATGTGCTGATATTACCGTTGATGTGCTGATATTACCGTTGATGTGCTGATATTACCGTTGATGTGCTGATATTACCGTTGATGTGCTGATATTACCGTTGATGTGCTGATATTACCGTTGATGTGCTGATATTACCGTTGATGTGCTGATATTACCGTTGATGTGCTGATATTACCGTTGATGTGCTGATATTACCGTTGATGTGCTGATATTACCGTTGATGTGCTGATATTACCATTGATGTGCTGATATTACCGTTATGTGCTGATATTACCGTTGATGTGCTGATACTACCGTTGATGTGCTGATATTACCGTTGATGTGCTGATATTACCGTTGATGTGCTGATATTACCGTTGATGTGCTGATATTACCGTTGATGTGCTGATATTACCGTTGATGTGCTGATATTACCGTTGATGTGCTGATACTACCGTTGATGTGCTGATATTACCGTTGATGTGCTGATATTACCGTTGATGTGCTGATACTACCGTTGATGTGCTGAAATTACCTTTGATGTGCTGATATTACCTTTGATGTGCTGATATTATCGTTGATGTGCTGATATTATCGTTGATGTGCTGATATTACCATTGATGTGCTGATATTACCGTTGATGTGCTGATATTACCGTTGATGTGCTGATATTACCGTTGATGTGCTGATACTACCGTTGATGTGCTGATATTACCGTTGATGTGCTGATATTACCGTTGATGTGCTGATACTACCGTTGATGTGCTGATATTACCTTTGATGTGCTGATATTACCTTTGATGTGCTGATATTATCGTTGATGTGCTGATATTATCGTTGATGTGCTGATATTACCATGAATGTGCTGATATTACCGTTGATGTGCTGATATTACCGTTGATGTGCAGGCAGTAACTGCGACTGTGCAGGCAGTAACTGCGACTGTGCAGGCAGTAATCTGTATAAGTGAGCAGTGTTTGATTGTCAGTACCTGCTGCCGAATTGGCAGTATCTGTCATCATATGATTATCTGTTGATATTTCTATAGATGTCGTGATCTCTTTTTGGATTACAATGATATTGATATCAAAATATTTGTATTTCAAATCATACATCCTACAACGTGGTAAGACATTTTAACCAGCCTGAATATAAAATGGTAGTCCCATAAAACAGAGTATCTTGAAACCTTTTTCTTGAGTGAAAAAATATTGTAGAACATCAGTGCACGCAGATGCAGTATACTGTAGAAGGATAACTGAAATAATAAACAACATCACAGAAAACTTGGGGCACATCTTGGTTGGGATAAACAACAGGATCACTTGACATCTTCAAACAATATATAGCCCCACGTACTTCATTTCTCCAGGTTGTTTACAATTATTATTTGAATAGTGTAAGTATAGTATTTCACAACTGAATCATTTCTCGTTTAATTCACTAGATAATTTTAACTTAAACACCAAAGATAGATATATTATCAAGATCCTATGTTTTAACTGTTTATTAGTGGCTAATATTGGATGTTGCTTCCAGGGAGACAGAGGAATCTCTGAATGTCAAGGATCTAGGAAAGGATCTAGGAAATCAGCCTGAATGTTTCTGACCATTTTTTCAATATGCAATACCTGAAGGGACATGTGGGCTTTCCAGTGCAGACTGTAGTCCATTATGATCAATCTGACCTGTTTTTGTCATCAATGCATAAATTCTTCACTGTCAGAATCAGTGTTTGTCAAATAAAAAAAAAACAACACTCATTCTGGTTTAGAGTCACTCAAATTGGCAATTTGTACCATGTCAGACATAATCAAAATCAACATGTTAAATGTCACTTGTTTTTTAATTGTCACTTGTTTTTGAATGGGTGCAAATGTTTTTTCTGCTTACTCTCCGTAGCAGGACTTCTCTCTTGTATCAGTCCCTGCCACCAAAGGTAAACAGGTGCGCACATAATCCACCGCAAGTCATGACTGCCTTAAATCCTAGCTGTGAACTGATTGGTAGAAAATAAATGCTCATTGATACAGATTCTGCCTTGTTCTAACAGCTGCACCGATTGGTCAGTTTATGAGTCAGACACCTGATCCCAAGTTTTACCTGATGTAGGTCTATTCGGATTAGATGTTCTTTAGGGGTTTTTATCTGGTCAAGATGAGTATTTATGACTCACGGAATTCCAAACTTGGAATGAGATAAAAAGAAGCGAGAGGGCAACGACTTCAGAGGTAGTGAGAAGACTGCAGAGGTAGTGAGAAGACCGCAGAGGTAGTGAGAAGACTGCAGAGGTAGTGAGAAGACTGCAGAGGTAGTGAGAAGACTGCAGAGGTAGTGAGAAGACTAGCAAGACTACCATTAGAATGTAATGCACAGTATCTCCCCTGCTTTCCCCTTGTCAATGTTTTGATCCTACAACTGTTCCCAATAACTCCAGTCCTTCAGCCCCACCAATTCAGGTATATCTCTTCCTGTGGGAAAACACGTCATGCAATCATTGTGTTTAGTATAATCACGGTGATGTATTCAGAGTCTCAGGTAGGTTTGTTTTAAATATTTATGCAAACAAATATTGCTGTTCATTATCCAGTCATAACAAATATCCATGCTTTGAGTGAGATAACACTAAGACACAATGTAGAATAAAATATTCAATTCTTTGATCTGACTGATATCAGATATATCTAAATATAGGTTAAAGAACTACATAATATTATACGTTCTAAATCATTTGATGTTTCTGAAAATGACTGGAGATTGTTCATTTGCATTATAACTAAAAAGGGGTTTGGATAACCATTCATGGGGTACTGTTAGTGTCAAACACATCATTTACACCTCACTTATACGTCAATCACATTTGCGCCGATTTCAGTAAATATGCCCTGTTGATGGTTCTTTGTTTTAAATTAAAAGCATTCATGATATGAGGTTTTCAAGCACATTTTCTTGCCAAAATATAAATGTTTATACCATGAGCTGTCTGCAAACCAAATGACAAAAATAGGTTTGATCTCAGCCATGTGCCTATATATAGCATTACTATATATATAAGCTAAAGGCATGAAAGCTCTTGCATCACATTTCTGTCAACCTGATGTTTCAAAATAGATTAAAAATACTTATGTACATCCTAAAATTTAGAGGATATTATCCATTCAATGCTGAGATAGCAAAGCATTTTTAAAAATTGAAAACCTTACCTTATGACCTTTAAAAATATTTTTTGATGCAGTTGAAAGTTTTGTTCCAAGAGAAATTGGATCACAGGCTTCTCTGATTTTTGTACAAGTGATCTCAGATTTTGGCAGAAATATTAATTAAGGTAAGGCTAGGTTATGTTTTGAAACACTGAATTTAAACATTAGATGGCATAGATCAGAAATATCCACAAGGTCATAAAAGCAAAATTAATAACCTTATACAAAATGATCTCATCCACGGTTATGATTTAAGCTTTCATCCCTTTAGTTGTATATGAGTGAAGGGAGAATTGACATTGCATTGATCACACAATTTCGACACTATCATAGCTTTTCAGATTTCCTATGGTTTATAGCCTAAACTTTGGATCAAAAGTGATTACCATCATATATCCCCTACATATACTTCTGTACCATTTGAAAGTGGACGAGTCTTCTGCTAAAATCCAAATCATCCATTGGACACTTTGTCAACAAACTTGGTTTAGCTATTTTGGGACAATGGAATGATTTGGCTTACAGAGCCCTGTTTGTCCATTAATGTTTGGTACAGGCCTGTATGATTGTATACATGTGGCCACCTGGTGGTGAAGAGTTCAGCCAGGACTGGGCACTTTCATCAAAACAGAATAACGATGGTCAGTGTATTTTGGTTGATTTTAGTGTGATAGCATAATCTTACCACAGTTTCATGGCCACATATCATTTAAGCTTACCCCAAACCTCTGTAAAATTGCCTGTGACCTCTGTGGTTTCATGAATGCTTTACAAGATTGGCAGACATAGGCCTTCTTTTATAAAGAAAATGCCAGTAACATTGAAGGGACCTTTAAATGGCCTTGAAAATGAAATTTCTACATCCTTGGATTTTACCAGAAATTGCACAGACATCTGTGTCATTCAAGGTGCCTTGCAGTGTTAATATTATAATAATAATAATAATAATAATAATAATAATAATAATAATAATAATAATAATAATAATAATAATAATAATAATAATAATAATAATAATAATAATAATAATAATAATAATAATAATAATAATAATAAGTCCACCAATCAGCAATCTGCACCAATCAGCTTGATCTTGGGCTCATTTGAAAGAAAAAGTTGAGATATTAAGAAAGGCTGAAGGGACATAGCATGCATTCCTTTTATTATTAGTCAAAATAACCAAAAACTGGTATTTCAAGCAGAACAGAGGGAGGAGCTTACATAACGGTAACACCAGTATTCTACATGTTCATATTAGCATAATTTATGATGTTACCATGACGTCACTATGTTGACACTTCCATGTCTGATGTCACTATGACAACACTTTTCCATTTTTTATTTTACTTGCAATGTCAAGAGGACTTCACTCCAGGTTAAATCATCTTTCTACACCAATTATTGAGGAAACTGTGATCATTTGTATAAACGATATTCAATGGAAAGAAATGTGCATCTCATAGCCTCACGCAACTGTGTTTACCTTGCTTGCAACGTCAAGACGACTTCACTCCAGGTTAAATTATCTTTTTACTCCAATTATTGACGAAACTGTGATCATTTGTATAAACGATGTTCAGTGGACAGAAATGTGCATAATGCACATTTCTAATAATAATAATAATAATAATAATAATAATAATAATAATAATAATAATAATAATAATAATAATAATAATAATAATAATAATAATAATAATAATAATAATAATAATAATAATAAAACCAAGCAGAGCCTGTTCATAGCGCTCAGTCCCATAGTACCTCCTAAATAGGAAAGTTTTCAAGTTGGACTTAAAAACATCCCTGACCGTTTTCATGTTAGTAGAAGGGACGGTAAGGTCCAGTGTGGAGTTAGAACGTAGCATTCTGGTATGATGTTTGAGGCTTTAAAGCTCCTCTATGTAAGGCGGCGCCTTTCCATTTAATGCCTTCCAAAATTAAGCATTATTTTAAATTAAATTCGAGCATTACATCCCTACAAAACATTACATCCCTACAAATCCGAGGTTGTCACCAATTTTGCCTTGACGGAGGCGACTTATTTATTAATTATAAGTTATTCTAAAAAGAAATATAATAAACCTGCTAAAGATGAGGGGTGATGCCAATAAATGCTACTTATTATGTTCTGAAAAA
Organism: Amphiduros pacificus; assembly: GCA_949316495.1. Classification (NCBI taxonomy): domain Eukaryota; kingdom Metazoa; phylum Annelida; class Polychaeta; order Phyllodocida; family Hesionidae; genus Amphiduros; species Amphiduros pacificus. The sequence continues at coordinate 44,567,883 of OX439008.1, read as the reverse complement.
TGTCACAGTTGGACATTGGCCTTCACCTTAAGTCACTAAAAAGCCACCAAAATTCTAATCTATATGCACTTAAAATAAGCAAATCTATCTTATTCCATGTGCAAGAATAAATTTCCAAATATTTGCCTTCAAGTAGATCACTGTGAACTTGTCACATAGATAACTCAATACATTTCTGTAAAACAAAGATATTCTATTAGGAGTGGAATAAATGCTATTTGGAATGTTTTGAAAATATCAGATTTGACAAATTTCAGCACCCGTGACCTGGAAGATGAAGGTGATCTACTATCAACCAATCCAAGCACGTGATACAAAGGTCATATCCGGCCAGGTCATATCCGGCCAGGTCATATCCGGCCAGGTCATATCCGGCCAGTAATATCGATATTGCTGTATATGCTCTGGCATATTGTGTAGTGCAGATATAAAATCAATCATTGCCAATACGGATGACTGCTCAATTCCCTATGTTTATGAGAATTGTATGGGGCATGAATATTTGAAATGACCATAAATGCAGATTATATTGTTAATAACGTTTTGATGATAGAGATGATAAAATGAATAAATGAATAAATGAATATATTCTTAATGGCACATCGACACAGGAAGGTCATTCAGAGCCATTAAGGTATTTATTAAAACTATTGAAAAAGTGGACTGAATGAATGGTGGCTTAAAGGTACATCTTAAAAGGCCATTTAGCGCCTTGAAATGGTAGAAATATTATTTTTTAACTGGATACATTTAATCAATACTATATCAACTCGATACACAATAGGTAAACACCACAACAAATTTACAACTTAAAAATATTCCATGTATTAAACAAAATAGATATGTATAATTGGTTAGAAAGTCTTTATTCTATATGATGCTATGCAGTTTATGACGTACACACTCGGACTGATCTTCACCTTTAAGAAGATAGTGTTCAATCACTATGTCCTATTTCAATGTAACTTAATACTTCAATACTCTTCCTGCATTTCTTTTTCTAAGCATTTTGTCTCATCTAGAACAGGTTTAATCATCACGTCTTAAAACCTCTGAAAACTATTTTCATCCCAGCAGCATAATTTAAAATGCACAAAAACAGTTATATATTTCTTAAACAAGGTATCAAGAATAGCAATTCTATTCATTGGACGTTTATCCAATGCTGCTTAAGCAGCTTGGTCAGCAGCCTCATTTCCTTGGATATCAATATCCAATGATCTATTATTGGATACATTTTTGTTATCAAACCTTTTCTCATCATTTGATTAGATAAGATAAATATATATTTTACATTGACATAAATACAACAAGAAACATTAGCTGTTATTTGTCAATAAAACAAGTTAAACTAAAACAATCACAATAAAATTAAATCACATCGGATTTACATCACAAAGCCTGCATTGGCATCTTCCTGGACCATCCCAGGATTGGAGCAGCATTCTAAAACTGTTTAGATCCATAGCATTCTTCACATCAATAGAAAACAAATTTCATAAATCAGCACTATAACTGAAACTTCTATTACCATAAGTTATCATATATATATATATATATATATATATATATATATATATATATATATATATATATATATATATATATATATATATATGTATATATATTCAACCCGCATAGATTGACTTCATGAAGGGGAACAAACAAGCACACATTTGCATTCAGCCAGGTTTACCTTTTTATCTATATAATTATAATTTATATCAATAATTATCATTTTCAGGTTACACTACCTGAATTTGAATCCTTTTTTTAGACCTTTTACAATTTACTCAGATGCTTCTTAGAATTTCATTTATACAAACATGTACTTCATTATACCACAATGCTTTATCTTTGCCCCCAAATTCTAGATTTCACCAAATTGTAATATTTGCTCCTTTTATTCAAATTTAACAGGTTATTCTCAATTCTTGCATTCAAATTTATAAATCATCTGGCAGCTTTATATTAAGAGTAATTCTCTCGACTGGGAACTCCAGGAATTTGTAGCTTTCTGTACTGGCAAGCTTTTTCACCTGTTAAATGCCCTTATACTGAGACTTAAATTCTAACAAATTCCTTAAACCAAGTGACTTCTTTTTAAAAGTCATATGACAAGAATTTTTTTTAGTGGTAAATCTTTAGATTGCATACCTCTGAGAAACATCTGACAATTTTTTCTGCAGTCTGATGTTTAGTTTAGCTATAATCTAAGATCTTTGAACCCCTAGGGTAATTAACCTACTCCCTTGACCTAGAACTGGGTCAGCAGGCTGCCTACGTCATTGCGCCCCGCATGCATCTCCTGCACACATATTCCTCCTATGTCTGTACATGTATAACAGCTGATGTCCTTTTTTCTACACAAATAACATCCATTGAAAATATGATTAATGGCAAAACTTAAGGCTGTATAATAGAGACTTGCATTTACATCAGCTTTCCATCCCACAATCCCTACTTTAATTGAAGAAAATAAACAAACATGACTTAACTGGGTATAGTGTCTGAAATATGGCCTGCTCTACTCTTATCAGTTTCAAGACACTTATAAGCTAGCCCTAAACATTATGGCAAGAAGGGTAAAACCTTTTTGATCTCCTCAATTACAATTTTTTATCTTGCATCCAATTTCCTGACTTAAGTTACCTTCAGTTTGCTAGATAGTCCTCAACCCTATGCTATTTCCCCAATTACCCTACCTATGTTGGCTACTTTGCCCAAATCTCGCAGGTAGTGGGGCGGAGGTGACCAACTGTGAATGTGTTCCCAATATTGAGCGACTTATTTAACATGTCTTTACCTTACGAGAGATGAAATGGAAAGAATGATTCAGCACCCTTAACATATCAAAAATAGCAGTGACGTCCCGTTTCACGTTTGCTCACTCCCATAAAGTCAATTATTTTCAATAATTGCATTTAATGTTCATTTGAACCTATCTTTTGTCATCTCTTATTCCATGATTATTTTCTTTAATATTAAATAGTTCTTTCATAAAAGAAGGATTCAAATTATTTAAGCATTTAAAAACCTGTGTGGCAATAACTTTAAGTTGTCACAAGTGTAATGAATCCATCTCAGCCTTAAATAAAAGTATATTGTAATCACTAGTCTTGTCATTGTACAAAAAAACAAAGAGCTCCGTTTTGTTTCTTTTCCATTTTTTTCATATGTGAATTGCTACACAAGTGCCATACAATTGGATATTAACTGAACTTAGCTAACATGAAAGCATTATATATTGTTCTCTTATCCTTTTCAGTAAATAATCTCTTAAACCCATACATCACACATAACTTTCTAACAGCCTTCATACACAGTCTCCATGCTGGTCAAATTGTGGTTTGTTGTCTATTGTCATTCATAATAATTTTGCACTGCTTTGGTTAGGTATCTTTACATTATCTATTACAAGGTAATCGGGTATCTCTCCTTTATTAAACATAGGTTTCATAAACATTATTTGAAATTTTTCAGGGTTTGCTTGTATGAAATTGAATGTATTGCTTTATGACATCAAATGTTTTAGCACTTTTGCCCATGCTGTTATCATCTGCATAATTTGCAATAAGACAGTTTTCAATAAAAAATAAAAAGGTCATTCATGTTTTTATTAAAAAGCAATGGTCCTAAACAAGAGCCTTGGGGTATACCTTCCTTTATATGTACCAATTACTTCTTTTACTGTCAATCGTAACACGTTGATATCTGCCTGTTATATAACTACTTACAAAAGTACATGCATTATCACTTTATCCATAGGCCTTTCATTTACAAATCAGCAGATCATGTGGTATATGATCAATGGTCACATCCATATCTCTTTCTACATGCACATAGATATTTATGGAAAATATTCTCAAAAAACGCCTTTGATTAATCTGCTAGAATGGATTCATGTATCTTCACCAACACTGCTAGAATACTTACAGGTCTGAAATTGATTTATAATATGTTGCTTAGTTACGTGTGTATTAATGAAATTTCTGCCCATTTCATATCATCTGGAAATGTGTTTCTATCAAAACTATCATTATTAACATCCAAGAATATATCACATAGTTCTTCACTGCATACTTTCACTAGTCTTGGTGGTATTGCATCATGCCCACTAGGCTTACTAACTTTAATACGGTTAATGTATCTCAATACAATGTCTTTGTCAATATGCAAGAAATTAAAACTCTGCTGAGTCTTGTCTTATTGCTAATATATTTGGGTGATTTTCATATCTCGCATATACTTTTTGTAGGAAGTGTTCATTTAACATACATATATCATCTAGCTCACCAATAGAGTCTGCTATGGTATTTAAGAATTCATTAAATAAGTTTCAGACATCCTTGGTACAAATATAGATTATTCCATCTTCATTTAAAATATTATTTTCTTGCATTCAAGAATTTGCACTCACAAAAGGTCCAACACATTGAATCTCCTGGACGTTTCATGTTCGTGCAACCACCAAGTAAGTGTTTCTTTATAGCAATTCTTCTCGGCCCAATTTTTCCATCGTACTGAAGTACATGCTCAGATCCTAATTTCATGCTCAAAATTGAAGTATTGCTCAGATTCTAAGTATATACACAAATCTGATTTTTTCATCATGTTTGGAAAACACAGACTTTGTTTTTGCTCAGATTTGAAGTTCATGCTCATGTTCTGAGTATTTACTCAGATCCAAGATTTTTGGATTTTTCCAATGTGCTCAGACATTTTTGTTGCTCAGATTCTGAGTATTCATGCTCAGATTCTGAGACAGCTCAGAGGCTGGCTTCAAGCTGAAGTCAATGCTCCAAAGTATGATTTTTAACAAAATATTGAATAATTTATGTTAAATTAAAGGATTAGATAAGGTTTAATTGAATAGAAGCACATGCAGATATATCCCCAATCACTGGAAATGTTGTTATGTTATATAAAGTGATCCCCCATTCGAACCTCTGTTATCCCCTATTTTGGGCCTCTATATTTTCTCATTGGAATATAACTTCATGGGAGTATTTACTCAATTAAACAATGGAAATATGAAGTAATATGGCTCAAGTACATAATTCAAGTCTGCGCAAATACTTCGTGAAGTAAGCAAAGAAAAGTAAAAAGTGAAGTAAGATTTAAAAAATCCAAAAAACTTCACTTTTGGAAGCAAACTTCGGTAAGTATGGCTTCAAATCTGAGTACATGCTCAGATTTAAGATTTGAAGTATGATGGAAAAATCGGGCCCTGATGTTTACAGTCTCATTTCTCTCTATGACATATTTTAGTCTCAGTTGAGGATATCTACGATTGTCAAGATGTTTGTTTTTTATCATGTTCCTTATGTACATCTGCTTTCTCAAATCAGAATGCATATATGAAATTTACTTTGCCTTCAAATATCTGTTTTAAAGGAACATGGTCATTGATTACATCTGTGTATAGCATAGTCATTCTCCAATATTTGTCACTTGACTGAAATAACGTTGAAAGTGATGTAAAACCCCAAACAAACAAACTCTGTCATTTACATCATACATTAAATGGTATAATTGAAACTTCTTTCATAAAAGCTTCCAGATTAAAATTCTTATATGATCTGAACTGTATCTTACATGGCAGTCATTTCGTGATGAGACCTACTTGTAGCAGATATAGTGTTGCCTCACTGAATTGTCATGTCGCAGGTCCTTGACATGACAACCCACCCGGTCACAGATTTACAAGGACAACGGGTTAACCCTTTAGGCACAGGCCTCAGCTCATATGGGAAATTGTATCATGAGTTCAAACTCGGCATGGCCGGGGTTCGAACCCACAACCTTTGGATCACCACAGAGGAACTGGTGCTAGTAAGCTGGCGCTCTAACCAACTGCGCCACGGCCCGTGGCCTGTTAACAGGTGTTACAAACCTATTTCTTTTACCCACAATATAGTGTAATCCATGTAATTCATAAGGCAATGTTTGTGTAATTCAGAACAATCCTGTTTGTAATTTAATGATGGAGCACCATATAAATAAGATTATTGCCTGAACAGTTTACAAAGTATTGGACCCTGTTGCTAAATTGCTGAATAATATCTGCAAAGCACAACAAGGCATTGTATTCTGTGGGACACTATTTATTTCCGTAATTCTCTAAGCATGATCACAGACCTTTCTTATTTGCATACAAGTGCTTTAGATTGGGGCAGAAATATGAATCAATGAAAGGCTATAGTAATTTTGAAACACCAATTTTAAGGACTGGTACAGAACAGAACTATTGAATATCACACTTTGAGGGCATGAAAGGAAAAATTATCAACTTTATTCATGGATTAAAAATGTCCTCATTCAAGGTTGTTATTTCAACTTTTATCCCTTTTCATTGCATATTACAATTGACATTACAAACAATATAGCATTATCTAAACTTTTCCTATCGAGTTTACCCTTTAAACTATGAACTGAGGCCCATGCTAACCCGCTGTCCTTGTAAATCTGTGACTGGGTGGGTTGTCATGTCAAGGACCTGCGACATGACAATTCAGTGAGGCAGCACTCTATCTACTACACGTAGGTCTCATCACGAAAATACTGAAATAATGTTGAAAGTGATGTAAAACCCCAAACAAATAAAATATACCCTTTAATCCTTAATTGACATTTATGTTTAAAATGAAATGTGGCAGACATGCTATCATGAATACAATATTGCCTAGAAGAACCCCTTTTGCCAATCATATTGTGCAGTGAAAGCTATTTATTCTGTTGCAGGATGTTGCTATTCCATAATTGTGTTCATAAACAAAATAAGCTGGACAAAGATAACACATGCAAGTAAACCAACAGTGTAATAACATGCTCAATGTGTTGCTATGAGTAGCTATGAATCTGCCTTTATTGGCATCTTGAACATCTGACCTTTTGCAAAGTGCATCTATAAATCAATCATTCTAAACTGATTTGATTGCTCTATTGCTTATGCTTCTATGAGGGCATAAATATTTAAATTGACCATATCAATGCAAATGATATTTATTGAAGGATATAGTGTCTGAAATAATATAATATTATTATGTTATTATGCATTTAATGGTAAATACCATCTTATGCTTAATTTTATTTTATTATTTTTTTACATTATTACTAAGCAATGCCAGCTCAAATAAACCAAAGTTACTGACTGCCAGTTGCGAGCATTGACAAATATGAGAACGTGTCCAATGGTAGATTTTCCACCTATTTCAATCAAGTTTTTCCAAATAAATAATGGAGTGAATAGAAAGTTGACTGGAAACAACAATGTGAAACCTAAAAATTTAAACATCCAAATCAATCTTTTGCACAAACCATGCATGATAAATATGGCTGAATAACCTGCCACAATGATTAGCTAAATAATTTGCAACAGTTATAGACATTGAAGAATGAATGAATGAATGAATGGTTGCTTAGAGGCACATCAACCACTAAGGTTATTTAGTGCCTAAAAGTGGTAAAAACATACACGTTTTAGACATTGAAGACTATACTATAAACTAGTTTAGTACAAACCCAGCACCTTGGATACCAGATCATCCTCAACAAGGAACCAAGGAACACAAGAACATTATTAGGAACCTCAACATGATCAGTATAGTATTGCCACTGATATCATTCATGTTTCGTGGAGGCGTGTCTGTGATAACAATGAGTTATGAATACGATGCGGCACAAGAAACAACCTGTGTGCCCATACTGCTTGGACAAACACATCCAAGGTACTCTCCTTTACTCTCTGTTATGTCTTGCTCCTTCTTGTGAGTTTCAATACACTTGTACATTGTACAATGTGCTTTTCATGACATGACACATATTTCCAAAAGAGTGATAAAAGCTATAATAATTTCCAAATAACATATTCAAATATTTATAAGATCACGTGGATTTCAGTTGCTTAAGATTTAGTGAATGTGGAGCCCTTTTTCTGGCATTTATCATCAGCGTCATATGTCAACATTTCCCGAGAATCTATTCTCAACAATTCCCCAGCATCTGTTGTTAGCGCCAGATGTCAACATTTGTCTAGCATTTATTGTCAGGAGGAGATTTTAACATTTTTGGAGCACCTATCATTAGCATCAGATGTCAACAATTCCCTCCCTACTATTGTGAGTAACAGTCATCAAAATCTCCCTTGCAAAATGTTGATGTCTCGTGCTGACAATAAATATTAGGAAAATGTTGACCTGAGAAAAAAACAAACCTTCTTTGCATAAAATAAAGCTTATCTAATATACATATAATATGTCTTTGAGAAGATCACTTAATATTTTATTGTGCTGTCTTCTCAGCTGTTCGGGACTGGCTTCAGATAATACAATGCAACTGTGTGAAATATCGAGCTGTGAGGACATGAGAGATCTTTTAGTGTTTGCTAAACAGGGGAACTCACTCAAGACGACCTTCAAAGATGTTTATGACAAACAGGTGACGGGTGATCTTTTGTTTATTTTGAAATGAAAACCTCAGACAAATCTGAAAAGATTATTTCTATGTGTGTAGTGTGAACAAAATATATTACATGAATTTAGTCTTTAAATGATATTCAGATAAATAAATCCGTCATGTATAGGGACTTCAAGAGTATAGACAACGATCATCTGAAAATAGATAAAAGATGCATTGTGCATGACTCTGCTAAATGGGAAGTGATCATCTCTGGGTGACATGGTTATCTACTATGACACTAAATTAACATCCTGAATGGAAAAACATGCTCCTTATAGTTACAAAGAAGCAAACATACCTATATGCAAGCCTGCTCCTTACAAGGAAGCAAACATATCTATATCCAATCCTGCTCCTTACAAAGAAGGAAACATACCTATATACAAGCCTGCTCCTTACAAAGATGCAAACATACCTATATGCAAGCCTGCTCCATACAAAGATGCAAACATACCTATATGCAGGCCTGCTCCTTACAAGGAAGCAAACATACCTATATGCAAGCCTGCTCCTTATAAAGAAGCAAACATACTTATATGCAAGCCTGCTCCTTACAAAGATGCAAACATACCTATATGCAAGCCTGCTCCATACAAAGAAGCAAACATATCTATATGCAAGCCTGCTCCTTACAAGGAAGCAAACATACCTATATGCAAGCCTGCTCCATATAAAGAAGCAAACATACCTATATGCAAGCCTGCTCCTTACAAAGATGCAAACATACCTATATGCAAGCCTGCTCCTTACAAGGAAGCAAACATACCTATATCCAAGCCTGCTCCTTACAAGGAAGCAAACATATCTATATGCAAGCCTGCTCCTTACAAGGAAGCAAACATACCTATACGCAAGCCTGCTCCTTATAAAGAAGCAAACATATCTATATGCAAGCCTGCTCCTTATAAAGAAGCAAACATACCTATATGCAAGCCTGCTCCTTATAGGGAAGCAAACATACCTATATGCAAGCCTGCTCCTTACAAAGATGCAAACATACCTATATGCAAGCCTGCTCCTTACAAAGAAGCAAACATACCTATACGCAAGCCTGCTCCTTATAAAGAAGCAAACATATCTATATGCAAGCCTGCTCCTTATAAAGAAGCAAACATATCTATATGCAAGCCTGCTCCTTATAAAGAAGCAAACATACCTATATGCAAGCCTGCACCTTACAAGGATGCAAACATACCTATATACAAGCCTGCTGCTTACAAGGATGCAAACATACGTATATGCAAGTATGCTCCTGACAAAATATAATTCTATTTAGTTTAAATGCACACTTCTTTCAAACTATCATAAGATGATATTGTATATAATAACCGTATTTACGTTGCGAGCACAATAAACATAGTTACGTCAGACAGTAAAGTATTGTCATCATGATGTCATGGTAATATTATAAATTATGTTAATGTAATCATGTGGAATACTGATATTACCTTTGATAAAACTCCTCCCTCTGTTCTGCTTCACCTTTTATTTATTATTATTATTATTATTATTATTATTATTATTATTATTATTATTATTATTATTATTATTATTATTATTATTATTATTATTATTATTATTATTATTATTATTATTATTATTATTATTATTATCATCATTATTATTATTATTATTATTATTATTATTATTATTATTATTATTATTATTATTATTATTATTATTATTATTATTATTACTATTATTATTATTATTATTATTATTATTATTCTTTCAACTGAATATTACACACACAAAAGACCACAGTTTCATCAATAATTGGAGTAGAAAGATGATTTAACCTGCAATGAAGACATCTTGACGTTGCAAGCAAGGTAAACACAGATGATTGAGGCTACGAGATGCATAATTCTTTCAACTGAATATTACACACACAAAAGACCACAGTTACATCAATAATTGGAGTAGAAAGATAATTTAATCTGCAATGAAGACGTCTTGATGTTGCGAGCAAGGTAAACAAAGATGCGTGAGGCTTCTTTCAACTGAATATTTTTTATACAAAAGACCATAACTTTGTCAATAATTGGAGTACATATGTAAAACGATCATATTGACATTGCAAGCAAGATAAACATGATAACGTCATACAGGAACGTGTCATCACAGTGAAGTCAGACAGGAAAGTGTTGCCATAGTGATGCCGGACATAATGACGTCATGGTAACAATACTGCTGTTATCTTTTGGTAAGCTCCTCTTTCTGTACTGCTTGAAATACCAGTTTTTGGCTATTTTGACTAATAATAAAAGAAATGTGTGCTATGTCCCTTCCACCTTTCTTAATATTTCATCTTTTTCTTTCCAATGAGCCCAAGATCAAGCCAATCGGTGCAGCGGATGCCGTGTATGAATTAATTAATGACACATTTTCATCAATGATAAGAGTAGAAAGATGAATTATCTTGCAATGAAGTTTTTTTTGACATTGCGAGCAAAGTAAACACAGTTGCATGAGCTTACGATATGTACACTGACAATGTATGGAATAATGGAAGAAACTGAATATATTATAGACAAAAGACCATATCTTCGTCAATAATTGGAGTAGAAAGGTGATTTAACTTGCAATGAAGCCGTCTTGGCATTGCTGGCAAGGGAACCACAGTTGTCTACGAGATGCACACTTTTTTCAACACTGAATATTACATATACCAAAGACCAAAGTTTCATCAGTAATTGCAGTGGAAAGGTGATTTTCCTTGCTCTGAAACTGTATTGACGTTGCAAGCAAGATAAACATGATGGCATCATTTTTGTTTGTTTCGGGTTTTACATCACTCTCAATCATTTCAGTCATTTGGTGATTTCTACTTAGTAGTACCTTGGAGTAATAATGAATGGAGGCGTGACGGCCGTTATATGAGATATGGCGTCATGGTAACGCATTGATTTACACAATGGATTCAAAATCCTTTGATCCTATCATAGTTGCCGACTTCAGAACAGTGACAAATTGAAGATTCATATTTTTTAAAAATGAATTGGCCAAAGGTTTATCGAGGTATTATACCGCATTTTGGTTTATTTTTTTAAAAGAAAAATTCAGAATAGTTGCTCTTTTCAGGCTTACAATACTATCCATTCAAAATTACTTCAAATAAATCTGTTCATTTCTGTTTTGATTGCTTCAATAATAAATATTCTGAAAAAATGAAAAATACATATTCCAAGCCTTTTATTTTTTATACATGTTTTAAAAAAATGTAACACTTTTCATATTACTTTTTAAAAACTTTTAAAATAAAATATTGTTAATGATATAGCATTTATAAAATTATTGTTGCAATTTTTTATTGATATTTTTTGTTGATTCTAAATGATGACATAATATGTATTAGGTCAATTTATTTATAACGGCGCATATATTGGCAGGGATATAAATTACATTTTCTAATAGTATTTTTTTCACTGAACAACATATATATTTTTCATAAGCATATTGTCATAACTTTGGTATGATTTCATAAATCTTTTCATAAAATCGTCCAAAATTGGAGCAGAGAAATAAAAGTTATACCTCCATAATCAGTGAAACAAGGAGAACATTTCATTCGCGATATGTATAGCTGTAAATTGTAGTTTTGGTGAGGCAAAATTGGATTGAAAAAGAATTACGTCAAAACTTTTTCATCTTGCACCTATATGGCGTCATCATAACAATGGGCAAGGCGGCAACTATGGTGTCCCTTTTGATCTTGCGACGTTGCGCCTCCATACATTATTACTCCAAGGTAGTACAGTAGTAGATTTAGTGCTGCCTCACTGAATTGTCATGTCGCAGGTCATTGACATGACACAGATTTACCAGGACAACGGGTTAAATCTTCAGGCACGAACCTCAGCTCATATGTGAAATTGTATCATGAACTCAATCTCGGCATGGCCAGGGATCGAACCCACGACCTTTGTATCACCACAGAGGAACTGGTGCTAATAAGCTGGCGCTATAACCAACTGCGCCACGGCCCGTGGCCTAGTTATAATGGAAAAGAATTTTAAAAAGAAAATCTTTAATAATATTTTAATGCTGAGGCATGAAAGTCCTTAAAAGAGAAAATAATCATATTGAAGTCCTCAGCACTACCTAAACAAAAGTGTCTCAACTGTCGATATTGTGGACAATATTATCATTGAAGGGTTCAAAGAAAACCAAAAATTTAAACAGATGTAGAAATATCAAATAAGTGCCCAGATTTTCAGCCATGATGGAGGCTAATGATGTGTCTTGGATAAGTAGATTAATCAGTGAATCTAACACTGAATGGTCACAAGTGTTGCTGATATACCTTGACCTAATCATGATGGAATGCTTTCATTACTTTTCAGATAATGGATAGCTGCATTTCCATCAACCCACATCTATGCATAAGGATTTCAGAAAAGCATTTCCGGTGCTACAGTAGGACACAGGTTAAGAAGAAGACATCTATCGATAGCCACCTGCAAGAGAACTATAATGGCAAATGTTCTATTGTGCAATTTATTAGTCATGAAAGAGTGGAAGGTGGGCATGGCATATTAACTAATCATACTACAAATAAATCATATTTGTTGTTACATGTCAAAGCTAGGACCTCTGAGTTATGTTGTTGCTCAAACTATATATATATATATATATATATATATATATATATATATATATATATATATATATATATATATATATATATATATATATATATATACAAATGACAATAATAATACAAATGACAATAATAATAAGCTTTGTAACCTCTATATTAATAGTTTTTTTGCAAACGTGTCTGACCTCCAAAATCGCTCAAATAAAATCCCAATATAAAGATTCCATCTGTCTGTATAACTAATTATTGAAATTATTTGTTTGATTCCAGATTTAGAATGGGACTTTGATAGAATGATTCATAATGTGTCTTTAAAGTTGATATTCATGGCTAATGGATGCACTAGTTATATCAAACAGGAAGAGATTGATGTGGCAGGTAATTGCATTATCTAGCTACCTATTCTACATGTAAAAATATGAACTACAATAAATAATGGATTCTATTCCTGACAGTGGCCCAAAACATTTTTTTTCATGATATTAAGTAATGTAGATTGGTTATATTTAAAAAGTGTGAAATTTTCTCCAGATGAAAACTTTATTGATTGTTCAATGTTTTCATTAGCATATAATTTTGTTTTAAAATTTATTTCATTTTCAAACTTGTTTTGAGAACTGATCATTGAATTATTTTCTTTTTCTTAGGTATTTCTGGGCTTGATAGTAAGAAATGTCATCCTCGTGGTTCAGAACCATTTCCAATATTTATTGACTGTGAAGAAAAGGTAATATACATGCAATCTGGGTATGTCCGCTGCTTCTCTAATAATTGTGTAAGTGCTGATGGTGGAAAACAGTACATGACAACAGAATATGTTCAGGGCCTGTCCTGCCATGGAAAGCAAGGAAACTGCACAGCCACTGTGGCTTCTGGAATGGGACAATGCAACAAAAGCACATTTACCCTTTTTGATTTTAAATGCCTCTAAATGCATCTGCACATATAAATGTAGATTATTGTTATTTATAGATGATTATTATTATTATTATTATTATTATTATTATTATTATTATTATTATTATTATTATTATTATTATTATTATTATTATTATTATTATTATTATTATTATTATTATTATTATTATTATTATTATTATAATATATATACATCATATATACAACTGTCCGAAACCGGCAGATTAAACTCGGACAATCTGCAGGTTTGAAAGTGTCCGGATTTGGCTGCGGGTCACTGTATATATATATATATATATATATATATATATATATATATATATATATATATATATAGTTCACAACCCTTCTGCTGTTCTTTGAAGTGAGCATGTGCAGAACATGAAATATCCTGCTTACTGGCCGCCATATTGAATTTAAGTCGTTGAACAAAACAGAGAATATTTCAAATGCACATTCAATGGGGATATGTTCGACATTAAAACATTTTTGTATGTCCCGTTGAGAAAACAAACTATTATTCACAGTTTGCAGGTGTTATTAATGTCTCTTGGTGTTTATTATACTTGAAAACACAGTTTAAAGGCCTTGTTTACATGGGCGAAAATATGTATAATTGACCGCAACAAACATTACTCCCGGAAGTGGTGAAAAGAAGGAGCTCTCTAGCGTTTGAGCGATAATAGGTGAAAGATTGGCGAACTGTATATATATATATAATCACTTCTTCAGCTGTATGGACGGACATTGTCTGGTATCAGGGCTACATGATTTTTATTATTACTGTTGTTGATGAGGTAACTTGCAATAGAGCCGTCCTGACATTGCAAACAAGGTAAACACAGTTGCGTGAGACTACAGGGTGCACACTTCTTTCAATAGAATATTGGTTTACTGTTTGGGACACATCCACCAGCAACTGTCCAAAACCGGCAGTTGAAACTCGGACATTTTTACCTCAGTCAAATATCGAGTAAAACTGTGCTGTACTAATTGCAATTGAGCTAAATAGTTGGTAGAGTGTAAGATCTGTGCCTTTAATGGTTTAATAAGTGGAGAACGGGAGGTGGTGGGTTCGACTCCCACTGCCATCAGTGTTACTTCCACACTGGATATGATATGGATATGATATGGATATTGTATGGATATGGCCATAGTTGCTGAAAGCGACGTAAAAACACCATTCCACAATATTTTAAATATTGTCTCTCACACCCACCTTATTCCCACTGCCTTTCAAAATGTTAATAGTGTTTATTTGTTTTCACGGCACAATTGATGTTGTCACTGTAAAATGATGTCAGAAGTGGCCAATTGACCAAATATCATTGTATGACTCAATATAAATCTCAAACAAATGCAGGTTTCAGGGGTGGGAGAGCTCTGAACCAATCTGGGTGGTATGACGTCATACCATTGTTCTCAAAAAGTATACCAAAAAGTATCAAAATCACTAATAATCATCACAAAAGTGTACACATTTCATTACAGTAGAGTGTGTAACAGTGTCTTGGTAATGATAGTGTAAATTCTATGATAAATCTATTAGGTTTTAACGTAATATTTGTGCCCCCAAGTCGGGAATTACTCCTCGTTATGCAATCTTAAACTGGGGCACATTCCTGTGTTAAAATGTGGCAATAATCTCGTTAAAAGTCAGTTTCAGATGATCATATACTTATATATGTAACTGATGAGCATGTTATTTTCTTTTTGTGTCTGATAGTCGTTATACAAAGATTAAAGAACGCAACTTTTTCAGTCTGGCCATTGTCCACAATACCAGGGGTGGGAGAGCTCTGAACCAATCTGGTCGGTACTCGAAACATATCTGGGCGGTATGAAGTCATACCATTGTTCTGAACCAATTCTGAACCAATCTGGGCGGTTCTGTTATGTAAAGACTTTTTTATATCTCATAAAAAGTATCAAAATCACATAATAATCATCACAAAATATATCACATTTTGCTACAGTTGAGTGCAAAACAGTGTCTTGTTAATAATAATGTAAATTTTATGCTAAATCTATAACG
Organism: Amphiduros pacificus; assembly: GCA_949316495.1. Taxonomy (NCBI): domain Eukaryota; kingdom Metazoa; phylum Annelida; class Polychaeta; order Phyllodocida; family Hesionidae; genus Amphiduros; species Amphiduros pacificus. The sequence continues at coordinate 44,551,867 of OX439008.1, read as the reverse complement.
TTTTTACGGTTATATTTGTGCCCCCAAGTCGGAAATTACTCTTCTTTATGCAGTCTTAAACTGGGGCACATTCCTGTGTTAAAATGTGACAATAATTTCAGATGATCATATACTTATATATGTAGCTGATGAGCAAGTTATTTTCTTTAAAATTTGTGAATGATAGTCGTTATATAAAGATTAAAGAATGCAACGTTTTCAGTCTAGCCATTGTTCACCGCACGGCACCGCTCAGGTACCACTCAGATTGGCTGCGATTTAGTGCACAGATTGTTGCGAGCGCCCAGAATGACGTCATTTACTGCCCAGATCAGTTGTGAGCGACCAGAATGACGCGATTTAACCAGATTGGTTCAGAGTTACTGCACAGATTGGTTCAGAGCTCTCCCACCCCTGAATACGGCACCGCTCGGATACCAATCAGATTGGCTGTGATTTTGGGCCCAGATGTGTTGCGAGCGCCCAGAATGACGTCATTTAGCACCCAGATCAGTTGTGTGCGCCCAGAATGACGCAATTTGACCAGATTGATTCAGATTTACTGCACATATTGGTTCAGAGCTCTCCCGCCCCTGGGTTTGCTGAATGCATATAATTCCTGATAATTCTGTACATGCTGAACATGTATCAATTTTACTTTACATGCATTTAAAGTTAGTGATCTACTTTAAATGAAAGGTGTTTTTGCTCAGTTTTTAAATACTATGAACAATAAAGACCTCTAAAATTTCTAACTGGGGAACTCAATGTGTAAACTCTTCTGTTTTTGAAGTCAGCGTAAATTGAACACACTGTTTTCAACCTTGCATTCAAAACTGGATCAAAACTAATGACAAAGCTAATGATTTTATACAATGACGCATCAACAGTTTCTATAGAAGAATATCATTATTTACAGGGCTTAAATGCTTTTTTCTTCGTTCATCTAATTTCCATATTCTGTGTCCAATGATTTATTAGAAGACAAAACATCTCAAAAACTGGACACAAATGATTTATTTAGATTCTCACTACAAATAAATCTGCCTGCCACCGTAAAGTAGCCGCCAGTTATTTCGGCACTACTTATCCAAATAACATTAAATAATTAGATAATTACATTCACATAGTATTCTTGATTAATTGTATTTGTAAATAGATGGGAAATTAATTAACTAACAATACCTCTACCTATAGCTCATATAAGAGTATGTACATAGTTGTCATGGCCATAAGCCCTATACCTAGGCCTGAATGGCCCCATGGGTCAACCTAGCTAATTGGGTAGAATGGAGGGTGAGAAAACACGTCCACATCTCTACAAGATAAAGCTAGAATGGAGGGGAAAACTGACCTATTCCATAGCTGGAATGGAGGGAAAACCTGACCTATTCCATAGCTGGAATGGAGGTAAAACCTGACCTATTCCATAGCTGTAATGGAGGTAAAACCTGTCCCAAGGGTTTATATATGAACCGCGGGTGTACCACCTGGAGGTATGCAGGCAGTCACCCTGTCTGAGGAACGCATGGGGGTGCTTCCTCTTACCCCCTTCATAGTGCATAATGAAGCATTCACAGTGTGGACAGAGTGGTATCATATGAGTGATTTGGCAGGATGTGCAGACACTGTCTGGTATGTGCTGTAAGAGGTATTAAGATGGCAATGCGGCATCCAATGATCTTATTATTTACTTACGTGAGTACAATCTTCAAATCTGAGTTCATCCGATTTTCATGACATATCTGAGAAAGGTATTACGCAAGCACAAAATGACACTTCTCATCGTGAACCGCAGTTTTGTTTTGATGATATTAGGGGTTAAAGGATTTAGCCACAATCCCACAATTTGATATGTTAAAGTACAGCATTCAGCTGGTGTTAAATGCCCTTTCTCTGCCGGTAGTGGACGTTGATGTCCTTCCTTTTTTTTTCATTAGTGGATAATGATAATGATGAAAATAATAATAGAATTTATATAACGCTAATACCAGTGTCTGTTCATAGTGCTGAGGCAAAGAATGTCTTCCTGAATATGTATATCTTCTGGTCATAATGTCTTCAATATATTTACACATTCACAGTTGCACATCTAGGAATATGATCACCTGGAACTAAATCTTTGAAAGAAATGTGTCAAAGAAATGTTAACAAAGAAATGTGTACCAGTTTTCTCCATCCACTGAAAATTAGGTAATTCATCACTTCTTCTGTGGAGTATTATTCAGAGCCCCCTAGTGTTTCTATATGTGAATGGATACTTAGGTGACACCTGGTGCTCAAAATTGATTCTGAAAAAGAAGATATGTACAACATAAAGGAAAATCATAGGAAATCATAGGACAATTATAATTATTTTCACTGTTGAGGTTCATGGTAATATGAAGTCACTATTTCGTTTAGAAATAGACACAGCGCTTTTAGGCTGCCCTTTTTCCCTCAACTACATGAAATAGTGCATGCACCGTTATAACACCACTTAAATAGGTAACATATTTCTGTTGAAAGAGGATGAATGTTTAGAAATACACATGGAAATTCATGTATTTATCTTTTATAATTAATCCATTATGCAGTACCTGGTGTACTACACCCACAGCCGACGACGATCATTTAAATCCTTTCCCAGAGTAAGCTTGAGCAGACGATAATTTTGACCATTTAAAATGCATGCTACAAATTGAACTTGGCCCCAAATTGTTAGCTTGATTTTCATTGGATAATAATTGTCAGGTTATTCAAAATAGCAACCTCCTCAACATCTCAGTGATAGTTATTAGATCTTTGAAAAGATCATAACAAAATGGAAACATATCTGAACCTAATGAAAATTAGATAGATTTGGTCTCCTGAAAATACATCTTGCCCACTTTAAGCTGAGAACTCTGACCAGTAGTTTCAAAGGAAAAGATCAAAGTTGACAAACAGCATGATAGGAAATCACTGCAGAAACTATGTTACACATAACTAAAAATGACAAAAATTAAGGTAAAGGAGGTTTCTCTTTCCGCCGACGTCTTCTCTGGCCCGAGCTGAATATCGATGAAATCTCTTCACGGAGAATGGACTGGTACACATTTCTTTTGTACCCAACATGAAGTGTAGTAAATTATTCCTTTTCAAACAAGTGTGGTAATTTATTTCTATTCCCATTACTTTGACCGTGCAATATCAGGGGTGGGAGAGCTCTGAACCGTTCTGGGCAGTAAATCTGAACCAATCTGGACAAAACACGTCATTGCTCACAACACAGCTGGACACTAAATCGCAGCCAATCTGAGTGGTATCTGAGCATTGCCGTACGGTGGACAATGGCTAGATTGAAATAGTTGTTTTCTTTAATCTTTATAAATCAATTATCACACCCATTTTTTAAAGGAAATAACATGCTCATCAGTGACCAATTTTAACACAGGAAGGTGCCCCAGACTAAGACTGCATTATGAGGAGTAATCAAGACTTGGGGGCATACATATTACCTTAAAAATGTTTAACATTTACTATACAATTTACACCATCATAATTGACACACTGATATACACTTAACTGAAACGAAATTTGTTAAATTTTGTAATGATTTTGATGCTATTGTTATGCATTTTTGGAGAAGGGAAGAAGTTTTATAACAGAACAAGTTGCAATCTTGGGAGGTGTTGCAATCTTTTGCTTGAACAACTATCTCATATATGCAGCAGTTATCTCTCACTTATGCAGCTGCCTCTCACTTATGCAGCTGTATCTCACTTATGCAGCTGTCTCTCGCTTATACAGCTGTCTCTCGCTTATACAGCTGTCTCTCACTTATGCAGCTGTCTCTCACTTGCATATCCATATCTGATTTGTCCAGCAATCTCTCCCCTCTGCAGTTGTCTCTTTGTTGCAACTGTCTCTCACTTGCACAGCTATCTCACAGTTGTAGCCATCTCTCAATTGCACAGCTATCTCACAGTTGTAGCTATCTCTCAATTGCACAGCTATCTCACTGTTGTAGCTATCTCTCAATTACACAGCTATCTCACTATTGGAGCTCTCTCACTTGCACAGCTATCTCACTGTTGTAGCTATCTCTCAATTGCACAGCTATCTCACTGTTGTAGCTATCTCTCATTTCCATAGCTATCTCACTGTTGTAGTTATTTCTCAATTGCACAGCTATCTCACTGTTGTAGCTATCTCTCAATTGCACAGCTATCTCACTGTTGGAGCTCTCTCACTTGCACAGCTATCTCACTGTTGTAGCTATCTCTCAATTGCACAACTATCTCACTGTTGTAGCTATCTCTCAATTGCACAGCTATCTCACTGTTGTAGCTATCTCTCAATTGCACAGCTATCTCATAGTTGTAGTTATCTCTCAATTGCACAGCTATCTCACTGTTGTAGCTATCTCTCAATTGCACAGCTATCTCACTGTTGTAGTTATCTCTCAATTGCACAGCTATCTCACTGTTGTAGCTATCTCTCAATTTTACAGCTATCTCACTGTTGTAGTTATCTCTCAATTGCACAGCTATCTCACTGTTGTAGCTATCTCTCAATTGCACAGCTATCTCACAGTTGTAGCTATCTCTCAATTGCACAGCTATCTCACAGTTGTAGCTATCTCTCAATTGCACAGCTATCTCACTGTTGTAGCTATCTCTCAATTACACAGCTATCTCACTATTGGAGCTCTCTCACTTGCACAGCTATCTCACTGTTGTAGCTATCTCTCAATTGCACAGCTATCTCACTGTTGTAGCTATCTCTCATTTCCATAGCTATCTCACTGTTGTAGTTATCTCTCAATTGCACAGCTATCTCACTGTTGTAGCTATCTCTCATTTCCATTGCTATATCACAGTTGTAGCTATCTCTCAATTGCACAGCTATCTCACTGTTGTAGCTATCTCTCATTTCCATAGCTATCTCACTGTTGTAGTTATCTCTCAATTGCACAGCTATCTCACTGTTGTAGCTATCTCTCATTTCCATTGCTATATCACTGTTGTAGCTATCTCTCAATTGCACAGCTATCTCACTGTTGTAGGTATCTCTCATTTCCATAGCTATCTCACTGTGGTAGTTATCTCTCACTTGCACAGCTGTCTCTTATTGTTGTAATTATCTCTCAGTTATAAAGCTATAATTTATTGTTGTAACTATCTCCCAGTTATAAAGCTATAATTTATTGCTGTCATCTCACATTGTTACAGTAATCTTTCACTGCTGAAGCTACCTCTCACCTACGCAACTGTCCCTCACTTGTGCAGCTATCTTTATCAGTGCATTTTATCTGTGAAAGCCCCTTTGTGCAAAACATAGCGGGACCTCCACTTGTTCAATAATTAGGTCAATAATTGGATCAAATTTCCGATGGTTAAAACAAAGCTCTAATACAGAAATATAGGCATATTGTGTGTAACATTTGATATTTAACATAATTCTAACAAAAGATAAGTGAAAACTACCCAATTCATTACGTGCATATTCCGCAACCCATCACAAACTAAAACTGAAGTGGAGACTGGTCTAGGGTCAGCGAGATCGCATGCTCTTTTCAGTGGCGAATTGTATCACAGCCCATACCTCAAACAGCCACTTATTTTTTTAATGTCGTGACACTTCCACTCTGATCACGTTCATGCTTTTTTAGATTGGCTCATAATTGGTGTAGAACAATGGTATGACGTCATACCATCCAGCCGTGCTGTGATTTCAGTCCAGAATAGTATAACAAAACATACCGAGTCGGGGAAGCTGGGTGAGCGATTTCAGTGAGTTGGTGATGGCGGAAGGATACCCTGAGCCAAAGGCGAAGGGTATCCTTCTGCCATCACCAACAAACTGAATGCGCTCACACAGCTGACCCGACGAGGCATGTTTTGTTTTTATATCTCAGACAACTACTGTATTTTTAAATGATACATGAAACAAGATATTTATCATTAAAAACGTTTTGTAAACAAAGTGCACCTCATTTGACCCCGTCACATGACCCGAAAATAGTGCTGGTTGCCGCTCTCTGTGTATACACGATGTTCTTGACATTCGGTGGGGGACCAGTCTAAAGATGGCCGACGGAAAATAGTTCGCACCTAATGAATACGCTACAAATACTCGGCATGCTCGTATTCATTAGAAATCTCGTCGATACGCGCATCACTGAGGTATAATTCAGAGTTCTCCCACCTTTGAATATAAGTGCAAGTCAAAAGTTTATAGACAGAATATAGTATCACCCTATGTATTTTGATAAATTCTTTTTTAATATTTTCCACTTTTTTGACACTTACCCTGACAATACACTGGAAATAGTTTGCATTTAGATCTTGCCCACGATAATAAAAACTGACAATTGACAAATGGTTTCTGAAGTGTTTTATTAGCAATTGATTTCATAAATGGACGCATCAAAAAGTATTATATTGGTGTGAAGTGATCCCAGGCATCTCTTATACCCCAAAGTTCACCCCAAAGTTCACCCCAGAGTTCACCTTTAGGGAGTATCTCTGTTCTCACACTGTCCATCACTCTCGCCGTAGTCTCGGACTTGTATCAATATGTGTGTGATCTCTTTGCACCAATATGACGTGCTGACCTGGATATTTTCCGAGGATCATATCAGTGCTGTTATATATCGTCTTACTCCCATAATCGCCGGCTTATACAACCACAATCAAAATTGGTTTTCAAAAACTGAAAGTTCAATTACAGTTACCAATGTTTATAGAGTATGTATAACATAAAGCTGGCCACTGGCTCCAGGCTTCTGGCCACGCCGTCAGCCATTGACCCCCGACAAGATATAATGATCCAAATAAATAAGGTATAAGATATACTAAAAATGTTATGTTTCTAAACCCACTCAACCAAAGTTAACCCGGGATTATGTCATTTATGATATATGTATATATAAATATTTTATTCGTGATTTGTTTCATGAAAACGTACACATCAAATTCTGCTCAAAATTGTAAACATATAAATAAAGAGTTACTGGTATATTTAAGACGATGTACTGGGATAAGATCATATTTATCAACAGTTTGATATATTTATATATATATATATATATATATATATATATATATATATATATATATATATATATATATATATATATATATACATTCCCTTCTTCTAATATCGCTCACAGATGCCTGAGCTGAGTGTAACTGACATTTGATATGATAGAATATACGCTGTTATGTCTTGAATACCAACACTTAATATGTACAGCATATTATTGTAAAAAATCTAACTGCTTATGGGCCAGTACAAACTGGCAACTTTCTCTTGTGACGAAATAACAATAGGTGAAAATCTGAATGAGTATTTCATCAATTGGTCATCAATTCAGTCACGGTTTGGTGGTTTGCACTCTGATCAGAGTCAATGAAAGCACGAATTGCATGTATTAAAGCAAACTGTTTTCTCTAGATTCACATGAAATATCAACTCTACACATTCAGAATACATTTAAATATATCTGCAGTTAAAGAATGACTGATGAAGAAAGGGTTTAAATCAGGTATTTCTAAAATAAACAATGACCAGTCTTCACAATGAGATAGTAAGAATATTTATCACATATTTAACACGGTCCTAGGGTTTGGTACTATTTCATATTGGTTATAAATTAAATGTGAATTATATTAACTAAAAAGGTGATCTATGTGATATAAGGAAATCTTACAGTAGGATGTTTTGATAGGGAGACAATTAAATGATTCAAATGACTTCATATATTTTAGCTAACGAATTGTCCTGTCATACATGACACGTTCTTACCGCATTGAATTATATCGTCATATTATAGAAATTAGATGTATATACATTGCAGAAGATAGTTGTCAAGTTCATGTTTTTTAAACAACCAGATATTTCCAGATATTTTCCAAACCTAGATTACTTCCAATATAACTACTATGTCCTCCACGTTAAATTAACCTGAATTACTTCCAATATAACCACTATGTCCTCCACGTTAAATTAACCTAAATTATTTCCAATATAACCACTATGTCCTCCACGTTAAATTAACCTAAATTATTTCCAATATAACCACTATGTCCTCCACGTTGGATATTTCTTTTAATCAAAAAATGCAAATTATCCATGGAATAATAATATACAAATATAATACATAAACTTAGGAATTTGTGAATCATAATAGAGTTGGTTGGCGCTCATGCTTCTTTTCTAAATGTTACTGATATCCATGTAGACATAAATGTCTTGATATATACTTAAACTCATCATAGTAACCATGGTAACAGCACACTGTTTGATTATTGTGGAAATATAATACATAATAACAATACACCAAATGATATATTACGTTGGAGCCCAATATATAAAATTGTCTGATTATCCTATATAATACAAATGAAATAAAATGATCCTGCACTTTGGAAAGGTTTAATTTTGTAGAGTTTGAAATATATATATATATAGTGAATTTATCATAATATAATATAAACATATCATTGCAAACTACTTATTACTTAACCTCTAGACATTTCCCACTCAATCAAATACAGCATTTCTTTGGACATCACATTTGTTAATCCACTATTCGCCTCTTTAGAGAAATGGATTAACGGTAAAATGTACGAATTATTACTAACATTAGCAGTGATGCATAGTCCTCATTTCACATTCTGAGTAAGAAAAAAACAAAATAGCCATGTTGTGACGTTGACATTCTCCCACATTATTATGAGCTCCATCACTCCTTCTAGTAGTTAACTGGCAAACCAGGAACGTTCTTATATCCCATATTTGACTGAACTCCTGCTTCTAAATGAGGCAAACACACACCTCAAATTCAAATTGTTACTCCCATATGTTTCATCCGCGCAACTGTTGGAACAGCACAAGAAAACAATAACCGATTTAGGGAAAAAATAACTAGCAAAATTGTCAACAACTTGTGCCCAAGTATAAAGTGCCACTGTCGTGTTGTGCATAGTCAGTTCAGGCATTCAACTCTTGCCCCGGACTCTTCTCAATAGGAGTCTTAAAACCTCGCAATGCTTATACAAGGCATATCCAACTCATTGTTACAACCCAGCTCCTCCATACAATGTACTTGTTAACCTGAAAAAAATAGGATTAACCAAGATTGCATTCACGTTATGGTTCCTGACTGAGAACCACTATTGCATGGTGCGTGTGATTGGTAGCAAACCACGTGACGCAGCCATGTGACGCAGCCAGGGCTCATGCACCAGCAAATGGCCAGTGGTGACCTCGTGCGGAGAACCTACACCTGTGCCGTACAGTGCCATGGCTACCAGCCAGGCAGGGGAAACACACACACACGGTGCCCGATTTAAACCAATTTAGGACCTTGAATTGTATTAGAGCTGCGTGTAGAGGTGAGTGTGGTACAGCTCGGAGTTGATAGGTGGCAGCAGTGAGGGTGGGTTGACGGGGCTCCCTCTAGCGTTCTGATTGTTCACGTTTCCCATCTCGCGGGCCAACTCTCGCAGCTCACTGCGGAGACCGTTCACAATCTCCCGTTTCAGAGTATCTATTTCTCCTTGAGAGAGGAAGTTGCCGGAGGTGGAGTGGGGCATGGTGTGGGATACCTGGGTGCTGCCCTGTTTGACCAGGGGTTGATGGTAGGAGGGAGGTTCTACCTGAGGTATCCCTCCGCCGCCGCCGCCGCCGTGCCCGCCTCCCATCCCCACCTGCCGCAGAGAGCGCAGTATGTCCCGCTTGAGGTTGTCAATATGTCCCGTAGTCCGAGCAGCCTCCCGTTTCCGGTCCTCGCGAAGCTCATACCTGAAGGAATTATAGAAACACCATTGCTTATTCGATAACTACTAACTCCAGATAACTCCAGATTAGATAATCTACTGGCTACAAAGGGCTAACAAAGGGAGAAAATTACAATAAATTCGTCTTGGTTGGTTGGTGTCACCGAAGCCTCTTTTTGCTCTATCTCTCTCTCTCTCTTTTTTGTATCGTTAGATCGTTTTAGGTTTTCTATTGTAGTATTCTGGTATTCTGTAGCATTCCAGAATTGATAGGCATTCTTCACCCAAAGGCAATGAAACTATCTTGAGAGACTATTTCATATTTTGACTGGATATGTATTAAGCAAATTTGCCATCATAAGGTTTACCTTAGACTCGATATATCTTGCTTTATTTCTAACAAGTCATCTTCATTGACGCCATCTTGTCTCATCTGCTTCTTCCACTGGTGAATGAATCGACTCACCAAGCGACGCATAACATCCTGAAAATATTACCTCATTTTCACACACTCAATATTTTCTGATAAGAAATTATTGTTAACCAAAGAATTCGGTGTTTATGTTGCTGAAGCAAGAAGCTTTATGCTCATGTTGTGTTCAGTCATAATGCAGAGTCCAATGCGATCCACAAAGAGTATTTTATGCGTGGTGTTCACATGGATGCATTGATTTATAAATGTGTTCAATGTCAAAATACAGACAACTCCATCAAATTTATACTCGCAAACTTCTGGAAATTCGGACACAGGCAAATGGCCTTAGAGCTGTGCTGATCCTTGCTTTTTTGCAATGTTATGTTTGTGAAAATTTTCTGGAAATTGCTTCATAAATGATCATTTAAATCTTTACCCAGAGCAAACCAAAGTAGATGATAATGTTGGCTAATCGAAATGCATGTTACAAATAGAATTTGACTCCAACTTGTTATCTCGATTCTCATTAGCTAATATTTATCATGTTATTCAAAATGGCAGCTTCCCTAACAATGAATGCGCATTCGTCGTGGTGGTCGGTTGTGTTTTTGGTGAGGACCCGTTTTCACCATCAAAAACCTCCTTAACGGTTGAACTTCTAGGAATAATTTTTTTCACAATTACCCGATTATCTCGACTAGTTACACTACCCGATTCGTGCGAACAAAATTCTTAGAATCTGATCATTTTGACGGATTCAAGGCTCTCAAGGTATTTTCTTCTTTGTGTATACAAAAGTTGAACGTGCCGCCATTTTCTACTACTTGATTTCACGACGGTTTAATCTATAAGAGTCTAGCGATCCTTTAAGGTAGCGTTGTGGACTTGAGTTGTTCTGTCTATGAATGTTTACGTGTGTTAGTACTGATAAAATAAGATCGTGCTAACGTGTACTTTAATCAAACACGGCTTATATATAAAATTGGTCCCCGGAGAATACATGTCTTAGCTATAACTGAGAACCCCGAAAGTAGTTTCAGAGAAAATATATGTTGAGATACAGAATGACAGAAAATTCCCCCATCACTGCAAAAGCTAGAGAGCTAAACAGTAATTCATTGTACTGTGGACTACGTACATAATATGGAACGAGGTTTAAAGCTTGAATATATGAGTGCAATCATAAGATGTTCAATTTACCTGGTACTTGGGTCGCTCAGTGGGAGTCGATGGTAAGGCTTTACTCTCACCGTTATAGGTGGCACGCTGCATAAAAGAAACATGCACTTTAAAATGTTATTGTAAATTTTATATTGAAAACAAACTACAATTTAAAAGAAGATGAACATGATACATCTTATATTGATTAATCAAATGTAATCAAAATAATATTCTACTTTCTTTTCAGAATTTAAATATAGTTAATTAAATAGTTTTGTAACAAGAGGTTTTACCTTAGTACACAAAATCGAAGAATTCGTGTGTAAAATATTAAAAACAAAGAAATAAAATACAAATGATCTACATAAAAAAAAATATCAATGTGCCAAAAGAATTAGATGCAGATAAAGAAAGGGACTAATGTTCAAATTTATTTAGTTCTTTAATTGTTGCAGCATAAAGGTACCCAAGAGGGGAAAACGTTCAGTCAGAATATGATGGAAACCAGTTTAGATTTGTTATTAGGATGCAATTTTAGTTTTATCCAATACGTTTTTACTGTTGAACGTTACATGATAAGGTCAGATACTATTTTATGATAGAGTTTGTCTGGACATTTAGTTAAGTTGCGTCAAGACTATTTAGGAATAGGATGATCACAAATATAGAGCTTTTATATCTTTTAAACGAGAACCTGTCGTCCCATTGCTTATCATACAAATATAATTGAATAAATATAAAACAAAAATATAATCAAATAAACTTCATGTAAAATCAAAGTAAATGACAATCTATAATCGAATTGAACATTAACTCTGTGTCTAGCAATAGATATGTCCTTTGTAGGAACAGTTGGCAATTATCATTTTTCATCTGTTATTGATAAAATACCACTTTATGTCCTTATGAAATACATTAATAACAATAAGAAGACTGAAAGTGTACACCAAGGCAGTTTGAAAGATAAGAAGCCTGTCACATGATGGTCACATGATGGTCACATGATATAACATTCAAAATAGAATGAGTTGGTGAGACAACGTCAGAGCCAATCAACGTTTACTAGCCAGGAACTGCGCACTCTCAAACCATGTCCTCAATTAATAGTTTACATGAAGTTAAACTAAATATTTGAATAATATATATCGTGGTAAGAGCACAGTGTTAATAATGACTGGCTTGAGAACATTCTGTTCAGCTTGAAAACATAGTAATTGTATAAATTTAATTCAACATGAACCGGAAGTGTAAAATGTTGCATTGTATACAAAGTAATCTATGTTCTCATCCAGTGTGTGTGTGTTTATATATATGTAAATGTTATATGATTTCTGCGCAGGCGCAAATAGAGTCTAGTGCATGGTGAGTGAGAGTGTCGGTGGGCAGTTCCTCGGTTAGCCCAGTATCGGATACAAACAAAGTGAGTGGCACAAAGCTTCCACTGAAGTGTGTACAACTATTGTTAACTGGCAGAATAACAGTGCTTGAGTAGTTATAGTGAAGTGATACAAGTCAGAGATGGGGTGAGATGTTACCTCTTGTTTTCCATCTGTTACAGTATCTATCACATTATCGCCTCCCTCGCCTTGCACATGGTTGTTTGTGTAACCATGCACCACTGGCGAGTTGGGCGTGCCCTTTTTCCCCTGTAAGATAGATTTTATAATTCACTGGTTAGCCCTCCAAAAATGACTACTTCGACGATACCGCTGATTGGAGAATTGCACTGCTGCCACACCACGAAACCTGCCACTAGGTGGCTCTTGCTTTGCAGTGCATGACGTCACATGTCACAAAGTGCAAACAGATATTCATAATATGACAACTATGGAAACTGTAACACAGAGTTATATAAAGGCGTATAACACAGAGTCCTGGAGTATATAGAAGTAATGCATTTTGGGCCAATGTAAGTGAATGTTGTGCAATATAATGAAACTAAAAGACTGAAGACAGCTGGTATAAATTGACCTACAAACACAGAAAATGCCGCCACTTTGTCGTTGGAAATATTTTAAAAGAGAAAAATGAAAACTGAAGGCCATTACAAAAAACTGGATATTGAAAACAACAATGAATTGCAGCAATAAAGCAAACCAACCACCGTCCAGACCATTGTCCCTCACCTGGGCCAATAGTAACAACCGATTACATGCCCGCTGAGTGGCTGGCTCTCAACCAGCCCCACTGAACACCTAGCAATACATCTAGACCAAACCAAGTCTTAGTTAAAATAGGCAACAACACTCACTTTGGTACAATTGGTGCCAACTGGGATGAGCTGTCGGAAAGAGAAATGGTTGCCATGACAACAGGGTTTACAGTGTACACACATACACACAGTGAAGAGAGGATGCAATTGTGCCAATTTAGTCAATAGTGTTTACTATCATATTACTTGATGACTCATGTTTACTTGTTCATTTACTCCACATATAAATCTATCAAAAAGGACTTAAGGGTAGTTCTCCCCATGTTGCAGTTTTCTCTTATGTTCGGTCAGCAACCGAATGAACATCAAATGTATAGTCGGTTTGGCATTGACAGTTTGGTGTGCGAGAACAAATGAATAAATTACCCCACTGATCGAGTTCAGTGATCTCTTTCAGACAGTTGGAAATATCAAATATCCTAGTTTTGATTGTTTTAGTTGAAGGGATAACAGAAACAATGGCATATTTTCAAATCATACTCAGGGAATGTTAGGAGAGTGCCAGCTCAAAATGTATTGCTTCTGTACAAATGGAACCCACTACGTCCCCTTCGATGTTGGTCCTAATAACGAATGGTTGGTTTTATCAACAAGAACTTCAATAAAGAATGATAATGCTTTCAGTTTTAAACTTGCAACATCAGGAAAATAAAGCAAGCTAAATAGTGCAAAACAAGGAAGAAATGTAGCAAATATATGGAAAACGTATATAATAACAATACAACCATGCAGCTTTCAAACATAACATTGCCCATGTAGAACCTCTCACAATAATGTAACACGTTAAAAAATAAACATCATGCAGTTATATAACCTCGCGCAAAGCATGCAGCTGAAAGAAATATCAAGACTAAAAATGTTAAATGATTTTCTTCAATTATTAGCAAAATAAAAGAAATAATAGCAACTACTGCAACAGTTTGAAAAGCTCAACTCTATTATTGAACATTATTATTGAATAAATTAATGTCTAAACATTGAATCAAATGATTAAACTACAGTCCACATTAAACAGAGCAATACCTAATTAACTAGTATGTGAATGTATATATTGTCTTTTTGGTCCAATAATTGTATGTTTTGTTTATTTATTCCATGTAGTGCATCTTAGTATAGGCATATTTCAAAATCATCAAAAGAGACGTGTATTTTGTGTATACATCAGATAAAAATGATATTCAGATCTGGGTCTTGACCTGCCATATGACTAGCTGCACGATGTTATGTACCAAAACAATAGTCCAGTCAAATGGTATACTCCAGTCAGATGCTCTATAATCCTATAATTCCCAATAGTGTTTTAATAAAGATGTAAAGTTTTAAACAATTACAAAGAAGATAATAAATGCAATTGAATTATCGTAGAAATATTAGAGGCAAATTGTGCCTCAGGCTTTGTCAATCAACCTGGTGACTTTATTCCTAATCTAGATCCATACAACCTCAACATTCAAAATATCTGTTGTGTCAATTATAGTTTAAATAGGCTGTAACGAAAGTTATGTTTTGCGGTAATATAGAGATAGTGATAATAAGAGAATTTTAAAAAATACATTTTTATATTTCCTTTGAGGTCAAATTTTGGAATCTTGCTGAATATTTAATCTTTTTATCAAAAATTGATACTTTATTGCAATAATGATTCATTTCCATTGTTGACAATTTGATGTGATTTTGCTGGTTTACCTAGACAGCAAATACGACACATCATGCTTATCTAAGATAAATATAAAACAAACTTAAAAGATACATAAATCATGTCACCTTTGGCTTTCAACTTAATGTTGAGAAACTGTTAAAACTTTAACGGCAGCAGTTATAAATAAATAATCTATTTAACAACATTTTCCTGAAATAAATACTATCCACAAAGATAATGTTACCTTAATGGTGCCATCCACAGATTTCCTGCGGCTGTTGGGATCCCTTTTGTTATATGTTCTGCATATTACTCTTCTTATCCTCAGAGTTATATAGTAGATGGACTTGGGGCTTACTATGAGGTTAAATGGCGTTGGCAGTGTCGAGCCATCATCAAAATAACCCATCCACAACTTAGACCTCGCAAACTTCCACTCTCTGTCCGCATGGTCCTGAAACATGCCACAAACATTTAGAAATATATCAATGATATCAAAATAAAACTTATTATTTTTATATCAAACTATAAGTACGTCATTTAATGATAACAAAAGATCATACTATGCAAACATATTTCTTACACTTTTACATTTAAAACATAAAACTTGTTATTGTGTGTTACTATCTGCTATCAAATGTCAACATATATGTCATTCATAATACAGTCATCACAAATATTATACCAAATAATTACACAGCATTGACTATTGCAGAAAAGCACCATCAGCATATCACTTTGCACGGTAAGATTAGCGGTGGCGCCCTCTGTCGTGGACAAAGCACAACAAGGCCAGGTAGGTCAATCGAGATTATCAGTTTCTGGTATACAGATAGTTTGGGATGAATGGAACAGCTCGATATCCATGTCCCCCATAATAGTCTTTTTTTTAAAAATAGAATGGCTATCTTTATATCAAAAAGATTGATATTTGATATTCTCAAGTGATTTGTCCAACATCCACAAAACCACGTATCAGGGCGGAACGTTGACTTACCTCATATCTTCAAAACATTTTCTTTCACTTTTATTTTTCATTTAATAATGAATCTAGTTTATTATTCAAAAATGATTCGCATGAGATTGCAATAATTATGGTCAAATCAAAATATATATCTCAAGAGTTTGTTAACTTATTCAGATAACGCAAATACGATGAAAGATTTTTCGTGTGAAATTGAAAAGAAGTTTATTTACCTACATGCACAGCTTGAATTTCATTCATTTTTTTGATACGAAACAAATGCAAGGACAGTTCGTCACATAAACTGTGACATGCGTACAACAGGCACAGCCAAAATGTCACGTGGTTTCTAAATGGACTTACTGATGTGTGGTTGTCTGATTGAAATGATCATATTAGTATATGGACGTGGGTAACAAGGAATATGTGAAATGTGATAGTAATTTATACACATTTATGCATTATTTCACCAACATGTGGTACAATGTGACAAAGATTGAATGTTCCTATTGCAAAGATCAGAGATCAGAGTTTTGGTAAATGTAAGAGTATGTATTGTCTTGGTTCTCTGGATTTGTCTGAACACCACAAGCAAAGCTTACTATGTGTGCATTTCACTTGAGTACGAACCCATTCAATCTCACGGTGCACCATGTGACACTATAGTGGTTTTCGCAATAGTGTACATATAAATAGTGTCAATTTATTCCACAAAAAAACAATTACAATAACAATATATCTTTACAGTACACATAACATTCCAAACAAGATATGGCAACTGTCATTTTCTTTAGATATTTTTGTTATTAAATTTACAAACAATTTCCCATGCCATGCTATTATAGGAAAGATATGCCTTCACATCAATATCAAGATCACAGCTTACTTTCCTTATCTGTTTGGAATATTTATATGTGATAAATACACAACATTAATAACAACACTATTAAAATAAGATCTATATCAAATCATGGCTTAGATACAACTTTGGAGACTTTATTTTTTTCAAATCTTAAAAATATCTCATCTCAGATAAATTCATATAATCTAAGCAAATCATAGATATTACTCTTAATACAAATACATAATCCCTAATTTTGAACCTTAACATTAGTAATTTCCAAACAACTGTATTGCACTTTATGTACCTTAGACAGGTATTATGTTGTCAAAATCGATTTGCATAAGGCAAGTTTAATTGAATTATCATTAAAATATCACCTTTTAAAAATATTCCTAATCGTATCTCATCATGCATTCATATTTTCCGGATGTGGTATTGAGAAATTTGTCTTAAATATGTTTATTTTAAAGATTTTTATGGAATGTAATTTTTATTCTACGTGAGTTTTTGTGTCTAGACTCAACTGGTTAATTTCATTTCCAAAATACCTGTAGTCAATAAAGTTTTGTTTTACAGATGAAAAGAACATTAAAGTTGTATATGTTTCCATTGTTCAAAGGTCTCAAAGCTATGTAAATAAAAAAATGTATAAAGGTAGAACAAATCAAAATGTGGAAGCATTTGGCTGCTACTCTTGGCCGAGTATTTTTGATACCATGACGCCATATCTGACCAAATACGGTGCTCTGAAATGGCACCTTAATAATGAAATAATGAGACCCAAAGATGGGGACACTAGTGGTGAACTAACCTGGCTTATCATCTAATATGAAACAGCTACTATGGGTTATAATTTCAGACAATTCGCAGATTCAGGAGTCAGGTAAAAGCAACAAGAATCTATAAGTCTAAATCCAGATTACAAGTAAATGTAACCTGGATTTAATTTTATAATTACAGAAGTCAATTAACATAGAGAGATGAAGAGAGAAAGATTTAAGCCAAAATGGTGGAATATTATGTTTGTGTTGCCGGATGACTGGAGTGCGACACATGTAAATACGGAGATCTGGTCAGATATTCATGCCACAGATATACATAATAGAAATTGGCTTACCACTATGGTGTGAAAGGATTTCGACATCATAGCGATCAGCATGTTGAGAAGCAAGATTTTGGCAGCCACGTTATAGGCGCCGAAGAGTAACTTGCCAAACACTTCCACGTAGTACACATTGACTTCCAGGGTCGCAAGGGTTATCAGTCCAAACATGGACCAAAATAAAGTTATAAAAGATGAATCGAGTCTGAAATATAAAGACAAGAAGCGTGCATCACTCTCCATATGATAACCCTGGGAAACCATAGGAAGGACAACGGACAGACACCCCAATCACGTCTAATTCATTCTTTATGTCAAATATCTCCATTCCTCTTATACGTCTTAACGCAATTATCATCTTTATCTTTTTTTCTGAAGATTTATACTATGTTTTGTCACAAAAACAAAATATAAATCTTTCACACTTTCAAAATGGTGGCGATTTCTCAAGGTGGAATGTCTGTCCTTGATATTGTTGCGAGTGCCATCTGGCGGCTAAAATATATATATATATATACATATATAAACAGTGCCTGATAAATCATACCAACAACAGTACAATATAGAGAACAGAACTGCTAAATAACTGTGTAACATCAATCTGTGACATACTCTATGCTTAATAATTACCTCTATATTTTGAAAACTATTTGACATCATAGCGATAAGCATGTTTATTAGAACGATAATGGCGAGTGCGTGGTAGACCATCAGAAGTATTTCTCCCACTCTCCTCGTGTATGGTTGCATATGACCTTCTCTTACTGTATTTAGCTGTGTTAGGCCAAACAACGACCAGAATAGGGTCAGACAACTAGAGAAGAGTCTGTGAAAAAAAATTAAAACATACTTTTCTATAACAATTGCTCTACTTTTTTTCTAAACCAATGATTTGAGGATAAGTCATGTGACCGGAAACCGGGAGTCTTGACTTGTCACAGCATTCTTCCCAGTGTGTTTAAATATCTTCAAGATGGCTGTAGAAAAGATGAGACACTGAGTTACACATCTACAGACTCGATACAGGATGATAGAGTTTTGACCACCACACCACATTATTAACATACGTACAAGTTTAGTACTTTAACACACATACATCTTGAGTACTTTAAGTACATGTTTAAAGAGTAGAGTTATCACAGCTAGCTACTTAATTATCTAGATTTGCTCTTTTCCTTTTGATATTTTATGTCTTTTTGTGTAGAGGTCATTGCCAAACCTGTAGCTAGTGGTGTACTTTTTAAGATAGATATAGAAAAAGAAATGGATAGACAACAAGGAACTTAAATGTAGCACCAAACTACCACACAGACAAAATGAAGTGGAAAGCAAATGGAGGCTGGGTATAGGTTATCACCTTGTCCTCATGTCAACAGACACAGTGTTTTTTTAACAAAGCCAAACTAAACATCTGCAAAAAAGAGATACCATAAGGTAAAGAAAGTAAGAAGAGTCTACAAAAAGAGTCAGACTAGGATTGAAAGAAGAAAATATCAAAACCATCAAACTTTAGAGCAAGGTGCTTCTATGGTGAAATATACATTAGTTGATTTATAATTACGTGTTATAGTTCATCAGGACTCTGTTGAAGAAAGTTTAAAAAAAAGAAAACAAATTGCTGGTTATTGAAATATAAGTGATCCAAAATAGCACCGCCATGGATGGCCATCTCATGACGTCATCAAAGATAATGACGTCATTATGGTCATCCCCATAAAAACAATCACTATGACTGTTACGTGTCATCTCGGTTATTAGTATATAACCTATTGGAGCATTGCACTTTTATACTTTCTATGTGTAATGGTAGATGAAGTGCAATATAAGGGAAGAGAAAGTATATTTTGTTTGTGAATGATACTATCCAAGATGTCAGGTATTGGTAATGTTGTGTATTTGGCACATTTGCCTTTCATTTTTCCTTTGAGTTGGTTTGTGTTTATTGAAGATATGTTTCTTGACCATATTCAAATATACGCCCTGGACTGGGTTATGTTAGTTGTATTATAAATGTATCTCTATTGGTGATGACACAAATGGTATATGTATTGTATAGATTAGCCCAATAACATTTTGATTGTCATTCACAAAATTGTAAAGTGCCATGTTCCAATTAGAGGGATGAGCTTGTAATAGCCAGAGATAGTTTGCTTCTATTCCTTGCTTGTTATAGCATTTGTGAGAAGATCCAATGTATGTGCAATACAGCCACGACCTACTGGTGTGAGATGAGTGGTGCTGCCACCTGACGCCCAGACACATGCATGGTGCTGCCACCTGGCGCCAAGACACATGCATGGTGCTGCCACCTGGCGCCCAGACACATGCATGGTGCTGCCACCTGGCACCCAGACACATGCATGGTGCTGCCACCTGGCGCCAAGACACACGCATGGTGCTGCCACCTGGCGTCGACACATGAGTGGTGCTGCCACCTGACGCCTAGACACATGCAGTCATGCTTCGCTACTCTCGCGTCTATGCTACCATTCCGTAGCGTCATGGGTGATCCATTCAACCCAACGTCCATTTTTAAGTTCAAAATATTACACATGCGTTGCCACATAAATTGTTTTAAATCAGTTATGTATATTGTTATGTATTTCCAGATATCATCTGTGTCTAATGAGTTTCCATATACATATATTATCCGTGAGGTGGGACTCTGATAACCACCAGCCTTTTGATAACTTTATGATCCCATAAAACACAGCCTCAATGGTGTCCTAGTCTCATGTAGAAACCAACCAAGTTAACACCTTTAAAGGGCTTCGTAGAGATGATATTAATGCAAGGCAAATCTGTCTTGTTTAGTTTGGTAAATGGAATAAAAACTAAAAGAAACAGGGTCATGTCAATTGATGCAATTTGAAAGGTTGTCCACATATCACTAATGGTTGACTGGTTAATAATGTGAGAGATTATTAATGACTGTCTGTGGCATGTCGACGTGTCATGTTGGCCGCATGCATCACTCATTCTAGCACCCATGCTCTCTGTCAGACCATGCTCTCCCGCCTCCCATGCCCCGTCCCCCATGCCCCGCCCCCCATGCCCCACTTCCCATGCCCCGCCTCCCGTGCCCCGCTTCCCATGCCTCCTGCACACGGAATGCTGGTGAGCAATATCTACAAGATTGCTACTGGCATCAAAAACAAGTGTGGATGGAGTTGAGACAATTCATTATAAAAATGACTAAAGCTTTGTTTCTGTTTAATATGAGCTACGACTGAAGGTATGTAAGTAAGCTTCAATATAGCATGGTTAGAGATATTTCCAGAAAACAAAGATTTTTTCATTTTGTATAAAATGTCTATCTAAATTAAGAAAGAAATGCTGAGGAACAAAGTGTCGGCTAACAAAGAATCTGTAACATAAAAAATAATTAAATGGGCAATCAACATCCAACTCACAAAAACATAAATCAATCTGGAAGAATTGTCTTGTACATATATTTGAATCATATTAATCTAATCAATAATATTCTAATGATCAATTCACTCCCAAACTTGCAATTCTATGAAAATTTCACATATATGGACAAGAGTTGGAAATGATAATGACTCAGGTAAACTAAAGGGTACTTCTCACATTCTTCACTCAAAATATATGTTCACTAAATGTTTGTTTTTTCAATTGCATTGTATAATTGTTTGTGAAAGAAAAGCAATTTGAATTTACATGCAGTTTTAATCAAATGCAAATTACAGTAATAATCAAAATAATACTAAAACATATTTTGTTCGATGGTTATGTTCTATTGATTTAAGATCTTGACATCAAAAGACCATCTAAAGAGCTGCATATTAGATGAAGATATTATCTAAGAAAAACACAAAACTAGTGGAAAAGGTACACAACTCAGAGGTAAGTGATTTAAAATTCCTATTTATCAAGTTTCTATTTCTACCGTTTTTGACTTTTGATTTCTGCAAAACACTACCAAAATCTAACACTCAGAATAGTTGTTAAAGATGAAACAAAGAAAGGTAAAGTTACCTCTACCTCAGATGCATTATCACTCATTATCAAACATCCCCAGTTAAGATCTATACATCTGAGAATAGATCTTCACTTTTTAAAAGTAGGTGGAGTCAGTATTGTGGATACTAGTATCATAAGAAATCATAATTATTCAGTGCTGCATAAAATGCATAAATGCATAGTAATGACATTGGAGCCGGCGACAAAAAGATGCTTCAAAAGGAATGACAGGGAAGCGTTGAAAATCTGGTCTCAAAAGGTGTTAGTGAGTAGGATTCTGAGGATATTTTGAAAGGAACACCAAAACATTCACATGGCCATTATTGAAATGTCGACTTTATGTCATTACCCGTCATTTAGTCCGGAGCTTCCGCCGGAACCGGAAGTGCTGGCATCATGAAAGTGGGTCACAGTCAAATACGTGTTTATTAAATTGCCATCCAATTTCATAGATATTACATCATCTTCTTATTTGTTTTCTTTAAATTTACGACGCTTTTTCAAATTACCACTATCTTGGCCTGCAGCAAAGTATAAATTATCTTGTATGTCATCAGATATTGAGAAAAAGATAGATTCTTAACTAGCATTGCCTTAGTATTTGAAATGGATTTTTGTAATAATATATTTAGTATGGTACCTATCACATACATATTCAAGGCTTAGAATACAATAAATGAAAACAGATGAGCAAAAATATTTACTTACGGGTCAAAAGCGTTTTCATAATCCTGTGCTTTCTTCTCCACAAGTGTGGTTTCGGTGTAGTAAGGCCCATTGGTGTAGCCTAGCGTCTCATTAATGGGGATTGCCATAGTCTCGCGCACATAAATAGTGTCAGAGCTGGAGTAGTAATAGTAAAGCTGGTTGAGACCACAGGCAAACGATGTCAGCACCAGGAAGAAGATGAACAGGAACTTGCCAATGTCGATAAGCATGCAGCCCAGCGAGATCTGCAGAGGCCCCAGTTGGGGGTTAGCTTGGAATAGGTATATAATCCTAGCAAAGCTGAACACATTTGCTATGGCAAAGACTCCCTCTGAGATGAGTGTGGGGTCCTCCTCCGGCCACAGGGTACGTGGTAACTGACTCGGACCGTATGTATCAGGGTAAAATGAGTGATAAAATGCGACCATACGTAACGATATGGTGGTCAGATATAAAGAAAGCATGATAAAGTCCAGCCAGTTCCACCACTGTCTCACATACGCCTTGAGGCCCTCCTCCCAGATCTGTTTACACTCTGCCCAAATGAATCCTGAAGGAGTCAGAAAAAGAAGGAAGCCTTCTTGTCAGTGACATAATGGGATAATTACACTAAGAAACGCAGACTTTGAGCACTATAGTGAGGCATGCATAGTGTGGTGACGGAGACTTACCGCAGACGTAGAAGACGATGAGCCATTCTAGGGGCGTAGGCGGGGGACCTCTCTGCTGCTGGCGGGACTTAGCGTCCTCCACGCCGGCACTCACGTTAGTAGACGCCAGGGTGAGCAGGATGAGGAAGACTCCAAAGCTGGCACTGTGGTACATGAACTTCATAAAGGGTGTGCGTATGATCTGCCCCAGCTTGCTCTGGGGCAGCACGAGATAGTACACTGCCATCAGCGGCATGAGTATGATAAGACAAAAAATGATTAACACTTTGGAGATGATGTTCCGCTTCCGCCACCCTGGTAGACCTGCGTACCAGATAGACGCCAGAAGCTGCTGACAATGGGGATGTGCCACAAACTGAAAATAGCATATACCAACACATCAATAACATATACCAACACATCAATATCATATACCAACACATCAATAACATATACCAACACATCAATAACATATACCAACACATCAATAACATATACCAACACATCAATAACATATACCAACACATCAATATCATATACCAACACATCAATAACATATACCAACACATCAATATCATATACCAACACATCAATAACATATACTAACACATCAATAACATATACCAACACATCAATGACATATACCAACACATCAATGACACATACCAACACATCAATAACAGATACCAACACATCAATAACATATGCCAACACATCAATGACATATGCCAACACATCAATAACATATACCAACACATCAATGACATATACCAACACATCAATGACATATACCAACACATCAATGACATATACCAACACATCAATGACATATACCAACACATCAATAACAGATACCAACACATCAATGACATATACCAACACATCAATAACATATACCAACACATCAATAACATATACCAACACATCAATGACATATACCAACACATCAATAACATATACCAACACATCAATGACATATACCAACACATCAATAACATATACCAACAGATCAATGACATATAATAATAATAATAATAACAAAATTTCTATAGCGCGTATACCAGACAAGTCTGTTATACCAACACATCAATGACATATACCAACACATCAATGACATATACCAACACATCAATAACATATACCAACACATCAATAACATATACCAACAGATCAATAACATATACCAACACATCAATAACAGATACCAACACATCAATAACATATACCAACACATCAATGACATATACCAACACATCAATGACATATACCAACACATCAATGACATATACCAACACATCAATGACATATACCAACACTTCAATCTTACAACACCATCACTGTAGTTCCACTCAGTTGACAATGGAATATCTACATTCGTTTCATTTATCTCTTTGTTTTTTTTGTGATATTTTGAATAAAGATTGATGTTCCAAACTTAATTTGGGTACATTTGAGTTTATCTAATTTGATTATTTTATCTTATTTAATCGCTCTGTATTACCAGCCGTTCAGCAGTTTGATTGGCCTATTTAGGAAGGTAACTATGGTAACAGGGTGAGATATTCAGGAGGGTAGAATGGCACAATAGATAGACTAGTTAGTACTGCCGTATATATTAGTTAGTACTGCCGCTAGCCCAGTAATAACGAGGATACCTGACATCCGGGGAAGCAGTCTCTCATTCCAAAAGCAATGTATTTTTAACCCGATAAAAATTACCTTATCAATCTGTTATTCAATAACCTTATTTAGGGAGACCTCTGAGGGAATTGATAAAGAGAGCAAATTTGTCTTTGTAGGATAACCCTAAACATCAAGACAAGTAATTATTTAAGCACCATCAGTTTAGGCGTTTTCAATGTTTTTATATAATTCCATGTTATAGTGTTGTCTAAAGCAGCCTCTAATGTGGGCGATATTCATGACTGGAATGACCTCTAGAGAAATGGCATTAGCATGATTATTTTTAAGTCAATAGTCAATAATTTGTGCGCATCTCAGGCTGATTGCATATCCGGTCTCAATCGAGCCTTCCTATCCGTCTTAGTCAGGATCCCCCCCCCCCCCATAGCGCCACTGTCTGGAGTGTCAGCTTAGTCAGCTACGCTTCTTCCACACCGCTGCCTGGAGTGTCAGATAAGTAAACATGGCCTCCCCCACACCGCTGCCTGGAGCGTCAGGCATCATACAAATCCCATGACAAAATGCTACATTGTACGCTGACACAGTCACCTTGTTTTGGTGTCGTTGGCAATTTCAGGCCAGCGTAACTTACATCACAGGGGTAATTGGATTTTACAGCTGGACAATCCAATGTGAAATTTGGTACCTTCTGTCATCGATATGACATCACTAGTGACACAGGTTTGAAATATATGTGATTAACTGGCCCTCTGCCTACTTTGTCAAACACAAGTAAAGGGAATATGGACAGATCGCAGATTAGCTTGACCTTTCTCCATCATCCATTTAGATCAATTTATCCTGATGCCAACCATTCGGGAGCAGCTGATTACTTTCACTTGACAATTGTATTTGGCCCCTGGGATCCCACAATTACTGCATTTCTCCTCCACACACTTAAGATATTGAGCCATTTCCTATTATATGAAGTCTTTTGACAACTCGGGAAAGTGTCTAAATACACGAGGAGCATAAAGCAGAGATTGTGAATAAATGTACATTGGTGACATCCCCATCATATATAAAGCAATATAAAGCAATGCAGATATTTGTATTCCAATAATAACCCTCCAAATTAACTTCTAACGAGAGCTCTTATTTCTTTTCTTTATTAGACATACCTACCTGTTTTTGTTCATATTTGATTGCAAGTTTTAACCTTCCCAGTGTGAGTTTTTCCGTGTCGATCTCGTCGGCGTCGCTGTCGTCCTCCTCGTAGTCGGACTCGTTCTCTTTGTTCAAGACGGCGATCACCTCCTCGGAGCTGCGACACTGCTCCAAGAGGTCACACGAATACTTCTTACACTGTTCACTGAGTTCTGCATAGATATCTTTGAATTCATTCTCGCGACTTGCGAGCCTCTCCAGTTCCCAGGACAGTTGGAAAGCAACTAGAACTGGGTCCGAACTGGTCAAGGAAATCCACGCAGGACTGGACAGTGCCCTGTATGTGTGGATACGGAGGAGGGAGTGTCGTAAACTGTCCTCTTTTACTCCCAGCTTACACTTCTGGCAGGCACAGGTCAGGTTATGGGGCCGGTCTATCCTGGCGCCCCGGGACAGTAACAGCTGCAGGATCTCGAACTGGTTGCAGTGCGCTGCCAGGATGATGGGCGATATATCAGGTGAGTAGTCAGAACTCTCATCTCCCTGCAGCTTGTACCTGCTCCACTCGGCTCCCAGCATCTCGCGGGTGATGCTAGGGTGGTCTATCAGCATCTCCACGATGCGGTACACACCCTCCCGCACCGCGTACAGCAGGGCGTCCCCTATCTTCACACCCTCCTGCTTCAAGAGCAGCTCCACTATTTCTACGTTTTCATTGTCCACTGCAATCTGAATAGCAGACCTTCCCAGAATGTTGGTGCAGTTCACATTGACTGGATTGGGACCCTGAAGACAGCGGATCATGGTGTGTTTATCTCCCTTCTCCGCTGCCTCCAGGAACAGCCTCTCCTGGGGATCCATCCTGTGCCCCTCTTTGAGGGGTTCCAGGGGGATCGGGATAGCCCGGCCTGAACTCCGAGAGCTATTTCTCATTTTTCCACTTCGGGCTCTAGCGTATGCATTGTTGTTGCTCATGACTTATACCACAATAAAAGTAAAGGCGGTGAAGTGTCCACTGCTACGTCATCGTCAGTGAGCACCTGCAAATAGACACCACAGACAGCTATAGAGTGTTACACGGGTAATATGCTGCCACCTGCAAATAGACACCACAGACAGCTATAGAGTGTTACAAGGGTAATATGCTGCCACCTGCAAATAGACACCACAGACAGCTATAGAATGTTACACGGGTAATATGCTGGCACCTGCAAACAGACACCACAGACAGCTATAGAGTGTTACACGGGTAATATGCTGCCACCTGCAAAAAGACACCACAGACAGCTATAGAGTGTTACACGGGTAATATGCTGCCACCTGCAAATAGACACCACAGACAGCTATAGAATGTTACACGGGTAATATGCTGCCACCTGCAAATAGACACCACAGACAGCTATAGAGTGTTACACGGGTAATATGCTGCCACCTGCAAATAGACACCACAGACAGCTATAGAGTGTTACACGGGTAATATGCTGCCACCTGCAAAAAGACACCACAGACAGCTATAGAGTGTTACACGGGTAATATGCTGCCACCTGCAAATAGACACCACAGACAGCTATAGAGTGTTACACGGGTAATATGCTGCCACCTGCAAAAAGACACCACAGACAGCTATAGAGTGTTACACGGGTAATATGCTGCCACCTGCAAATAGACACCACAGACAGCTATAGAGTGTTACACGGGTAATATGCTGCCACCTGCAAATAGACACCACAGACAGCTATAGAGTGTTACACGGGTAATATGCTGCCACCTGCAAAAAGACACCACAGACAGCTATAGAGTGTTACACGGGTAATATGCTGCCACCTGCAAATAGACACCACAGACAGCTATAGAGTGTTACACGGGTAATATGCTGCCACCTGCAAAAAGACACCACAGACAGCTATAGAGTGTTACAAGGGTAATATGCTGCCACCTGCAAATAGACACCACAGACAGCTATAGAGTGTTACACGGGTAATATGCTGCCACCTGCAAATAGACACCACAGACAGCTATAGAGTGTTACACGGGTAATATGCTGCCACCTGCAAAAAGACACCACAGACAGCTATAGAGTGTTACACGGGTAATATGCTGCCACCTGCAAAAAGACACCACAGACAGCTATAGAGTGTTACACGGGTAATATGCTGCCACCTGCAAAAAGACACCACAGACAGCTATAGAGTGTTACACGGGTAATATGCTGCCACCTGCAAAAAGACACCACAGACAGCTATAGAGTGTTACACGGGTAATATGCTGCCACCTGCAAATAACCTATATTATATAATAATTTATACAAATATAAATGTAAACCAAGTGTTCAAAAGGTCTTAATTGAACAAGCAAGCTATACATTAAATAAGAGTGTACAAATCGGCTCACAAAGTAATGCCCAATTCAGCTCACAGAGTAATGCCCCATTCAGCTCACACAGTAATGCCCCATTCAGCTCACAAAGTAATGCCCCATTCAGCTCACAAAGTAATGCCCCATTCAGCTCACACAGTAATGCCCCATTCAGCTCACAAAGTAATGCCCCATTCAGCTCACAAAGTAATGCCCCATTCAGCTCACACAGTAATGCCCCATTCAGCTCACACAGTAATGCCCCATTCAGCTCACACAGTAATGCCCCCATTCAGCTCACAAAGTAATGCCCCATTCAGCTCACAAAGTAATGCCCCATTCAGCTCACAAAGTAATGCTCCATTCAGCTCACAAAGTAATGCCCTATTCAGCTCACAAAGTAAT
The DNA here is from genome assembly GCA_949316495.1 of Amphiduros pacificus. Lineage (NCBI taxonomy): Eukaryota > Metazoa > Annelida > Polychaeta > Phyllodocida > Hesionidae > Amphiduros > Amphiduros pacificus. The sequence continues at coordinate 44,522,910 of OX439008.1, read as the reverse complement.
GCCCCATTCAGCTCACAAAGTAATGCCCCATTCAGCTCACAAAGTAATGCCCCATTCAGCTCACACAGTAATGCTCCATTCAGCTCACACAGTAATGCTCCATTCAGCTCACACAGTAATGCCCCATTCAGCTCACAAAGTAATGCCCCATTCAGCTCACACAGTAATGCCCCATTCAGCTCACACAGTAATGCTCCATTCAGCTCACACAGTAATTCCCCCATTCAGCTCACAAAGTAATGCCCCATTCAGCTCACACAGTAATGCTCCATTCAGCTCACACAGTAATGCTCCATTCAGCTCACACAGTTATGCCCTATTCAGCTCACAAAGTAATGCCCCATTCAGCTCACAAAGTAATGCCCCATTTACCTCACACAATAATGCCCCCATTCAGCTCACAAACTGATGACGTTTTCGGCATGACAAGGTCGGTTTTTACAGCATTTATGGCATAATTACCGTGCTCTATTCGCTAATCCTTTGAACAGAGTAGAGTCATTATAATTAAATTATCAATGCGAGATCTTTTCACACAAATTATTGAGACACCATATCCAAGACCAGCCCGTTTAAGTTTTAACGGAAATATTTTCTTGCTTTTGTCACCTGATATGGATAGAAAAGGGAATGATGATTTAATTATCCATTGCCGGCATCTCAATAAAAAAGAAATACATTTTTGCACTGCACTTTATCCAAACCCAATATCAGAGTGACAAATGATCATCATAATTTCTAACACAACATATTATCATTAAGAAACAAAGCTATTCAGAATATTCAAAATATATATTGTGCACTATTTTAGGAAATATCATTTATCCTCAGGGCCTAATACGTGGTGAGGAATAAAACCAATATGATCTGCTAAATTTGAACTAAAATAGGATCGGGATGTGTATATATCCCGTATATTGTCTACTCCCTGTGTATATATCCTGTATGTTGTCTACTCCCTGTGTATATACCTGTATGTTGTCTACCCCCTCAGTATATATCCTGTATGTTGTCTACTCCCTGTGTATATATCCCGTATATTGTCTATTCCCTGTGTATATATCCTGTATGTTGTCTACTCCCTGTGTATATATCCTGTATGTTGTCTACTCCCTGTGTATATATCCTGTATGTTGTCTACCCCCTGTGTATATATCCTGTATATTGTCTACTCCCTGTGTATATATCCTGTATATTGTCTACTCCCTGTGTATATATCCTGTATATTGTCTACCCCCTGTGTATATATCCCGTATATTGTCTACTCCCTGTGTATATATCCTGTATATTGTCTACCCCCTGTGTATATATCCCGTATATTGTCTACTCCCTGTGTTTATATCCTGTATGTTGTCTACCCCCTGTGTATATATCCTGTATATTGTCTACCCCCTGTGCATATATCCCGTATATTGTCTATTCCCTGTGTATATATCCTGTATGTTGTCTACTCCCTGTGTATATATCCTGTATGTTGTCTACCCCCTGTGTATATATCCTGTATATTGTCTACCCCCTGTGTATATATCCCGTATATTGTCTACTCCCTGTATATATATCCTGTATGTTGTCTACTCCCTGTGTATATATCCTGTATGTTGTCTACTCCCTGTGTATATATCCTGTATGTTGTCTATTCCCTGTGTATATATCCTGTATATTGTCTACTCCCTGTGTATATATCCTGAATGTTGTCTACTCCCTGTGTTTATATCCTTTATACTGTCTACCCAATGTGTATATATCCTGTATATTGTCTACCCCCTGTGTATATATCCCGTATATTGTCTACTCCCTGTGTATATATCCCGTATATTGTCTACCCCCTGTGTATATATCCCGTATATTGTCTACTCCCTGTGTATATATCCTGTATGTTGTCTACCCCCTGTGTATATATCCCGTATATTGTCTACTCCCTGTGTATATATCCTGTATGTTGTCTACCCCCTGTGTATATATCCCGTATATTGTCTACTCCCTGTATATATATCCTGTATGTTGTCTACTCCCTGTGTATATATCCTGTATGTTGTCTATTCCCTGTGTATATATCCTGTATGTTGTCTACCCCCTGTGTATATATCCTGTATGTTGTCTACCCCCTGTGTATATATCCCGTATATTGTCTACTCCCTGTGTATATATCCTGTATGTTGTCTACCCCCTGTGTATATATCCCGTATATTGTCTACTCCCTGTATATATATCCTGTATGTTGTCTACTCCCTGTGTATATATCCTGTATGTTGTCTATTCCCTGTGTATATATCCCGTATATTGTCTACTCCCTGTGTATATATCCTGTATGTTGTCTACCCCCTGTGTATATATCCCGTATATTGTCTACTCCCTGTATATATATCATGTATATTGTCTACTCCCTGTGTATATATCCTGAATGTTGTCTACTCCCTGTGTTTATATCCTTTATACTGTCTACCCAATGTGTATATATCCTGTATATTGTCTACCCCCTGTGTATATATCCCGTATATTGTCTAATCCCTGTGTATATATCCTGTATATTGTCTACCCCCTGTGTATATATCCCGTATATTGTCTACTCCCTGTGTATATATCCTGTATGTTGTCTACCCCCTGTGTATATATCCCGTATATTGTCTACTCCCTGTGTATATATCCTGTATGTTGTCTACCCCCTGTGTATATATCCTGTATACTGTCTACTCCTTGTGTATATATCCTTTATACTGTCTACCCCCTGTGTATATATCCCGTATATTGTCTACTCCCTGTGTATATATTCCGTACAATGTCTACTCTCTGTGTATATATCCTGTATATTGTCTACCCCCTGTGTATATCATCTGCTCCATATAGATATACCCCGTGTATCATCTGTTCCATACAGATATACCCCGTGTATCATCTGTTCCATATAGATATACCCCGTATATCATCTGTTCCATACAGATATACCCCGTGTATCATCTGTTCCATATAGATATACCCCGTGTATCATCTGTTCCATATAGATATACCCCGTGTATCATCTGTTCCATATAGATATACCCTGTTTATCACCTGCTCCATATAGATATACCCCGTGTATCATCTGTTCCCTATAGATATACCCTGTTTATCACCTGTTCCATATAGATATACCCCGTGTATCACCTGTTCCCTGTAGATATACCCTATATATCACCTATTCTCTGTAGATATACCATCTTCTGTATGATCTATAGTTGTATGTGTATATTCTGTCATCTGGCTCAATGCTTGTAGAGTCCATGTTTTCCTGCCACGAGAGGCAGGTGTTTATGATATCTCACCTCATCTGTCAGAGTCCCAGGGATCATAGCACATCCTGAACCACACCCATGTCAATATCGTCCAGATAGATTATCGTCCGCCAATCCATACATGAATTCTATGACAGTGTCCCTAATATCATAATATATAACTGCATTGATTTAAGTCTAAGTTTTTATTCAATTTTAAAAGGATAAGTTTCAGATTTTGTAACATCAAGATAGTCACGTGGTGTTCTAAATGGAAGGTCACGTGGTGTTATAAATGGAAGGTGCAGCCCATCATCTTGTCACCTAATCCCAGCACCTTATCGTTAAGCCTCTTGCATCCTTATTTTCTCTATCTACGTGTCAAAACAAAATGTCTACACGCCCTCGGCATGTGTGTGTTATGACCAATACTTTTATCCCTTGATACTTTATTTGATTTAAATCTCTTTTCTAACGCTTAATATTATATAATACAAAATATGTGATATGATTTGTGGATATGGTGACTGAGCCTGAACATCAAGTAATATGACCCATGTTTAACACATCATATTTCTAACATTTCGCTCATAATCGACATTTCCTGGTATTTTCAAGCAATACTCTGTGTCATATATAAAGGTGAGTTTTATATCTTAATACGCTATCAAATGTCATATTGCTCCTGGTCGGATAGCTGCTGCTTGACTGCAAGCAGATATATCCAGAGGTGAAGGACTTAACCAGGCATCTATATCCAGAGGTGAAGGACTTAACTAGGCATCTATATCCAGAGGTGAAGGACTTAACTAGGCATCTATATCCAGAGGTGAAGGACTTAACTAGGCATCTATATCCAGAAGGGAAGGACTTAACTAGGCGGATATATCCAGAGGTGAAGGACTTAACTAGGCATCTATATCCAGAAGGGAAGGACTTAACTAGGCATCTATATCCAGAGGTGAAGGACTTCAAGGCTGTAGCATAAAGTCATATCACGCCACTACATTTCACCCTAATCTAGCCACTACATTGTAACTTAATCTGTCATCACCAAATCTAGCTACTGCATTGGACCATAATCCTTCATCACCAAATCTAGCCACTACTTTGGACATAATTCTTTATCACCAAATCAAGCCACTACATTGGACCATAATCCTTCATCACCAAATCTAGCCACTACATTGGACCATAATCCTTCATCACCAAATCTAGCTACTGCATTGGACCATAATCCTTCATCACCAAATCTAGCCACTGCATTGGACCATAATCCTTCATCACAAAATCTAGCCACTGCATTGGACCATAATCCTTCATCACCAAATCTAGCCACTACATTGGACCATAATCCTTCATCACCAAATCTAGCCACTACTTTGGACATAATCCTTCATCACCAAATCTAGCCACTGCATTGGACCATAATCCTTCATCACCAAATCTAGCCACTACATTGGACCATAATCCTTCATCACCAAATCTAGCCACTACTTTGGACATAATTCTTCATCACCAAATCTAGCCACTGCATTGGACCATAATCCTTCATCACCAAATCTAGCCACTACATTGGACCATAATCCTTCATCACCAAATCTAGCCACTACTTTGGACATAATTCTTTATCACCAAATCAAGCCACTGCATTGGACCATAACCCTTCATCACCAAATCAAGCCACTGCATTGGACCATAATCCTTCATCACCAAATCTAGCCACTGCATTGGACCATAATCCTTCATCACCAAATCTAGCCACTGCATTGGACCATAATCCTTCATTACCAAATCAAGCCACTACATTGGACCATAATCCTTCATCACCAAATCTAGCCACTACTTTGGACATAATTCTTCATCACCAAATCAAGCCACTGCATTGGACCATAATCCTTCATCACCAAATCTAGCCACTACCTTGGACCATAATCCTTCATCACCAAATCTAGCCACTACTTTGGACATAATTCTTCATCACCAAATCAAGCCACTGCATTGGACCATAATTCTTGATCACCAAATCTAGCCACTGCATTGGACCATAATCCTTCATCACCAAATCTAGCCACTGCATTGGACCATAATCCTTCATCACCAAAACAAGCCACTACATTGGACCATAATCCTTCATTACCAAATCTAGCCATTACATTGGACCATAATCCTTCATCACCAAATCTAACCACTGCATTGGACCATAATCCTTCATCACCAAATCTAGCCACTGCATTGGACCATAATCCTTCATCACCAAATCTAGCCACTGCAATGGGCCATAATCCTTCATCACCAAATCTAGGCACTGCATTGGACCATAATCCTTCATCACCAAATCTAGCCACTGCATTGGACCATAATCCTTCATCACCAAATCTAGCCACTCCAATGGACCATAATCCTTCATCACCAAATCTAGCCACTGCATTGGACCATAATCCTTCATCACCAAATCAAGCCACTGCATTGGACCATAATCCTTCATCACCAAATCAAACCACTACTTTGAACCATAATCCTTCATCACCAAATCTAGCCACTGCATTGGACCATAATCCTTCATCACCAAATCAAGCCACTGCATTGGACTATAATCCTTCATCACCAAATCAAGCCACTGCATTGGACCATAATCCTTCATCACCAAATCTAGCCACTGCAATGGACCATAATCCTTCATCACCAAATCTAGCCACTGCATTGGACCATAATCCTTCATCACCAAATCAAGCCACTGCATTGGACCATAATCCTTCATCACCAAATCAAACCACTACTTTGAACCATAATCCTTCATCACCATATCAAGCCACTGCATTGGACCATAATCCTTCATCACCAAATCTAGCCACTGCAATGGACCATAATCCTTCATCACCAAATCTAGCCACTGCATTGGACCATAATCCTTCATCACCAAATCAAGCCACTGCATTGGACCATAATCCTTCATCACCAAATCTAGCCACTGCAATGTACCATAATCCTTCATCACCAAATCTAGCCATTGCATTGGACCATAATCCTTCATCACCAAATCTAGCCACTGCATTGGACCATAATCCTTCATCAACAAATCAAGCCACTACATTGGACCATAATCCTACATCACCAAATCTAGCCACAGCAATGGACCATAATCCTACATCACCAAATCTAGCCACTACATTGGACCATAATCCTTCATCACCAAATCTAGCCACTGCATTGGACCATAATCCTTCATCACCAAATCTAGCCACTGCAATGGACCATAATCCTACATCACCAAATCTAGCCACTACATTGGACCATAATCCTTCATCACCAAATCTAGCCACTGCATTGGACCATAATCCTTTGGAATAATCAAACCACTGCATTGAGCCTTCATCAAAACAAGCTGGGAGCGTGCAGATTATGGCCATCGTCGGGCCTCCCAGCAATCCCTACTGTCATACAGGAGATGAGATCCAGGATTAAGGAGATCATCTAGGTATTATGTATGATGGATTAGTGATAGGTTGCGTGCAATACCTATCACCAGCCAAGAATCATTCATATATTGTCCTAACTAGACTCTTCATCAGTATTTCCTGTCCATTTCTTAGATTTCTGGAAATTAATCTGTCTGGGTTAGCTGGGTTCTTCAGAAATCAAAATTGGTTATTTGTTTACCAAGTGAGTATATACAAATATAGTTAAACCACTAACTGTGTTCAAACTTAGTGACTTATTATATATGGTGTGAATATACGGATGAATCCAGTTGAGCAGCTCCAAAGTGGCTGATAAAAACTCAAATTATATTACGTTACATCATATAACAAGTTGATAATAAAAGTGTGGTTTGTCCACAATCGTGGCTCGCGACTCATTACTTTGAATGAAATAAGGCCGCTCAGGTAGTTAAACATAATGGTGTTAGTCATTCAGATTATTTTACCCTATTCTAATTAACTATTTATCTATAGTATTGCACATAATATTTGGACTAATATTTTGAAACAACAGTGAAATAAAACAAAATCACAGATGACTTGGACCAGTAAAGCTGACTCTGAGGCACCGAGCAATGTTTACTTTTGTGCACAATGCAGTCATTCTATATTCTATATTTTATCCAGAGTCAGTATTTTAATTGTTGAGGGAGAGAATGATCAGCATTTGTGCTGATATATTACCTGTATTTGCCACGCCATCTTCGCCTATTTGCTTTATCCTATATTTGGAGAATGGAAGGAGAAACTCGATAATCCAGCTGCACGATGTGAGAATAATTATGTGTATTTCTTGCAAAATGGTCAATGTTTCAACTTTTCTTCATACTGAGAGAAATATTTGATCCCATCTAACGATGTAGATATTTGAAGATATATATCCGGCATATAAAGTATAAATTTCCAGTTTAGGATCGTAAGCACTGTCTATGATGAGCAAGACCAAACTTAAATGTTGTGTAATGTTCCTCCCAGTCTCACAACATAAGTCTAAGATGCTTAATAGCTAAGTCACAGAAAACACATCTAATTAAAGCGATTGAATAACCTGCAGGCTGATCAATGAGTGACCCTGGGTCAAGGCAGGAGAATGGCGCTTGGTGTATAATCAATACGTCCCAAGCAGTGACCACACCCACTCGCTCACAGCTGGGATGGGCACACTCCCTTCCTTCAGCGCCACCGCTGGCTGGAGCGTGTCACTTAACTGCAGGAGCCTAATGTACAAGTGAAGCCGCTAAGCGGTATAACTCGCCTCAAGGAATATAACACACTTAATATAATGCTGATAATAAAACAAACATGACACAACTCATTTATCGTATGTCTTTTCAGAAGAGATCTGTTTCTCACCCCTTAAAGATTCTTTTAAAATAAGTTTTATTTCAATTTAAACTAAACATGTGTGGCATGATGTCATAGGTTTTTCTGTTAATTATATTAAGATGACACATTTCGCTGCCAGATGATCCTTGTATTAGATAATAATACAAGAGTAGGAGAGGAAGTATTTGATAGCATGACGTTCTCTGGTTGTGATACTGTAATCTAATGTGACAGAGCTTTACCCTATTATCAGCCAATCTAATTAGGCGCAATTTCATCCCTGTATTATATTCTGACTATGTATATGAGATATGTTTGTCAATTTTGCATGATTCGTTGTCACATATTCAGGAACCAAAGGGGACAACACGATTCTTATATAATTTGCCTATTATGTTTATATATTACCCTAGATTTTGTCTGGTTCAATTCAGTAAATAACCTTTCAAATCAGATATTTGAGGCAAGAAGCCTTCGCCTCCACCTTGTTGTTTGTATATTGTTGAAGTTGCTTCTTACTCCAGATAGATTGTCTACCTGTACATTGCGCCACTTCTCAAGGAATGCTCTCCCATCATTAAGGAGCACTCCACCATCATTAAGGAGCACTCCACCATCATTAAGGAATGCTCCCCCACCATTAAGGACCGCTCCCCCATCATTAAGGAGCGCTCCCCCATAATTAAGGAATGCTCCCCCATCATTAAGGAGCACTCCACCATCATTAAGGAATGCTCCCCCATCATTAAGGAATGCTCCCCCATCATTAAGGAGCAATCCCCCATCATAAAGGAATGCCCCCCCCCATCATTAAGGAGCGCTCCCCCATCATTAAGGAGCACTCCACCATCATTAAGGAGCACTCCACCATCATTAAGGAATGCTCCCCCATAATTAAGGAGTGCTCCCCCATCATTAAGGAGCGCTCCCCCATCATTAAGGAATGCTCCCCCATCATTAAGGAGAAATCCCCCATCATTAAGGAGCGCTCCCCCATCATTAAGGAGCAATCCCCCATCATTAAGGAATGCTCCCCCATCATTAAGGAGCGCTCCCCCATCATTAAGGAGCACTCCACCATCATTAAGGAGCGCTCCCTCATCATTAAGGAGCGCTCCCCCATCATTAAGGAGTGCTCCACCATAATTAAGGAGCACTCCCCCATCATTAAGGAGCGCTCCCCCATCATTAAGGAGTGCTCCACCATAATTAAGGAGCACTCCCCCATCATTAAGGAAAGCTCCCCCACCATTGCGGATAATCGTCAAAGCTTTATCTTGTCTTACACTATGGATGCTAATCATTTTGGCAGGTATAATATACTCTCAATCTATTTAATAAATAAAAAATAAAAAGCAAAGAAGAAATTAGTTCATGTTTTTAAAATATATCAAAAAGATCATGAATACCAAGAATCGAATAAAATGAATGTGTGACGAAAAAGACAAAAACCAATCTTTTGAAAATGAATATTAAAATAAAACAAATATTACAAATTAAGTCATGCTTAAAAATGTCCTTAACTAAAAGCCATTGTTTACATTGATATTTTGAAATCGGATCGACATTTCGCATATCAAAAATCGCTCATTTCACATTCAACCCCTAACCTCTCTACCGTCTGCCAAGCTCTTGGGTTTCAGACAAATTATTGCTTTGAAATGTAGATCGGAATAAATGTAAACCGAAAACGACTGACCTGTAAAGTTAATCAAATTCAAAGCCTTAATGGAAGACAACTATGACGTTACCTGGGCAACTTGTGGGTCCATTTTGATGGTTTGTCTGAGACAAGAATGAGTTTCACCAGAATTGTGTAACCTCTCACAGTGACAAACAAGAGGCGATCACAAGGCTGGCAAATATTTATGACGAATTCAAATCTCAGTCTGATCCTGGAGGTATTCCATAAAACGGATTAACCTGGATTAAGTATGTAGACATCACAACCAGTCTTAATCCGTGAGGAGCGAGATGGGTGAAGGCCACTTGAGCCATGCGAGTGGTGTATTAAGAGAAGCCTGCGTAGCCTGCCAGGCCTGCGTGGTAGAGACAGCCCACTTCTAAAACAATAGCCGCTCTACAGCTTGTCCCAGGTGGGGATTATATAAGAGGATTATCTCAATCGATCCCCGATGATCTGCATGCTCCATTACTACCCCCGGGGGCGAGTGTATCCCTCAATATGCTAACCTCCCATACGTGGAGTCTGGCAAAGCTAAATGAAGGCATCAGATTGTATCCAGTATCCCTACATATCTATTGGTAGTTCAAGTGGTAGTTCAATGAAAAAATTATTGTAAAATTTAATATCACAATTTTATGAAAAGAAAATCGACTTATATTTTCATTAAATGTTCAACTTACGCCTTTTTATGTACTATTCAACTTTCACCTTTTTGTGTATTATCTCATACTTGGTGCTTCAAGAGAGTGTTCTGCACCTATGAGATATTCTTTTGCAGATCACCCCTCTGCCGAACTACTTTCGCAGATCACCCCTCTGCCGAACTACTTTCGCAGATCACCCCTCTGCCGAACTACTTTTGCAAATCATCCTTGGTCCAAATGACGACTGAGATCCTTCCACCAGAACCAACAAAAGAGATCTGTCAGGCTGAACACTGCATGAACCCATGCTCTTGACTTTATCTCATATTTATCTACCGCAGATGGTTTATATACCAGACCAGTGTTAACATTGTAAAAAGTACAGATCTTAAGAAATGAACATGTGAGTGCAGTGTTCAGGCTGACAGATATCTCTCAAGTTGGTTCTGGTGGAAGGATCTCAATGCCCACCTCTCAATGACGTCATTACATAGTAAAATATATGTGGCAATGACGTCATTGAGTGTGACGTCATTAAAAAGGGGGCGTGGCATTGTTTATGTTGTTTGACACACACAACATAGGTCGGTACATAGGTCCATGCAGGCTGCAATATTTTCCACACAGTTTTGCTTTAAATAGATTGGACATCAAACCAAAACTTTATCTCATACCTATCTGCAGGAGTTAAGTATGAGATAAAGTCAAGAACATAGGTTTGTGCAGTGTTCAGGCTTCCAGATCTATCACGTTGGTTTTGGTGGAAGGATCTCACAATATAGAGTGGCACTATGCCCACCTCTCAATGGCGTCATAACATAATAAATTATATGTTATAATGACGTCGTTGTGACGTCAGTGTGACGTCATTAAAAAGGGGGCGTGGCATTGTTTATGTTGTTTGACACACACAACATAGGTCCCAACATGCTGCAATGTTTTCCTCTCTGTTTTGCTTTAAATAGATTGGACATCAAACCAAAACCTTTATCTCATACCTATCTGTAGGAGTTAAGTATGAGATAAAGTCAAGAACATAGGTTCGTGCAGTGTTCAGGCTGACAGATCTCTCTCGTTGGTTCTGGTGGAAGGATCTCACTCGTCCTTCGGACTCTTGAGATCCTTCCACCAGAACCAACTTGAGAGATCTGTCAGCCTGAACACTGCACTCACATGTTCTTGCCTTAATATTCAACTTATACCTTTTTCTGTGGCATTCAAGTTGCACCTTATTGTGTGACATTCTATTTTACCTTTTGGTGTAACACATTATCCTCGCCTTATCTTGTAATCTTTATCTTCATTATTCTAATGAATAGATCCATTTAGATCATACAGGACATGGTTCCTTGCATATCTCACTGTTTAATAAGTATAGGTAAGAATAGAAGCTTAAATCACCGTTTGGAAATCAATTGTTTCGATATATATATATATATATATATATATATATATATATATATATATATATATATATATATATATATATATATTCTGAGACCATATATTAGGCGGAATAACATATGATAACACAAAATGTCTGCTCCATTGACCTCGATATATTTTTTCTTTGAAGAAGGTTATGAACAGATAGTTGATGTTTTGTAATTATTCTCTTCAAGGATATGTTTATGCTGGATTATGTGTCCGTATGTTTCGTAGATGATTACTTATAATCCCCGGAGATTACAGGAGATTATTGGCACACGGTGAGGCCGCAACTAATCACTTTTGTGTCAGTAGATAGTATACACCAATATAAGGTAAATAGGACCCAGCACGTACTCAAATGACCTCGGACTGACCTTGCCAAAACGCCTACTGCGAAGAACAAGCGATAAACTGATGCTGCTTGCCGGGATGATTTGCGAATATTATATGAAATATATAGCACTGATATCTGTTTACTCGTGCCCTGAGACAAATGATGCTATAAATTAGTAATTGGGTTTTGTTTATTATCGCCCATATAGAGTTCGTATTCTAAGAATCATATATTCCTTATTTATCCTGGGTCCGTGAAACATGAAGTGACATCCCCACAGATGGGATAGACCACACTTATAATTGTACTGCACAAGGAGGCTCCTTCCACGCTCATTGATTCTATTGTAACCATGGAAACACTCTAATAAGTATGTTAGCCTTTTGCCCATCAACTCATTATCAGATTCCCATCGGAATGGCTGGAAAGTTGTCCCTGACATAAATCTTCATCTGACCGAAGTCATTCATCATAGGAAACTACACTAGAACCTGAAAAAAAACTCTAAAAAGATGGTGTTGTATTCGTGGGAAATCCTTTAATTTAATTTGGCTATTGATTTGTGGATATTTTTGACAATGTGAAACCATTAAACCCTTCCAATAATTATCAAGGTTTATCAAACCTTTCAGGCCCCCCCCGCATTTTAGTTTCGGTTTTGCTTGTTATTTTCTTCTAAAGAGTTGAGTTGGACGATAATTAACCACGTGTAAATGACGCACCCAATATCTATTCAAGAATTTCATGAGCAAGCAAATGATAACATTTATGATCAGACAAACAATATCCTACTCCAGCTATTTGCTAGCCCTTTCCAACCTATTCAGTTGTGCACTTAAGAACCCCTCTAATCAAGTGTTTTCAAGATGATATGACATTTCTGGTCAAATATCCAGTCTGCAATTTAAACTCTGCCCACATTTTCTTTTCCCACAGCATGTTATTCCACAACGATTGAAACAAGTCTCAAAATGACTGCAATTACAGAATGGTCCGCAATTTGAAGAAAATATAATGCAGCTTTCTCATGACTTCCTGTGAATGGCGTAAAGGGTGAAGGTGTCATGGCTGCCATAGAAGCAGGCCTCCATTATTCGCTGATTGTGATGTAAATATCCTTCATTTTGATGTGAATAACCTTCACTTTGATGTAAATAACCTTCATTTTGATGTAAATAACCTTCATTTTGATGTGAATAACCTTCATTTTGATGTAAATAACCTTAAATGGAATGTTATATTTTCCAATAAAGCGGTAACATTCAATATCTTATAAACCTTATACCTGATAATACCTGATAATACCTTATACCTGATAATACCTGATAATACCTGATAATACCTGATAATACCTTATACCTGATAATACCTTATACCTGATAATACCTTATACCTGATAATACCTGACAATGCCTTACACCTGATAATTTTAGAATGCGGGTTACCAAGATAAGACATGTTCTGTGGTTAACGATGATACTGACAATCTAACCTGGAATTTATTTAAGCACATATCTTCTTACCCAGCTTTACTAGGCCTCTTCAATATATATATATATATATATATATATATATATATATATATATATATATATATATATATATATATATATATATATATATATATATATATGTTATATACTGAACCCGATGCAAAGGAGAGTAATATCTTCTGTAATTTGTATATCAAGTTTCTGTTTGGTTGGTATTACTATAATCTCCTTGACAAGAAACCTCAAAAGATGATCATAAATTCAGAAAAATTAAGAACAGCATCAGAACTAAAATGATGTGATTTTTGTTCTTTTTATGTCTTCTGTCTGTTGCTATTCGTGATATTAAAAGTGCTTGTCTATATTATTGTGAAGGTTTCCTTCCTCTTTAAAGCCAATGTGCTTGCTTATCCTAGACTCAATTCCTTTTATAACTTATTAATCAATGTTATAACTTGTGGTCAATGTTCTTGCTTTTAAAATACAGTACTTGAAAAAACTCAGGTAACTTTCAGGTTACTGAAAATAGAATATGTCTATCACGTTGTAGCGCACAATATACAGAAACCATAAAACAATAGGGTGCTGCTGCAGTAACTTGGTGGTCACGGCCGGCCCTGGTGGCTGATAACCTAATAATCACATACCACGACATCGTCTGCAGCGGAATAATGTAGATCACGCCCCCTAGTGGATATCTGAATGCCTTTTCTCTGTGATTTATAGGCCTCATGATGGAAATGTCTCTGTTAGTATGTACGCCGCCTGGTGGCTTGGCAATAACTCTACTCTCCTAATAAGGTGTGGTCCAAGACTCACTCAAACTTTATATGGGGCAGATATCGCCAGAGATCTCCGCACTGTACAAGGGTGAGAGACACTTCCAGGGGGTACCTACCTCTCATCCTCAGAGACACTTCCAGGGGGTACATACCTATCATCCCCAGAAACTCTTCCAGGGTGTACATACCTATCATCCCCAGAGACTCTTCCAGGGTGTATATACCTATCATCCCCAGAGACTCTTCCAGGGGGTACGTACCTATCATCCCCAGAGACTCTTCCAGGGTGTACATACCTATCATCCCAAGAGACTCTTCCAGGGGGTACATACCTATCATCCCCAGAGACACTTCCAGGGTGTATATACCTATCATCCCCAGAGACTCTTCCAGGGTGTATATACCTATCATCCCCAGAGACTCTTCCAGGGTGTACATACCTATCATCCCCAGAGACTCTTCCTGGGTGTACATACCTATCATCCCCAGAGACTCTTCCAGGGTGTACATACCTATCATCCCCAGAGACTCTTCCAGGGTGTATATACCTATCATCCCCAGAGACTCTTCCAGGGTGTACGTACCTATCATCCCCAGAGACTCTTCTAGGGTGTGTATACCTATCATCCCCAGAGACTCTTCCAGGGGGTACATACCTATCATCCCCAGAGACTCTTCCAGGGTGTATATACCTATCATCCCCAGAGACTCTTCCAGGGTGTATATACCTATCATCCCCAGAGACTCTTCCAGGGTGTACATACCTATCATCCCCAGAGACTCTTCTAGGGTGTGTATACCTATCATCCCCAGAGACTCTTCCAGGGGGTACATACCTATCATCCCCAGAGACTCTTCCAGGGTGTATATACCTGTCATTCCCAGAGACTCTTCCAGGAGGTACATACATATCATCCCCAGAGACTCTTCCAGGAGGTACATACCTATCATCCCCAGAGACTCTTCCAGGAGGTACATACCTATCATCCCCAGAGACTCTTCCAGGAGGTACATACCTATCATCCCCAGAGACTCTTCCAGGGGGTACATACCTATCATCCCCAGAGACTCTTCCAGGGTGTACATACATATCATCCCCAGAGACTCTTCCAGGGGGTACATACCTATCATCCCCAGAGACTCTTCCAGGAGGTACATACCTATCATCCCCAGAGACTCTTCCAGGAGGTACATACCTATCATCCCCAGAGACTCTTCCAGGGGGTACATACCTATCATCCCCAGAGACTCTTCCAGGGTGTACATACATATCATCCCCAGAGACTCTTCCAGGAGGTACATACCTATCATCCCCAGAGACTCTTCCAGGGGGTACATACCTATCATCCCCAGAGACTCTTCCAGGGTGTACATACATATCATCCCCAGAGACTCTTCCAGGGTGTACATACATATCATCCCCAGAGACTCTTCCAGGGTGTGTATACCTATCATCCCCAGAGACTCTTCCAGGGTGTACATACCTGTCATTCCCAAGACGGCTACTATCTTGTCAATAAGGTGACTACGGCTCCTCTCATTAGATATTTGAACTATAAAGCATTATCAGTTGGCAGCATTGTTGGCGGGTGCAGTGTTGACACTTCTACATGGGAGATAGATGGCGAATCAGTATCGCCATACATGGGAGATAGATGGCGCATCAGTATCGCCATACATGGGAGATAGATGGCGCATCAGTATCGCCAGCACACATCATATACATCATAATGCAACCAATTTCCTCAGCTGAATTCTCTTAAGATTCTTAAATCAAGTTATTTTATAGCCCATCGTGAAATTACACAAAAATATATATTTTGGTCTGCCATGGAATGTGTATTCAATAAACAGTATTACATTCTCTATGAAATATGGAACATGCAGTATTTGGTAACAATTTCAACAAACAACGGAATAGGTATTCTTGGTAGTAACATAGTAACATATGGTAGCCCATTCCATGAACAGCGGCACGTTGAGTATTGAGGGCATTAAAAGGTGTGCGACGTATTATACCATGTGTTTGGAGTGTGGCATCGTGTGTTGACTGGTACTATGTGTTTGTTGTATGGCATATCGAATGTTGACTGGTGCCATGTTTTGAGTGTGGCATATCGAATGTTGACTGGTGCCATGTTTTGAGTGTGGCATATTGAATGTTGACTGGTACCATGTGTTTGTTGTGTGGCATATTGAATGTTGACTGGTACCATGTTTTGAGTGTGGCATATTGAATGTTGACTGGTGCCATGTTTTGAGTGTGGCATATTGAATGTTGACTGGTACCATGTGTTTCTTGTGTGGCATATTGAATGTTGACTGGTACCATGTGTTTATTGTATGGCATATTGAATGATCACTGGTACCATGTTTTGAGTGTGGCATATTGAATGTTGGCTGGTGCCATGTTTTGAGTGTGGCATATTGAATGTTGACTGGTGCCATGTCTTGAGTGTGGCATATCGAATGTTGACTGGTGCCATGTTTTGAGTGTGGCATATTGAATGTTGACTGGTACCATGTGTTTGTTGTGTGGCATATTGAATGATCACTGGTACCATGTTTTGAGTGTGGCATATTGAATGTTGGCTGGTGCCATGTTTTGAGTGTGGCATATTGAATGTTGACTGGTGCCATGTCTTGAGTGTGGCATATTGAATGTTGACTGATGCCATGTGTTTGTTGTGTGGCATATTGAATGTTGACTGGTGCCATGTGTTTGTTGTGTGGCATATTGAATGATCACTGGTACCATGTTTTGAGTGTGTCATATTGAATGTTGACTGGTGCCATGTGTTTGTTGTGTGGCATATTGAATGATCATTGGTACCATGTTTTGAGTGTGGCATATTGAATGTTGACTGGTGCCATGTGTTTGCCTGCAGGGTGGAACGTGGACCCGGCACACATCTATTGATCATGGTGCGTGTCATATTTCTCCACATTCCTGCCTGCCGTCAATAGGAGTACAGCCCCAGTCAAGGACAACTTGCAGATATCAGTGCAAAACATTACGATATATTAAGTGTAAATCCATTTTAAAATCTTGTTTCGCATTAGAATAAACTTGACAGCGTCGCAAAGCTCTGTTTGGTATTTTTTAAATCAATGATTTTACCAAAGTGACTTATTTGACTTCAAATCAATAATGTTTTGCATTATAAGGTGCCTGCTGCACTACCTGTATCGCGCAATATGACATCGGCCCATTTTACTGTTCATTTGCCAGACTCGTCCTGCTGTAATCAAAGTTTACATATTCATGCTCCAACTCTCACGCTCTCCTTCATAGATAATTTACCTTCCCATGAAACTTAATGAGGTCCTTCCACAATAACAGGCACCATTCCTAGAGGCGATAATTTATGGACTCACACATTTGTTTATGAATCTGTCAACATTTTATGCTTAAATTAGTTTAAGTTTGAAAAATCATTTGGATGAACTTGACAAATTCACTGGCGGATCCAGATATTTGTGAGAAGGTGGGGGAGGGGTTCATTTGATTGTTGTATGAATGGGAAACGGGACCAAGCAAACAACTTACCAAACCCCCCTCACTCCCCACCCCCATGCCCCCCCCCCCTCCGGATGCGCCCCGAACTGATAAACATTTCATGCTTAAAGATCCTGAAATTGTATGGATAAAGCAATTCCAATGTGTCTGGCTCCATATTTGTGCAAGCACACATGTTAGATATATGAAAATATTCTACAGAGGCAAAGTGTGATGTTTTGCCGAGTTAGCCATTGTAAGCCACTGTAAGCCGTGGAGTGGGTAATCTCTCCTGTCGGGGAAGTGATGCATGCTGGTGACCCATTACCTGCTGACATCCGGGTAATCCCTCCTGGGTGCACACAGGACAATGCTATTCTGAAGCCTTCTCTTGTGGTGTCCCTCTTTCCAGAATCCGCACACCATCAATTCCACGGCTAAATATAGCAGCAGGTTCTGCAAATTGGTTGACTTGAACCAGTCGGCCGCCATCTCGACGCGCCCCACACACAGCCCACTGCTTCCCTTTTACAGTCATGAACATGGCGGCCTCAAATTAGCGCCATCTACAGGTTTGTGTGGTGATTGTAGCATGTTCTAGCAAGATTGCATGAGCCTCCACGGAACGAGCCAATACGTAAGATGTAAGATTGGCCAGTCAGGAAATGATGTTTGTATAACCTTGAACCTGTTATGGGTCTTAACTGAACCGTGGGAATGGCCAGCCAACATGCAAATATGAGCAGATGAGGAAATATTTCAAGATGGAGGACAGCCACTAGTTTGTCTGCTCTACCCGTAGTCGCTTGTAAATGATCACTATTTACTCCGGCAAAGTATCTACTGCAAAATATTAAGGATTTAAGTATTATTACAACCAAATCAAACTGAATTCAATAAAGTGAAGACTATGCAATGTCACGCAAGGCGTGTAAATAAAAATGGGTATTCCTTCTTTTATTAAAAACGGATGTGGCCGTGGTAGTTTTTAAAAAGATTGATTATTGTATCAAACTATTTCTTATTTTTGGAATAGAATATCGGGTGGCATTTCTGTGTGTGTTCCTCACTATCTATGCTCCGAACGTTGTACAATATGGCTGGAGTGTTTTTGTTGCGATTTGTGCGTGATGAAAGAAGATTGAGACGTGGAAACTTGGGCGGTCTAGCGATATTAGACACACAATTCGCTTGTATCCTTTGATAAGGAATTCAAACTTTATCGTTGCAATATATTTTCCATTATTTAAATCTGGAGTATATAATGATGTATGGCGTGTGCATTGTGTTTCAATGATTTTTCTCCTGGAAGGAGAGCAACAATGCATCATATATGACAGTCGATAATGGGGGACAAACAAGCTTCACTTAACCCCACCGCAGTCTACCCACTGCTCTAAATCTTAACACTCTTTATAAACCCCTGCTATATTGCAGATGAAATATAGTCTCAGTATTCTCTAAGTTCAGGTTTAAAACATTTCCACACAATGATAATTTGTTTAATGATGATGTAAACCAACACGATGAGATTCTACCTTTGCAATGATAGAATGTCAAATATGATGGATATCAAGCTTAATTGTAAGGCGTGTTTGCTTTCCTGGAATATTCTTAAATTACCAAATAAGGTTTTGATGTCTAATTCCCAATTGTTCAAGGTACAAGCTAGACCTTATCTGGCACTATGATTAGACCTTATCTGGCACTATGATTAGACTTTATCTGGCACTATGACTAGACCTTATCTGGCGCTATGGCTAGACCTTATCTGGCACTATGGCTAGACCTTATCTGGCGCTATGGCTAGACCTTATCTGGCACTATGGCTGGACCTTATCTGGCACTATGGCTAGACCTTATCTGGTGCTATGGCTAGACCATATCTGGCGCTATGCCTGGACCTTATCTGGAACTATGCCTGGAACTTATTTTTCACTATGGCTAAACCTTATCTGGCACTATGGCTAGACCATATCTGGCACTATGGTTTGACCTTATCTGGCACTATGGTTTGACCTTATCTGGCACTATGGCTAGATCATATCTGGCACTATGGTTTGACCTTATCTGGCACTATGGCTATACCTTATCTGGCACTATGGTTTGACCTTATCTGGCACTATTGCTAAACCTTATCTGAGTCTCCCTCGTGAAGGTTTGGCATCCTCTGCCGTACTCACATGTAGCTGAGTAGCCAAAGTTCAACCACCAAGCACATATATATTTGTGTAACAAAATCAGTGGAGACTGCTGTGGAGACTGACGGGAGACTGTTGTTGGGAGCACTGGGCCATTAGGAGCTGGCATGTGGCAGGGTGGATGAGGGAAGCATGTAAGTTGGATGGCAGACTGAGCAGCCTTACAATCTCCATGATTGATCAGCCAGGTTGTCCTGTTACCAGGCCTAATAACAAGGCAGGCGTCCGGAGACCCGTGGACCTGCCTACCCTGACAGGCCCTGCTATACCACCCCTGACAGGCCCTACTATACCACCCCTGACAGGCCCTGCTATACCACCCCTGACAGGCCCTGCTATACCACCTTGACAGGCCCTGCTATACCACCCCTGACAGGTCCTGCTATACAACCCCTGACAGGCCCTACTATACCACCCCTGACAGGTCCTGCTATACAACCCCTGACAGGCCCTGCTATACCACCCCTGACAGGCCCTGCTGCACCACCCCTGACAGGCCTTGCTATACCACCCCTGACAGGCCCTACTATACCACCCCTGACAGGCCCTGCTATACCACCCCTGACAGGTCCTGCTATACAACCCCTGACAGGTCCTGCTATACAACCCCTGACAGGCCCTACTATACAACCCCTGACAGGCCCTGCTATACCACCCCTGACAGGTCCTGCTATACAACCCCTGACAGGCCCTGCTATACAACCCCTGACAGGCCCTGCTATACCACCCCTGACAGGCCCTGCTGCACCACCCCTGACAGGCCTTGCTATACCACCCCTGACAGGCCCTGCTATACAACCCCTGACAGGCCCTGCTATACAACCCCTGACAGGCCCTGCTGTACCACCCCTGACAGGCCCTACTATACCACCCCTGACAGGTCCTGCTATACAACCCCTGACAGGCCCTACTATACAACCCCTGACAGGCCCTGCTATACCACCCCTGACAGGTCCTGCTATACAACCCCTGACAGGCCCTGCTATACAACCCCTGACAGGCCCTGCTATACCACCCCTGACAGGCCCTGCTGCACCACCCCTGACAGGCCTTGCTATACCACCCCTGACAGGCCCTGCTATACAACCCCTGACAGGCCCTACTATACAACCCCTGACAGGCCCTGCTGTACCACCACTGACAGGCCCTGCTGTACAACCCCTGACAGGCCCTGCTATACCACCCCTGACAGGCCCTGCTTTACAACCCTGACAGGCCCTGCTGTACAACCCCTGACAGGCCCTGCTATACCACCCCTGACAGGCCCTGCTGTACAAACCCTGACAGGCCATGCTATACCACCCCTGACAGGCCCTGCTATACAACCCCTGACAGGCCCTGCGGTACCACCCCTGACAGGCCCTGCTATACCACCGCTGACAGGCCCTGCTATACAACCCCTGACAGGCCCTGCTATACAACCCTGACAGGCCCTGCTGTACAACCTCTGACAGGCCCTGCTGTACAAACCCTGACAGGCCCTGCTGTACCACCCCTGACAGGCCCTGCTGTACAACCCCTGACAGGCCCTGCTATACCACCCCTGACAGGCCCTGCTTTACAACCCTGACAGGCCCTGCTGTACAACCCCTGACAGGCCCTGCTGTACAACCCTGACAGGCCCTGCTGTACAAACCCTGACAGGCCATGCTATACCACCCCTGACAGGCCCTGCTATACAACCCCTGACAGGCCCTGCTGTACCACCCCTGGCAGGCCCTGCTATACCACCGCTGACAGGCCCTGCTATACCACCCCTGACAGGCCCTGCTATACAACCCTGACAGGCCCTGCTGTACAACCCCTGACAGGCCCTGCTGTACAAACCCTGACAGGCCCTGCTGTACAAATCCTGACAGGCCCTGCTGCACCACCCCTGACAGGCCCTGCTATACAACCCCTGACAGGCCCTGCTATACCACCCCTGACAGGCCCTGCTGCACCACCCCTGACAGGCCTTGCTATACCACCCCTGACAGGCCCTGCTATACCACCCCTGACAGGCCCTGCTATACAACCCCTGACAGGCCCTGCTGTACCACCCCTGACAGGCCCTGCTATACCACCCCTGACAGGCCCTGCTGTACCACCCCTGACAGGCCCTGCTATACCACCCCTGACAGGCCCTGCTATACCACCCCTGACAGGTCCTGCTGCACCACCCCTGACAGGCCTTGCTATACCACCCCTGACAGGCCCTGCTATACAACCCCTGACAGGCCCTGCTATACCACCCCTGACAGGCCTTGCTATACCACCCCTGACAGGCCCTGCTATACAACCCCTGACAGGCCCTGCTGTACCACCCCTGACAGGCCCTGCTATACCACCGCTGACAGGCCCTGCTATACAACCCCTGACAGGCCCTGCTATACAACCCTGACAGGCCCTGCTGTACAACCCCTGACAGGCCCTGCTATACAACCCCTGACAGGCCCTGCTGTACCACCCCTGACAGGCCCTGCTATACCACCCCTGACAGGCCCTGCTATACAACCCCGAGGCCCTCCCAACAAGAAGGGACACGCCGGGGCTCGGCTTCCGCCCGCTCCCACTCGCTTCCTCCATACAGAATAATATGCCACTTCAAGGTCACGTGCAGTTAACATCCACTCACATCGCATCCTACATGACATCTAACTTCAAACTTGTGTCTTTATCTTTTCAACATGTGACTTCTGGAAAACATCATTGCTTCCGGAGAAACTGCCCCACTTGAACATGAAGTCCGTCCATTTTATTGTCTGTGAATATACCTTACAGATACAATGAAACACAAACATTGGAAGCGTTCACCATAACATGAAATGAAGTAGCCATTTATGGACGTTTTTCTACACACCTTTAGCATAGGACTCGTCTCTTAATCCCGCCCTTAACTTTCACGGCAAAACCTGTTTTATTACTCTCTTCATGGGAGAATTGAAAGATTACTTTCCAGATAGATTTTGTGGAGCTATCAATATTCCTGTGGGCTTGCTACTTCTCAAAAGCAATTTGAATGTGATTTGGTTAATTAGGTTAAAATATTTCCCTTGTGTAAATTTCTGAATACTTTAAGTTCAGAGCAGCGCAAGAAATCGATGGATGAAAGTCTGTGCAGTTCAAACATGATGAGAGGCCTGGTCTGGGTGGCGGATTGCCCGGCTTACACCACACACATCACCATAGACAAACATATCGCCCCCTTTCGTGTGCAGGCATTTACATTTCGTCTTTTACAGATTCAGAAGCGCATTGTTTCCATAGAAACAGAGGATCACATGCTCATAGCATAAACAATGTTTTTCGTTTCATTGTGTTTTGCTGATTTACATGTATTTAAGTGCGGGTTTGGTTGCTAGAGTAGGTATCATTGCTTATTTTTATATACCCTTGCTACAAACTGAAATAAAAGAAGACTCGTGTTTTAGTTGTTTGCCAGTGACATGTTTTTCGCTAATTTCGTTGAACACCACTACTATTATTTACGGACGGAAGCACGAGGAAACAGCTGTCCTTGATCGTGGGTGTTTCATGCAGGCAAATCGTCATAAGACCTCTTTGAAAAGACCAATGATTTGTTTTTCTGACCCTTTATTCTTCATACTACTCAATACATGTGTGATGTTTCTGATCATAAATGTTTTGTTGTGCCATGGTCTTTTTTCTCTTTATCTGGGTTACTTGGGTCACCATGATATGTTATTTCCGTTATATACCCGGTACAAGCAATAGTCGGGAAGATTTAAAGTTGAATAAGGCAGAGAGAGTGTTGCGCGGCGACTGCATTTGAACGCTTTACTGTATTAGCGTCAAGGTCATCTGTGATAGCTGTAACCTAACACATAACCTCTGTAACTAAACATTAAGCATTTGGTATTAAAATATCAAAATATATTCAAATTATTGAATTCATTTGTGAAGTCCAAATCGTTAAACAGATTCTCATTGAAGGATAGAGCAGTGGCGAGATTTGTTATCAGATTTAATCAACTGAACCCAATATTTACATTTGAAAGGGATACCTGAAAGCCCAGAGTATAATGTATAAACATTGTCTAAGACGATAGTTATTAGTAAATCAGATTTATCAATAAGAGAAAGGGGTCAAGGAATTATAATTTTGTCATTTAAAATCATATTTCTCTTCCAGAGGAAGCTTATAAGTTGGAAGAACACGGTGCATACAATTAATTCAGATACTGAAGAAGGGGAATTTCACGCTTATTTGGATCAGAGTGTCGAGTTTCTGGGATGTTTTGGCATTGTATGTTATAATTTGACATCAATACTTGTGTTTGGTAGTGAGCTGGATTGTGGTTGAGATTTATCTGCAGCACCTGGTATAACAGCTGAACCCTGCTGTGGAGCTCTCTACCACTGCCTTACCTGTATTGTCATATACCTGTCATCTGAAATAACAAAAACACTCAAATTCCACCACTTTCTGACTGCCCTCAAAACAAAGAACTTTACAATTGTCCTTAATATGATTGAGATTTTATCACTGGAAATTATGAGAAAGTCTTGTGATGAAATCACTAGATATGGGAAGAAAGACTAGACGTTCACAGACCAGACGTTCACAGACCAGACGTTCACAGGTAGAGTGCCAATATATTGAGACGTATGCCTCCCGATATTTTATTAGTTTAAGAGGGAAATCTATGAATGTGAAGCCGAAACAAGGGGGATTTTACCGATGCATCAATGTGCGTGTCTGTGGTGTCTACGTGTTCAAACATGTATCTACTTCATAAAAACACTATACATCCCACGTGATTCCTCAAGACAATATAATATGCAGCTGCAGCACCTCTCTGCAAGATATATTATTGTGGGATGCCGTCCTGCCGTGGAACCCTCTATAAGATGGGACACTTTAGGCCTGATTTTGTATATAATAGATTTGAACTTAATTTGTTGGTATTTTTTCAGCACTGGGTCAGATAGAAGCATGTCACCGGGACTCAGTGCCCTGTTTGAAGCATGTCACCGGGACTCAGTGCCCTACTTGAAGCATGTCACCGGAACTCAGTGCCCTACTTGAAGCATGTCACGGGGACTCTGTGCCCTACTTGAAGCATGTCACGGGGACTCAGTGCCCTACTTGAAGCATGTCACGGGGACTCAGTGCCCTACTTGAAGCATGTCACCGGAACTCAGTGCCCTACTTGAAGCATGTCACGGGGACTCAGTGCCCTACTTGAAGCATGTCACGGGGACTCAGTGCCCTACTTGAAGCATGTCACCGGAACTCAGTGCCCTACTTGAAGCATGTCACGGGAACTCAGTGCCCTACTTGAAGCATGTCACCGGGACTCAGTGCCCTACTTGAAGCATGTCACCAGGACTCAGTGCCCTACTTGAAGCATGTCACCGGGACTCAGTGCCCTACTCTTCTAACATTATCACCTTGACATGATAACAGACACAAATGCCTTCCATAAGCATTGCATATGAATATTGTATAACTCCATATATTTGCCTAACTGATTCACTCTATGTGGGTGGGCAACATGATTCATTTTGAAAGTTATATGCAGGTGTCGCCCCCTGCAGGTTGTATAGGTGTGAGCATATAAGTGTGAGAGCGGTAGGGCGTGGCTGGTACACAGGATAACACTCCATCGTGAAAGGGTTCTGCCTTATAACTAGTGCTACTACCTCTCACAGACATCTTCCTTCCATGCACCTGCCTGGCTAAGCACTTTGATGTCTCTGCCTTTATCCTTGTTATACAGAGAGTATTTCTATAGAAGAGTGTTACCTGTAGTTCTGGTTATCCCCTTATATGATGTATATCAACACTCGGGCCATTGAGAAATATTCAGGAAACTTTCAACCTCCTTTAAGTCATCCTAGTTTTAGTACGTTATCTCCCAGAAATATCTGTTAATGAGCTCCCAACACAACCATGCCCAACTTTTAACCTACCCCCACAACCTCCTACCCAATTTTGTTTAAAATTGTTATTGTAACTTTTGTTTTCTTTTATGAAGTAATTTGTTTTCAACTGAGAGGTAAATGTGAGTTGGATGCTGACTGGTAAGAAGTATGGGTTTGGGGCTGATAATGAGCCAGTCAGTGCTGTTAGGGATGGGTAGATGGGTTAAGGTGAGCAGATGGGTAGATGGGTTAAGGTGAGCAGATGGGTAGATGGGTTAAGGTGAGTAGATGGATTAAGGTAAGCAGATGGGTAGATGGGTTAAGGTGAGTAGATGGGTAAATGGGTTAAGGTGAGCAGATGGGTAGATGGGTTAAGGTGAGCAGATGGGTAAATGGGTTTAGGTGAGTAGATGGATTAAGGTGAGCAGATGGGTAGATGGGTTAAGGTGAGCAGATGGGTAGATGGGTTAAGGTGAGCAGATGGGTAGATGGGTTAAGGTAATCAGATGGGTAGATTAAAAGTCACATGACAAGAAAATTGTGAAAATGTTTATATTGAGCCATAATATATTACAATACATGGACATTGCATTTCAACATGTTTTACACATTTTTATAAATGGAGTACAGAATTATAGTGGATCAAAGTGATTTGCTGGACATGCCCCTTTTTATGTGGGTCAAATCAGGGCTGCTGAGATTTTGCCGGAAGTGACGCATGTTCGCCCTTCATGTTCAAAACAAACCACTCCAAGCCAGTGAAAGTCTGGAGGGATTGTAATTTATAAGTAATAACAAGAGTGTTGATGACATCTTTGAACCACTGGTGGCCTAATTAGCACATGTGGATAGTAGGTCAGATCATGTTTCACATCATAGTCACTTGGATTCTGCCTGTAGTGATGGGGAAGACAGGAATACAGCCAGCCTCCCAGTTGGGTTTGGCAAACTTACATCTGCCTATTGAGATTATTCAGATCCCTCAAGGGACTGAACTATTCTTTATCATAACATTATGGTCAAAGTCATTTCCTTGTTGTGAAAGAAATGTTGAAATCTCAAAGTTTAGTATCATTTTTACAGAATTTCTATTTTCATTCAAAATTCCTTTGTCTGTTTGAATATAAATACTGATATATGATTTAGTTGGGTACCCACTGACACGCAATGACAGACATTAAAAACAGACATTAAAAACTAAACATTTCAAATGGCCATTGAAATACAACTGCAATGCATAAATAATATATAACCAGACCTCAAAATTTAGAAGTCAAAATAATTTCCAGCAATGAAACAGATCTAAAAATATGTGTCGAATGCTTTCAAAACTTTTTTTTTCAATTATGTCAAACGAAGTTTAGCTCAACATTACTGAATATGAATAATATTCAACCAATTGATATTGTTACTGGTCATTGGTTAACAAATTAATAAATAAATTTTCAGTGTAAAGAAATATGGAAATATCAACTAAAAATAATTCATAGATATTTTAAAAGTGTGATCTCAATGTTCCATTTACAGTTTGAAAACCCTTAAACTTCATTCCATGATGTTTTGGGCTAGCTAATAAGTGTCTTGAAACTGATAAAAGTAGAGCAGGCCATAATTCAGACACTATACCCAATTAAGTCATGTTTGCTTATTTTCTTCAATTAAAGTAGGGATTGTGGGATGGGAAGCTGATGTAAATGCAAGTCTCTATTTTACAGCCTTAAGTTTTGCCATTAATCATATTTTCAATGGATGTTATTTGTGTAGAAGTAAGGACATCAGGTGTTATACATGTACAGACATAGGAGGAATATGTGTGCAGGAGATGCATGCGGGGCGCAATGACGTAGGCAGCCTGCTGACCCAGTTCTAGGTCAAGGGAGTAGGTTAATTACCCTGGGGGTTCAAAGATCTTGGATTATAGCTAAACTAAACATCAGACTGCAGAAAAAATTGTCAGATGTTTCTCAGAGGTATGAAATCTAAAGATTTACCACTTAAAAAAATTCTTGTCATATGACTTTTAAGGTAGGTAAGGACCCATTTTGTTGAGTAAGTTAGGCTTGTTTTCCCCGTCTATAAGCCATCTCCCAGGAACCAAATTGAATATAATTAGCACGGGATGTCATGTATTGCTCTCACACTGTAATTCTAGCTGGGTTATTTCATCAGGGCCCTGGCCAGTGGCTACTCAACCTAAAGCAGGCTCTCCGGATCCATAAAGCTTAGGTTGCCATGTACCAAAGGCGTATCATGGATATCATTGGATATAGACATGTTTGCATTGTATGAAGCACGGCTCATTTGCATGATGTCGTGAGGACCCAGAAAGTCATGAGTACCCGGTAAGTCGTGAAGACCCGGTAAGTCATGAGTACCCGGTAAGTCGTGAAGACCCGGTAAGTTGTGAGAACCAGGTAAGTCAGGGGGGCCTGGTAAGTCATGAAGACCGGTAAGTCGTGAGGACCCGGTAAGTCATGAAGACCGGTAAGTCATGAAGACCGGAAAGTCGTGAGGACCCGGTAAGTCATGAAGACCGGAAAGTCGTGAAGACCGGAAAGTCGTGAAGACCCAGTAAGTCTTGAGGACCCGGTAAGTCTTGAGTACCCGGTAAGTCTTGAAGACCAAGTAAGTCGTGAGTACCCGGTAAGTCTTGAAGACCGGTAAGTCGTGAAGACCGGTAAGTTGTTAGTACCCGGTAAGTCTTGAAGACCAGGTAAGTCATGAGTACCCGGTAAGTCATGAAGACCGGTAAGTCGTGAAGACCGGTAAGTCATGAGTACCCAGTAAGTCGTGAGTACCCGGTAAGTCTTGAAGACCAGGTAACTCGTGAGTACCCAGTAAGTCATGAAGACCGGTAAGTCTTGAAGATCAGGTAAGTCGTGAAAACCGGTAAGTCATGAGGACTAATTTTGAATATAACTATGCTTCTCTGTTGATTTCTTTATTTCCCTTGTTCATATTTAATGGCCACTTTGTCCTATGAAATATGTAATTGATTATTCAGTAAAATATCAACGGATGCCACACAATTGTTTCTGAAAATGAAGCTAATATACGAATACACATTAAGATTTGTCAAAAGTAGGAATAAAACAGGGTTGTTACATCTATGGGTGACATAGCTCTGCTCGTGTTGTATATTGAGAACGTGCTTGATAGTGTTATGCAATGCGAAGTGTCTTAGCGACTAGCCCCAGCCAGTGTGTACACCAGCCAGTGTGTACACCAGCCAGTGTGTACACCAGCCAGTGTGTACACCAGCCAGTGTGTACACCAGCCAGTGTGTACACCAGCCAGTGTGTACACCAGCCAGTGTGTACACCAGCCAGTGTGTACACCAGCCAGTGTGTACACCAGCCAGTGTGTACACCAGTCAATGTGTACACCAGCCAGTGTGTACACCAGCCAGTGTGTACACCAGCCAGTGTGTACACCAGTCAGTGTGTACAGTGATTCACTGCCTCATGGCTCACACAGGTAATCAACTGGCAAAATGAATACAATGTAAACCTGCTTCACATTGAGGCATTGTAAACCTGCTTCACATTGAGGAAAATCAATAGCAATTAAGCGGCCTTGTGGATTCTGACACTTTGGCTTGTTGTTATAATTGGTGCACCAGAAATGCCCCCCATTGTTGAGCTAGGTTAGACCGGAAATTGCACATTATTGATACCAGATTAGCTTCTAGTTGTCGACATTTCCCCCTCCATTATTGATATAAGATTAGCTTCCAGTTGTCACCATTTCCCCCGCCATTATTGACATCAGATTAGCTTCTAGTTGTCACCATTTCCCCCTGCATTATTGATATCAGATTAGCTTCTAGTTGTCACCATTTCCCCCTGCATTATTGATATCAGATAAGCTTCTAGTTGTCACCATTTCCCCCTCCATTATTGATATCAGATTAGCTTCTAGTTGTCACCATTTCCCCCTCCATTATTGACATCAGATTAGCTTCTAATTGTCACCATTTCCCCCTCCATTATTGATATCAGATTAGCTTCTAGTTGTCGCCATTTCCCCCTGCATTATTGATATCAGATTAGCTTCTAGTTGTCACCATTTCCCCCTGCATTATTGATATCAGATTAGCTTCTAATTGTCACCATTTCCCCCTCCATTATTGATATCAGATTAGCTTCTAGTTGTCACCATTTCCCCCTGCATTATTGATATCAGATTAGCTTCTAGTTGTCACCATTTCCCCCTGCATTATTGATATCAGATAAGCTTCTAGTTGTCACCATTTCCCCCTCCATTATTGATATCAGATTAGCTTCTAGTTGTCACCATTTCCCCCTCCATTATTGACATCAGATTAGCTTCTAATTGTCACCATTTCCCCCTCCATTATTGATATCAGATTAGCTTCTAGTTGTCACCATTTCCCCCTGCATTATTGATATCAGATTAGCTTCTAATTGTCACCATTTCCCCCTCCATTATTGACATCAGATTAGCTTCTAGTTGTCACCATTTCCCCCTCCATTATTGATATTGACATCAGATGTGGTTGTTTACCACCTCTTACCACCTCTATGCTGTTATCCTGAAGATGAATACGTCAATTTTCCAGCCAGTTTCACTCTCATTTTATGCTATTTACCTCAATATTCAATCTATTTCCATATAAGTGTTCTGTGATCGGTCTATTGTTGAAGATCTGGACTGTCAATATTGTCAGACTATACCAGAAGCCTTGAAATTAATACCAGAAGAGAAATATAGCCTGTTATATCAATTCTCAATAATTCCAGTCTGACGTTTCATTTTTAACTGCGATCTTACAAAATTTTCCCTACTGTATTAAACAACATTGGTATGTTAAAGTCAAATCAATACTATGTAGTGACTTATGTTGCAGAATTAAATCTTGAAATACCGGTGACAAATGAAATGGAATTGTTTATGACAAGATAGAGATTGGCCTATTGCAATATCACTTTCGCAGAATCATTTTCATAATGATGTCATAAAAATGTATCCAAAAGAGCATGCGCGCGCACTCTGAAACATCAAATTTGCTACGGTTGGATATTGCCTATGAAGAAGTGTTTATCAACGTATGGAATTGACCACACTTGACCCAAGTATGAAAGTAGATGAACTCCTTTAGCACCTGATCATAGTAAGCGGTTGTCAGGCGTATGTTATATATCTGGTGCACCTATCATGGCTGATATTTAAGCTGATGAGGAGCTATTGATCTTACAATATGATAGCAAAATATGACTAACTTCAAAGAGAAGCTTGGGTTTATTTGAAAGTGCTCATAAATGAGAGGTTAGAAAGTGTATGACGTACTGAACCGCTCTAACCTGTATTGATATCCACATATTGCAGGATTCCTCGCTAAGTTTGAGCAAGCGCATCCCTAATATTTAGTCAGGCAGTGAGGGCTGATTTGGGTTTAGTTATACTACATGCATCAGACAGGACAGCAGTCTGTAATATCAAGCGCATCCCTAATATTTAGTCAGGCAGTGAGGGCTGATTTGGGTTCAGTTATACTACATGCATCAGAAAGGACAGCAGTCTGTAATATCAAGCGCATCCCTAATATTTAGTCAGGCAGTGAGGGCTGATTTGGGTTCAGTTATACTACATGCATCAGAAAGGACAGCAGTCTGTAATATCAAGCGCATCCCTAATATTTAGTCAGGCAGTGAGGGCTGATTTGGGTTTAGGTATACTACATGCATCAGAAAGGACAGCAGTCTGTAATATCAAGCGCATCCCTAATATTTAGTCAGGCAGTGAGGGCTGATTTGGGTTTAGTTATACTACATGCATCAGACAGGACAGCAGTCTGTAATATCATATGTATACCTGTTCCCATGTTGGATAATTACATTTTCTGTTTCGCTTTCTGTTAAAAACATATATCAAAATAATATTTACTACAGTTTTATATAGTACTCAAATAAAACCAGGTCTGCTTGATAGGGTAACATGGAGAACTATTTGCAAAGGCAAGCCTAACACTTAGTGCTGAAATGACAATAGAGAAAAAGGTCTATGTATTCACTTAGATCTGAGTAATCACGTTTGTGGATTTCATCATCTGAAAAAAAGGCAAAACCAAAATATGTATCTCTATATCTCTACTAATTAGCGCGGTCCTTACTCTTATCTGCGTGTCATGAGACACACCCTTAATGAACCATAAAACGGTGAGTATTTTGACATGTAAAGAACAGATCATAAATATATTACTCGGTTCAAAGATAAACAGATAAATGTTGAAAATCAAACCAGTAAATGACACAATTTGCTGAATAATGTGATAGATAAACTTCAAAGCTAAACGACCTTAAGCTGTGCGCTCCTAAAATATCACTCTGGGTTTGGATGGTTCCCAAACAAATTCCAAATTAGTCGATCGTATATAAATAAGCAACAAACAAGATGAAATAAAATTAACTATATAAACATGGAATGAGTGAACCTGATTTTTACTTTGGGGTAGACCTATAGCGATACTGACATACAGAACCCTGGACCTTGGACCCTGAAAACAACAATGTTTTTCGTTTGTTTATTTGTTTGTTTGATTGTTTATTTTTTATTTTTTAAAGTTTGTTTGTTTGTTTTTTGTTTGTTTTTTTTTTCTTAAGGGGGACGAATTAGTCTATAACACTAGATTTTCACTTGGGAGTACTGTAATATCACTGTTAGTGTGACAATGTCGTAAAACAATGTCGCAAAAGGTTGCCTCGGCAGATAGCCCGTTTTAAAGTGAACAGGACACATCTGTGTCATGCAATGAGCCTTCACAATCTGCTTATATATTGAATATGGAACCACTCAAAGGAAAACAACAAATTACAATGTTCCTACCCTTCCTACAATACCAATCTTTTTTCCTCTCGCGCTTGTTTTGCCTTCAGGGCTGGATGATTGAGATTTCAACTCAATAGGCATTACGTCTATAGATTATCACTGTATTATCGCAATGTCATGCGTTTTGGCGGCCATCCATACTGCTACATAATAGCGCTTGTGCATTACGGGTGATAAGCAAATCTTAATGACCGAACGTTTTAGCCAACTATCGGAAAATCTCAGCTCTGGCTTGCTAGATTTTGTCAAATTTTTAAAATAATTAAATAACATTGCTTTTCATTTTTTTTTTTTTTTAATCAAGACTTGTTTTCTGTGACTCCCTCTCCTTTGTGGCAGGAAGTGTTGGGTGCGTGTTTACAGCCTGAAGACTTCAGCTGGTAGATTCCGACCATACACGTACAGCATGCAATGAACAAACAAAAGTCACCTGGTGCAACACCCAAACTGGAAGCTGCTACACAAACACCTGGTGCAACACCCAAACTGGAAGCTGCTACACAGTCACCTGGTGCAACACCCAAACTGGAAGCTGCTACACTAACACCTGGTACAACACCCAAACTGGAAGCTGCTACACAAACACCTGGTGCAACACCCAAACTGGAAGCTGCTACACAAACACCTGGTGCAACACCCAAACTGGACGCCGGCAACACAGTCACCTGGTGCAACACCCAAACTGGAAGCTGCTACACAAACACCTGGTGCAACACCCAAACTGGAAGCTGCTACACAGTCACCTGGTGCAACACCCAAACTGGACGCCGGCAACACAGTCACCTGGGGCAACACCCAAACTGGAAGCTGCTACACAAACACCTGGTGCAACACCCAAACTGGAAGCTGCTACACTAACACCTGGTACAACACCCAAACTGGAAGCTGCTACACAGTCACCTGGTGCAACACCCAAACTGGACGCCGGCAACACAGTCACCTGGTGCAACACCCAAACTGGAAGCTGCTACACAAACACCTGGTGCAACACCCAAACTGGAAGCTGCTACACAGTCACCTGGTGCAACACCCAAACTGGACGCCGGCAACACAGTCACCTGGGGCAACACCCAAACTGGAAGCTGCTACACAAACACCTGGTGCAACACCCAAACTGGAAGCTGCTACACAAACACCTGGTGCAACACCCAAACTGGAAGCTGCTACACAAACACCTGGTGCAACACCCAAACTGGAAGCTGCTACACTAACACCTGGTGCAACACCCAAACTGGAAGCTGCTACACAAACACCTGGTACAACACCCAAACTGGAAGCTGCTACACAGTCACCTGGTGCAACACCCAAACTGGACGCCGGCAACACAGTCACCTGGTGCAACACCCAAACTGGAAGCTGCTACACAAACACCTGGTGCAACACCCAAACTGGAAGCTGCTACACAAACACCTGGTGCAACACCCAAACTGGAAGCTGCTACACTAACACCTGGTACAACACCCAAACTGGAAGCCGGCAACACAGTCACCTGGTGCAACACCCAAACTGGAAGCTGCTACACAAACACCTGGTGCAACACCCAAACTGGACGCCGGCAACACAGTCACCTGGTGCAACACCCAAACTGGAAGCTGCTACACAAACACCTGGTGCAACACCCAAACTGGAAGCTGCTACACAGTCACCTGGTGCAACACCCAAACTGGAAGCTGCTACACAAACACCTGGTGCAACACCCAAACTGGAAGCTGCTACACAAACACCTGGTGCAACACCCAAACTGGAAGCTGCTACACTAACACCTGGTGCAACACCCAAACTGGAAGCTGCTACACAAACACCTGGTACAACACCCAAACTGGAAGCCGGCAACACAGTCACCTGGTGCAACACCCAAACTGGAAGCTGCTACACAAACACCTGGTGCAACACCCAAACTGGAAGCTGCTACACAAACACCTGGTGCAACACCCAAACTGGACGCCGGCAACACAGTCACCTGGTGCAACACCCAAACTGGACGCCGGCAACACAGTCACCTGGGGCAACACCCAAACTGTAGGCCGGCAACACAGTCACCTGGTGCAACACCCAAACGGGAAGCCGTCAACACAGTCACCTGGGGCAACACCCAAACTGGAAGCCGGCAACACAGTCACCTGGTGCAACACCCAAACTGGACGCCGGCAACACAGTCACCTGGTGTAACACCCAAACTGGAAGCCTACAACACAGTCACCTGGGGCAACATCCAAACTGGAAGCCGTCAACACAGTCACCTTGGGCAAAACCCAAACTGGACGCCGGCAACACAGTCACCTGGTGCAACACCCAAACTGGAAGCCTACAACACAGTCACCTGGGGCAACACCCAAACTGGAAGCCTACAACACTTTCACCTGGGGCAACACCCAAACTTGAAGCCGGCAACACAGTTACCTGGTGCAACACCCAAACTGGAAGCCGGCAACACAGTTACCTGGTGCAACACCCAAACTGGACGCCGGCAACACAGTCACCTGGTGCAACACCCAAACTGGAAGCTGCTACACAAACACCTGGTGCAACACCCAAACTGGAAGCTGCTGCTACACCACACCTGAATGTTAGTCTATATCAAACAATACACTGGTGATGAGTCATGTCTGTAAACAAAGCCAAAATTAACTCAAGAAGATCCAAACCTAATCCCTCCAAATATATATATATATATAAATGTGGAAAAGAAATGCCACTGGTGTGTGTGATATTATGATATTTTAAATATCACATAGATATAACCCATCTTCATGTAGATTAAATGCGGTTCGGAATCAAAACAAAATTCATATTGATTTTTTGCAGTTGGATAAACATGCTAGAAATTGCAAACAATTTTGGGGGTTTTCTAGAAAACAGTGTTGCCTTTTCAGATTCTTTCCTTTTTACCTTTTTCATTGAGCCATAAATTCCACTTTAAATGGCAAATAAAACATTACACGATGGTGGTGAAAAGAATGAGAATCTAACCAGCTCAAACATCGCAATTACTATTTGAATATTAACGAAACGTTTGAAAAAACCAATTCAGTATTTTCTCATTTTTCAAGTGGCAAAACAATTTAAGATCTTATGTTGTAAAGTGGGTTAAAACGTCATTTCTTTGCATATACATTCATCAGAAATATATAATTTTGTCGTTGTATCTCAACCAATTGAAGCTGTGCGCACCTAAAATATCACCCTGGGTTTGGATGGCTCCCAAACAAATGCCAAATTAGTCGATCGTATGTAAAATAATCTATAAACAAGATGAAATAAAATTAACTATATATATACGTGGCATGAGTAGAACGAGTGAAATTGGTATTTATACATTAGAGGAACCGGAAACAAGCGAGTGTCCTCTTCATCTCGGACACAGCGAGTGTCCTCTTCATCTCGGACACAGCGAGTGTCCTCTTCATCTCGGACATAGCGAGTGTCCTCTTCATCTCGGACACAGCGAGTGTCCTCTTCATTGCGGACATAGCGAGTGTCCTCTTCATCTCGGACATAGCGAGTGTCCTCTTCATCGCGGACACAGCGAGTGTCCTCTTCATTGCGGACATAGCGAGTGTCCTCTTCATCTCGGACATAGCGAGTGTCCTCTTCATCTCGGACATAGCGAGTGTCCTCTTCATCGCGGACATAGTGAGTGTCCTCTTCATCACGGACATAGTGAGTGTCCTCTTCATCGCGGACATAGAGAGTGTCCTCTTCATCACGGGCATACCGAGTTTCCTCTTTATCTTGGACATAGTGAGTGTCCTCTTCATCTTGGACATAACGAGTGTCCTCTTCATCACGGACATAGTGAGTGTCCTCTTCATCTCGGACATAGTGAGTGTCCTCTTCATCGCGGACATAGTGAGTGTCCTCTTCATCTCGGACATAGCGAGTGTCCTCTTCATCTCGGACATAGTGAGTGTCCTCTTCATCTCGGACATAGCGAGTGTCCTCTTCATCTTGGACATAGCGAGTGTCCTCTTCATCGCGGACATAGCGAGTGTCCTCTTCATCTCGGACATAGCGAGTGTCCTCTTCATCGCGGACACAGCAAGTGTCCTCTTCATCTCGGACATAGCGAGTGTCCTCTTCATCTCGGACACAGCAAGTGTCCTCTTCATCTCGGACATAGCGAGTGTTCTCTTCATTGCGGACATAGAGAGTGTTCTCTTCATTGCGGACATAGAGAGTGTCCTCTTCATCTCGGACATAGCGAGTGTCCTCTTCATCTCGGACACAGCAAGTGTCCTCTTCATCTCGGACATAGCGAGTGTCCTCTTCATCTCGGACACAGCGAGTGTCCTCTTCATCTCGGACATAGTGAGTGTCCTCTTCATCTCGGACATAGCGAGTGTCCTCTTCATCTTGGACATAGCGAGTGTCCTCTTCATCGCGGACATAGCGAGTGTCCTCTTCATCTCGGACATAGCGAGTGTCCTCTTCATCGCGGACACAGCAAGTGTCCTCTTCATCTCGGACATAGCGAGTGTCCTCTTCATCTCGGACACAGCAAGTGTCCTCTTCATCTCGGACATAGCGAGTGTTCTCTTCATTGCGGACATAGAGAGTGTTCTCTTCATTGCGGACATAGAGAGTGTCCTCTTCATCGCAGACATAGCGAGTGTTCTCTTCATTGCGGACATAGAGAGTGTCCTCTTCATCTCGGACATAGCGAGTGTCCTCTTCATCTCGGACATAGCGAGTGTCCTCTTCATCGCGGACATAGCGAGTGTCCACTTTCTGCAAAGTTATCACAAATCACATTACAGGGAAAACAATCGCAGACTACAGAGTGTCCTAACTTTCTTTTAAATATCAGCCACTGGTAGATGGAAGTAGCCAGATTAAAGCTGCCGATAACATCTATTCTGGCGTCACACATTTCAGCTCATCCAATTTCCAGTCCGCACCAAAATGGCTAAATCGAAATTGAAATTGCGGCGTCAACACGAGGCTGCCTTGGTGTAATAACTCAGGGACAGTAATATCTCAATGAGAACCCACTGCCCACAGCCCGGGGATTGTTTCAATTTGTCAAGTGTATGAAACACCCTAGAATCGATATTAGGGGTTTAATCTTGGGCGTTACTAAGGACATGATGTGCTTACCAAGAGGCAAACGCTTATACATGTACATCTGAATCGCTTCATTATGATCAGATATTTTGGTGAAGGTCACATAAAGGTCTCAAGGTCACATAAATGTATCAAGGTCAAATAAAGGTCTCAAGGTCACATAAAGGTCCCAAGGTCACAAATCAATATCCAACTTGATAATATTGCAATATTTATTAGTCATTAAATTATCTGAAAATCATTGCTTTTCTGAAGCGAATCGCAATGGACATTTTGGTTTGTGAAGAGCGCCCCCCAGTGGAGACGCTGGTCATTGTGAGGAGAGGGGAATCCCTGCTGCTATGGGAAGATACGATAGAAGTAGCCCTATTAGCAGGCAGTGAGGCAATGCGGGGCAGATGAGCAGTGAAGGTCAAATGGTCTGCCTGGATACCACCAACTTTGATCTCAAACCTTCGCTGAAATAGTCAATAAGACGCACCTGGGGCTAATGACACCTTGATCTAATGACACCGTGAGCTAATGACACCTTGAGCTAATGACAACGTGAGCTAATGCCACCTTGAGCTAATGACACCGTGAGCTAATGACACCTTGAGCTAATGACAACTTGAGCTAATGACCCCTTGAGCTAATGACAACGTGAGCTAATGCCACCTTGAGCTAATGCCACCTTGAGCTAATGACACCTTGAACTAATGACAACGTGAGCTAATGCCACCTTGAGCTAATGCCACCTTGAGCTAATGACACCTTGAACTAATGACACCTTGATCTAATGACACCTTGAGCTAATGACAACTTGAGCTAATGACCCCTTGAGCTAATGACACCTTGATCTAATGACATAACATGTCCTGCACGGACACCTTGAGCTAATGACATAACATGTCCTGCACGGACACCTTGAGCTAATGACATAACATGTCCTGCACGGACACCTTAAGCTAATGACATAACATGTCCTGTCCGGACACCTTGAGCTAATATCATAACTTGTCCTGCACGGACACCGTGAGCTAGTGGCATAGCATGTCCTGCACGGACTTCATCGCGCAAGATCAGGGTATACGGTCTCTTTTTCCATATTTGTTTAACAAAATTGCCAAAAAGGGCGAATAAACATATTTAATGTGTCCAGTAAATAGTCCAGTAAACTTCACTGGTATTTATCACTCTTTCTGTTATTGTGCCGTGTGTTCCTATCACGTGGAAAGTCTAAGCATTCTCCAGGGTGACCAGATAAGAATGATTTTCCTGGCTCAGTAATCTTCATTTCAAAATTCTTTGGAGCCAAAAAAGTCCATATGGATAGTAAAACTCTCCAGTAGTAATTGGCACCTTTTCAGAACTGGTTTGTTTTAACTGCCTTCTAATGTCTATATTTTGCTTAAAGCGAGATATAAGTCATTGCCACGTGGATACGCCAAATCAGGGGGCAATTTCCAACTGTGAGGTCATGTAAAGATTATGACCTTACCAACAGACAGCCCACACAGACAGGCTTGGCAAATGTTCGCATGTGGGAATTAGATTAGTCATTAAAGATTCATCCTTCCTGTAGCATCTTAACCTGCTACCAAGGTGACGGAGATAGCAGGACATCCCATCCTCAACCACAGCAACCCGCTCATCAATACAATACCGTCAGCAGTGATTTAACCATTTATATTGACTTGTCTATATGATAAATAGATTGGTGATTTAAGCTGGGTGTTGTCCTTATGATTCAATCATGTAGGTTGGTGCAGAGTACACATGCATTGTTCTGAGGGCTTTGAGAGGGTGAAAGCTGGATGATTCTCATTGATTGATGACGTATAGGGCGTTTGACTATTGTATGGAGTGATAGAAGCTTCTATAGTTGAGAGGAGATTTATGCAGGGAATCTTTGAAATGTTTGTGTTTTGACAATGTATGATGATGGTCAGCCCAATGTTGGTGGAGATTGATTAGTTGATATACCAGGTTTCTGGGTTTCTATAAAGCACTGCCACACACAGCCTCCTCATGAGAACATGTACTAATGACGTCATCTTTATAGATAACTAAGACACAGAGATCGACCAGGAAGTACTCAATATGTTACACTTACTGTGCTGAAGCAGAAACTAATCACCCGCCCTAACTCTATCGTGATTTCAATTTGATAATATACTTGGAATAAAAATATACTTGTAAGAATCGTCCAAATCTTCCACGTCATCATGCATTTCATACACCAATAAAGGGAAGTTTCAAACAGAATACATCTGACTAAAAGAATATATCAATCACAGTATTCTACCGGGGCCCAGTATGTAAATGTCACCTGTACATTCAAATTGCGACGTTAACACAATACGTGGACTTTTTGTGTTTTTGTTGCTGTAAACAAATTCTGGAAAATGATATCTTTGCTGACAACACCACTGGATGAGTAATGTTCTGTGCTAGATTCATGTTTATATATTCGTGCCTGGAGTAAAACAAAATATCATAAGAAATAATGGTGGAACTAATAATTCATTTTTTCTAGGCCAATGTGTGTTGTAATATATTGGTTTTATATAATATTTTAGAGTGTTTGTTTTGTCTGGATACAAGGTGATTGTTTTAATCCTCCGATCACAATGCCCTGCCCCGTTCGAATAAAGAATACTGTTTGTTTTCTTACATAATTATATAAGCGTGAGGATACAAGCTTATTGGCATAATAAATTACCTCTGCTTCTATGCTTGCTCTTACACAAGCTTCATCATTCAGGCTTATAGCTATATATAAGGCGTCTTCAATCTTGAGTCGCCGATGACTTGTTAATTAAACTGGGGTCAATATCAATGTATTATTCAATAGGTGCATGCTTCTCATTTGAGAAATGGGGTTCCTATTGTCATTATGGGAGGCGGTTGAAAGCAGTAACTTGAATATATTAAAAATGAGCTATAGACTGAAGTAGCCAAGCCTCTGAGTTTTAACTTTTTAGGATTGAAGACCTGCGGCGGCATATCTCAGAAGGTTTGATATATATAGTCTTTGTTCTGCACTATCCTGTGGGCTATTGGACTAGATGGGTTTCAGATATAAGAGACCAGGTGTGAAAAAGAGGTATTGTCTTTGGGCAGTGGTATATCTAAGGCAGTGGTATATCTAAGGCAGTGGTATATCTAAGGCAGTGGTATATCTAAGGCAGTGGTATATATAAGGCAGTGGTAAATCTAAGGCAGTGGTATATCTAAGGCAGTGGTATATCTAAGGCAGTGGTATATATAAGGCAGTGGTATATCTAAGGCAGTGGTATATCTAAGGCAGTGGTATATCTAAGGCAGTGGTAAATCTAAGGCAGTGGTAAATCTAAGGCAGTGGTATATCTAAGGCAGTGGTAAATCTAAGGCAGTGGTATATCTAAGGCAGTGGTATATATAAGGCAGTGGTATATCTAAGGCAGTGGTATATCTAAGGCAGTGGTATATATAAGGCAGTGGTATATCTAAGGCAGTGGTATATCTAAGGCAGTGGTATATCTAAGGCAGTGGTATATCTAAGGCAGTGGTATATCTAAGGCAGTGGTATATCTAATGCAGTGGTATATATAAGGCAGTGGTATATCTAAGGCAGTGGTATATCTAAGGCAGTGGTAAATCTAAGGCAGTGGTATATCTAAGGCAGTGGTAAATCTAAGGCAGTGGTATATCTAAGGCAGTGGTATATCTAAGGCAGTGGTAAATCTAAGGCAGTGGTAAATCTAAGGCAGTGGTATATCTAAGGCAGTGGTATATCTAAGGTTGTGGTAAATCTAAGGCAGTGGTATATCTAAGGCAGTGGTATATCTAAGGCAGTGGTATATATAAGGCAGTGGTATATATAAGGCAGTGGTATATATAAGGCAGTGGTAAATCTAAGGCAGTGGTAAATCTAAGGCAGTGGTATATATAAGGCAGTGGTATATCTAAGGCAGTGGTAAATCTAAGGCAGTGGTATATATAAGGCAGTGGTATATCTAAGGCAGTGGTAAATCTAAGGCAGTGGTATATCTAAGGCAGTGGTAAATCTAAGGCAGTGGTAAATCTAAGGCAGTGGTATATCTAAGGCAGTGGTAAATCTAAGGCAGTGGTATATCTAAGGCAGTGGTATATCTAAGGCAGTGGTATATATAAGGCAGTGGTAAATCTAAGGCAGTGGTATATCTAAGGCAGTGGTAAATCTAAGGCAGTGGTATATCTAAGGCAGTGGTAAATCTAAGGCAGTGGTATATCTAAGGCAGTGGTATATCTAAGGCAGTGGTAAATCTAAGGCAGTGGTAAATCTAAGGCAGTGGTATATCTAAGGCAGTGGTATATCTAAGGTTGTGGTAAATCTAAGGCAGTGGTATATCTAAGGCAGTGGTATATCTAAGGCAGTGGTATATATAAGGCAGTGGTATATATAAGGCAGTGGTATATATAAGGCAGTGGTAAATCTAAGGCAGTGGTAAATCTAAGGCAGTGGTATATATAAGGCAGTGGTATATCTAAGGCAGTGGTATATCTAAGGCAGTGGTATATCTAAGGCAGTGGTATATATAAGGCAGTGGTATATATAAGGCAGTGGTAAATCTAAGGCAGTGGTATATCTAAGGCAGTGGTATATCTAAGGCAGTGGTATATATAAGGCAGTGGTATATCTAAGGCAGTGGTATATCTAAGGCAGTGGTATATCTAAGGCAGTGGTAAATCTAAGGCAGTGGTAAATCTAAGGCAGTGGTATATCTAAGGCAGTGGTAAATCTAAGGCAGTGGTATATCTAAGGCAGTGGTATATATAAGGCAGTGGTATATCTAAGGCAGTGGTATATCTAAGGCAGTGGTATATATAAGGCAGTGGTATATCTAAGGCAGTGGTATATCTAAGGCAGTGGTATATCTAAGGCAGTGGTATATCTAAGGCAGTGGTATATCTAAGGCAGTGGTATATCTAATGCAGTGGTATATATAAGGCAGTGGTATATCTAAGGCAGTGGTATATCTAAGGCAGTGGTAAATCTAAGGCAGTGGTATATCTAAGGCAGTGGTAAATCTAAGGCAGTGGTATATATAAGGCAGTGGTATATCTAAGGCAGTGGTAAATCTAAGGCAGTGGTAAATCTAAGGCAGTGGTATATCTAAGGCAGTGGTATATCTAAGGTTGTGGTAAATCTAAGGCAGTGGTATATCTAAGGCAGTGGTATATCTAAGGCAGTGGTATATATAAGGCAGTGGTATATATAAGGCAGTGGTATATATAAGGCAGTGGTAAATCTAAGGCAGTGGTAAATCTAAGGCAGTGGTATATATAAGGCAGTGGTATATCTAAGGCAGTGGTAAATCTAAGGCAGTGGTATATATAAGGCAGTGGTATATCTAAGGCAGTGGTAAATCTAAGGCAGTGGTATATCTAAGGCAGTGGTAAATCTAAGGCAGTGGTAAATCTAAGGCAGTGGTATATCTAAGGCAGTGGTAAATCTAAGGCAGTGGTATATCTAAGGCAGTGGTATATCTAAGGCAGTGGTATATATAAGGCAGTGGTAAATCTAAGGCAGTGGTATATCTAAGGCAGTGGTAAATCTAAGGCAGTGGTATATCTAAGGCAGTGGTAAATCTAAGGCAGTGGTATATCTAAGGCAGTGGTATATCTAAGGCAGTGGTAAATCTAAGGCAGTGGTAAATCTAAGGCAGTGGTATATCTAAGGCAGTGGTATATCTAAGGTTGTGGTAAATCTAAGGCAGTGGTATATCTAAGGCAGTGGTATATCTAAGGCAGTGGTATATATAAGGCAGTGGTATATATAAGGCAGTGGTATATATAAGGCAGTGGTAAATCTAAGGCAGTGGTAAATCTAAGGCAGTGGTATATATAAGGCAGTGGTATATCTAAGGCAGTGGTATATCTAAGGCAGTGGTATATCTAAGGCAGTGGTATATATAAGGCAGTGGTATATATAAGGCAGTGGTATATCTAAGGCAGTGGTATATATAAGGCAGTGGTATATATAAGGCAGTGGTATATATAAGGCAGTGGTATATATAAGGCAGTGGTATATCTAAGGTAGAGGTTTATACACATTTGGATATTTACTACACTTTGATATGGGCGATTGATATTAAGCTACTTTGACTTTGACATATACTTAATATAATGTCAGACCAGACTTAGACTGAAGTTCCACCATGTCGCTGTATGCGTTGGTATCTTATCGATATTTCAACTGGTATCTTAATCGTTAAAAAGTGATATTCAATACTGAAGTTTGAAACATGAATAATGTCCAATCCCGCACATTTTGATCTCTAGGCTACTGAGAGCACAAGTGACAGTTACCATGGTAACCATTGTAAAGCAGCGCATTATGGGGGATGACATTGTTGGAAGGAGAGACCCAGGTGTCACCTGAATCCACGTTCTGGTGGGGACCTGGGTAACATGCCAAGCCAATACCTGGACAATAATGGCAGATAAAAGAGTAACAAACATAGATGCATGGACTAAGGCTCTATGAAGGGCGTCATAATATGACCAAAAAAAAAAAATTAACTGCCATAAGTTAATCACGGAGGCTGACACCCGTAGGTCAATAATATTTAATTCAATGGTGTACAATCGCCACAGGTCAATCGCTGAGGTCAACATCCGCAGGTCAATCACTGAGGTCAGTAACCAAAGGTCAATAACTTTGACCTTTGGTTTGGGAAAGGGTCACTTTGAGTATCACAGAGAAGGCAATACTTTAATATCACCGTATAAGGTCATTTCGAATATCACAGGAAAAGGTCACTTTGTGTATCACA
Organism: Amphiduros pacificus; assembly: GCA_949316495.1. Taxonomy (NCBI): domain Eukaryota; kingdom Metazoa; phylum Annelida; class Polychaeta; order Phyllodocida; family Hesionidae; genus Amphiduros; species Amphiduros pacificus. Next base: position 44,478,217 of record OX439008.1, on the reverse strand, counting down.
GAGACGGAAATGTAGTATATCATAGATTAAACTTTCAACGAAAGCCATTAAATGATTGTTAACCAAATATTCATATAAATGGTTAGTACAGGAGTGTTGTACATCCAGATGTTGAAAGTACCGATCAAATAGAGTGACAGGTTATGTGAAATACAAAGACCTGAACATCAATTACATTGTTTGTCACTCTTTCAAAATCTTATGTATGGCCTTTCAGAACCTTAGAGTAGATTGCATCCACTACAGAAACACCATCACCGTCCACGTCCAATAGGTGAAGAGTGCAAGTCCACTTGATATGGGACGTATCAACATCTAACAGTATTGTTTGTCACTCAGATGATTTCAATGGTTCAGGGGTCCCTTCAGGGGTATCAGTGAATATCACAGGAAATTATTTTGACTAAACGCATTGTGGGTACTTAGGTGTTAGATAATTACTGGGGACGTGCATTGACGCCAATCCAGTGTGATTCATGTGATGTGACTTGGCCAGCGCCACCAAGCGGAATTTAACAAAAACAGGCAGGATACATATTTTCCTTGTGTGACAGCTTCATGAATATTGCACTTTATCATCACACATGGAAGTAAATTTAACTCAAGACTACGATGAAATTTTTGGGTGTAACTAGGTGTCAAATCACATGAAATGTGCTCCAATGGGGATCATTATATGCTTTCTGGTACTCTCGTGGAGCGTTATAATTTCTCTGCACTAATAACTGTCCCATACACTATAGATATTTGGACTAGCATAGTCTATTCTCTGCCTCTTGTTTTGAGATTGTAAGTGAAACTGTAACTGTTTATTTCTTCTCAGCACAATTTGCATCCACCCACCAGGAGGTATTAATTAGATAGCACATCAAGTCATAATACAACTTGGTTTCAACCTTACACAATTACTTACCACTTCACTATCAATACGCACACTAACATAGCACAATTATGATATTTTGGAGAATATGTAAAACTGGTTATATATTCTTCTATCACGAGTAATTTCGTGTGTCATTATTGTATCATTATCATTGGGAGACTGAGGTCCGTGTCTTCACTAGGAGAGCTATTGATTTCATCATGGCTGTGCTGAGGTCCTTGCCTTCACTAGGAGAGCTATTGATTTCATCATGGCTGTGCTGAGGTCTTTGCCTTCACTAGGAGAGCTATTGATTTCATCATGGCTGTGCTGAGGTCCTTGCCTTCACTAGGAGAGCTATTGATTTCATCATGGCTGTGCTGAGGTCTTTGCCTTCACTAGGAGAGCTATTGATTTCATCATCGGTGTGCTGAGGACATGATGTATTCAGTAGGAGAGCTGGAATATTAGTGTCACCATCATAATGTCTCCTCAAGGCCACTTCCGGCTGCCCTTACCTCCACTTCCGGCTGCCCTTACCTCCACCCTATTCATCTAGAGTCAATCTTAACATAAACCAATCTCTACCTCACACGATTTCCGGCTACACTCAATTTGTTGCCAGACCTATTTACCGTTTATTAAGCAGCTATATCGATAGCAATCGAAACAATTTATGTCTAATCAAGACTAGGTATAGTCGCTATCTGCATATATGTTGTACAATCGACTGCTGCACTAACTGAAGGACAACTCATACACACTAAATATCGAGTGCATCCTTTCATGTTTATTTCTTGTAAAATGTCCTGATATAAAGAGTGATATTTCCTTCATGAATCATAAAGGTCTGCTTGTCACGTGACATGCACACATGTGGTTTGTTGTTCGCCATTTCTCTGTACAGCTTTCCATAAACAGCTTAAAGTTTCCTAAGTAACTATCAGGTCAAGGTCAACGGAGATGGGATAAAGACAATATCCTGCACCTGATTGTATGAATAAATAAACAAAGTCGGTCTATCACCTGTATAATTGAATCATAATTGATTTAATCATATTAAATCATACTTAAATATTTCTGTTATGTATAGAAATGTTGAAATAGATAGTGAGTAACAATCACGTATATACTTAAATTACAACTGATTAATTTATATTCAAATATTTCTGCTAGGTAGAGAAATATTGTAAAACATCATTAAAGTCCATACATTCAGTATATTATTCGTAGCAATGTGACCGAAATGAACATAAACTCCTTGCAAGATCAACCTCAACTCTTGAACAATGAAATACGTTTCATTGTTTAAGAAAGAAAGAATCTTTGAAGGAGAGTGAATATATACTCAGTAAACAGGACTAATGAATAAAGTAGAAATGTTCATTATCCCGGCCATTGCACAATAATTGATTTCTGTTGATTAGAGTGTGTATAATGTAACACGGTCAGAAGCATTGATACTGGCAGTGGGCAAAACCTTCACTTAGATATTCAGTCTTAAACATAAAACAAGCTCCCATATAAATTCAGATTTATGATAGTAAATTTATCTACATCACAGTGTATATTTATATTGAATCAATCTGAAAAAATACCTTCTTCATACCTTTTTAAATAAGAGTTTCATCTGATCTGGGAGCATCAATTATCTTTTTAAATCTTGCAGTCATATTCAAATAAGATTTGTGTCATCCATTTGTAAACTCGATTCCAAATTCTCCTCCTTTCCTTCTCTCTCTTCTGATTGAACATGGAACCTACCCTGTATCACCTCTGTAGACAATAATGGTGATGTATGAAAACCTAAGAAGCATCAAATAGCTCTTTGTTGCATTTTATCACATAAATTACATTCATTAAGTCTTTATATTCCTGCATGATAATTGAATGCAGGCTTTATGACATAACTTACTAAACGTGTTTAAGTCTATATTTTTAAAACCTTTGAATTTTGAGATAACCCCCCGCCCCCCAACCCCCGCCCCCCAGTATTCTCCCAACAGTCCCTGCTGGGTAACTGGCTGTAACATTGAAATGCATTTACTCATTCATACACGTACAAGTACAACACCTCAATGTTGTCGGGGCCTATTTGAAATTTACAGTCTGTCTTTTTTGCTCTTTTCATCGTAAAATGTATCATTTGTGTCTTATCTACATTTATTCTTAGTTTCAAATTGACACACCAAATATTCCAACAATATGACATTTTATAATTTATTCGCATTTCGTTTATAATATAACGATGTCATCAGCAGATAACAAAATACATATTTATCATTGTCACAAAAAACACCCTGCTGTTAAGGTATTATAGCTGAGTCACTAATGTATGTAGCAAACAGTGTAATCTATCTTATAAACTGATAATCTATCTGCTGGCCTTACACGACTGTCGGTGTTCTATACAAGTCAATGAAACAAACAAATGTGTCAAAATCCAGTTTGTTCATCAGCAAATTAATTCAATATGGCTTCAGAGTAAACAGTTTGTTGGAATTACTATTGGGATGACTATTGATTGATTAATCAATTTTGAAAATATCAAACCTATAAACCTGCGTTCACAGAAAGATTTCTTCATTGGTTAAATATAAATTAATTTGTCCATCATTGGAAGATGACACTGGTAGTACAATGACTTTTTATTGCAGTGGGTGTATAAAATCACTTTTACCTAGGTTAAATGGCGCCAAATGGATAACGCATTCTCCATTCTAAACACATGTTCGTTCTTTTTTATAATTTTTGTTATCCTATGAAATTATACTTTGATTAGATTAATATGAATCTTCAAATGATTATGAAGGGTCAATCTGAGGTCTGTCAATTTACATCCTTTTTAAAATTCAAACATGTTTAATCTATTTTCAAACACATTGAGCTTGTCAATAAATGGAAGTAAGGGGCGATCCATTTGATTTTTGTGGGGTGGGGTGGGACAGCAGTACTGGATGAATAATTTTTTTTTCTTTGGTAGGGTGGATGAATAATTTTTTTTTCTGGTGTGGGGTGGGTGAATACTTTTTTTTTCTGGTGTGGGGTGGGTGAATAAATTTTTTTTCTTGTTAAGGGGCGATCCATTTGATTTTTGTGGGGTGGGGTGGGACAGCAGTACTGGATGAATAATTTTTTTTTCTTTGGTAGGGTGGATGAATAATTTTTTTTTCTGGTGTGGGGTGAATGAATAAATTTTTTTTCTGGGATGGGGTGGGTGAATAATTTTTTTTCTCCAAAATCTCCCACCCCACCCCACAAAAATCAAATGGATCGCCCCTAACGGGATTTCCAGTATATGTGAACATTCATAAATCACCCACTTACAAGTTATCATTCCATATATTATTTCATAAGACCTCAGCATATCAGTATCTTTGAGAATTAATCTCAAATCTATAAATTGCTCTAATATTGTTAATTAAGACCCAGTGAGCTCGAATTTGAAAGATATCGAAATATGAGTTTCATTTTCAAGGTAATTCTAAAGTCACTTCAAGGTCACTGGTAACGTTTTATAAATATAGCCTACATTAGTCTGAATTCAGGCATGTATCATTGGTAGATATAGTCCACAGAGTAAAAACGTTAAAGGCTTATGTCTGTCATTTCAACTAGGTCGGGCCCTAACATTTGTACCGAAATCAATACCTTTTTCGGGTAGGGTTTTCAAGTGATTTATGTATGTTGGATGAGAAGAGGCCTATACAAATTATTCTACCTATGTTTTCACCTGGTGTATGCACTCTATCAATTGTGTAAACATAAGACAACATATCCAGGCGGCCATGTGTCGGTACAATACGCAGTAGACACACGTGTCAACAAGAATATTTACTCCTATTAAATATTAATCACACATAAGACCTATATACTCATATTTCTGAACCAGAATGGTAAACATTTTATCCATGATGAATATAAAAATATAGGATGAGTTTTTTCCATTTGTTTTGGACATAAAATAATATATTCGCTATGCATATTTCTGTTAGAAACTACCTCTTTGATGCAGTGTACATGAATGTTCCTCTTCTACTGACAAGCGTTTATAAAATACAAACTGAATTTGCCAGTTCCTATGGCATTACTTTGCTACATATATATTGGAGATAGGGGGTCATCCTGAGACAGTTATGTGGATAGAATTCATAGAGAGGTCATGTGACCCTGAATTGACATATGGGGGTCAGGTGGGTAGACTGACTCGGTCAGGTGGGTAGACTGACTCGGTCAGGTGGGTAGACTGACTCGGTCAGGTGGGTAGACTGACTCGGTCAGGTGGGTAGACTGACTCGGTCAGGTGGGTAGACTGACTCGGTCAGGTGGGTAGTCTGACTAGGTCAGGTGGGTAGACTGACTGGCGGCCACATTCGCTAGAGGGAGACACTTGGGCTCCTACAACTGCCACAAATAAACAACACAACCTCTCTCGCGAACCAATACACGCCAGTACATCATCACAGTGGAGCAGTGCCTTCTCCGGACCTCAATATCATGTTGATACTTATAATAGTAAAAATGTATACATTTATGATAGATTGAATTTAATATATATATATATATATTTATAATGAGATATATACATATATACATTTATAATAGTTAAAATACAAAATGCATACATTTATAACAGTGAAGGTAGAAATTATATACGTTTATAATGGTTAGGATATAAAATGTACACATTTTATTTATGATAATGAAAACACAAAATGCAGACAATTATAACAGTTAGAATACAAAATAGAGACATTTTTAATAGTTACGATACAAGATGTATACATTTATAATAGTGAAGATATGATATGCCTTTGGTGTACATTAAGCGGCAACATCACCTTGCTTATATTCTCGGCGTACAGCATGCTAGAAAAGGAACTGCAGGATATTGAAATCGGCGACCAATCGCATAATGCATCTCAGTAGATGTATGTTAAAAGTGCAAGTCAGACATATGAAGATTAAGGTTACCTGATGCAGGCTTGCTGCTGAGGCTGGCGTGATGAAGACGGCGACATGGTGCTCCTACTGGCTGCAGGAGAGGAGGAGATCTGCTTGCAGGGCCCGCTGTAACACGCACTAACACTCTCTCTCCAAACGCTACTCTCCAATAGTAATATTAACTGTTTGTTCATGTCTATTGTGGTATCACCCATATCTACGATACACGGCGGGGTAGCAGACGTACCCCGTCCTGCCCAGGGTGGAAGCAGGCACCCTCATTGTATCACACTAGCTATCGGGGTATGGTCCTCGCCCGGTTAGAAATCATCAAATACCACCAGAGCGGTCCTCCCCACCGCCGATGACGTCGAGCACCTAGCCCCTCAGCACAAATAATCGATGCCGCCTTGCCCAAATAGAGCGGCGGCGGCAGCAGGCAGCACGTGGAGAGGCGTCTGAGCCCAGGGCAGGCAGTGGGCCTACGTCTCAGCCTCCTCATCAGCATAATTTCCCCATTCTCATCTCCGCCATACCTGCCACTACTGCCTCCTGTGTATCAATGCGACAGCCAGACCGCCTTCACCATGTGACATTCTGTGTATCTGACACGATGAGTGGACAGAGACACTGACCGCTACATCAGAGACACTGACCACTACATCAGAGACACTGACCGCTACATCAGAGACACTGACCTCTACATCAGAGACACTGACCGCTACATCAGACACTGACCGCTACATCAGAGACACTGACCACTACATCAGAGACACTGACTGCTACATCAGAGACACTGACCGCTACATCAGAGACACTGACCACTACATCAGAGACACTGACTGCTACATCAGAGACGCTGACCGCTACATCAGAGACACTGACCGCTACATCAGAGACACTGACCACTACATCAGAGACACTGACTGCTACATCAGAGACACTGACCGCTACATCAGAGACACTGACCGCTACATCAGAGACACTGACCGCTACATCAGAGACACTGATCACTACATCAGACACTAACCGCTACATCAGAGACACTGACCGCTACATCAGAGACACTGACCGCTACATCAGAGACACTGACCGCTACATCAGAGACACTGATCACTACATCAGAGACACTGACCGCTACATCAGAGACACTGACCGCTACATCAGAGACACTGATCACTACATCAGAGGAGAGGTCATTGTCCTCCAAATATTGCTTTATTCTAAACTCTGCATTTGCATTATTGTACCAAACTCAGAGTAAATGTTTCTGTCCTTGTACTATTTGTACCACTATAAATGTCTATGTACTTGTACCACTGTGTATGTACTTGTACCACTGTATATGTACTTGTACCACTCTATATGAACTTATACCACTGTATATGTACTTGTACCACTGTGTATGTACTTGTACCACTGTGTATGTACTTGTACCACTGTATATGAACTTGTACCACTGTGTATGTACTTGTACCACTCTATATGAACTTGTACCACTGTATATGTACTTGTACCACTGTGTATGTACTTGTACCACTGTGTATGAACTTGTACCACTGTGTATGTACTTGTTCTGCTCTATATGTACTTGTACCACTCTATATGTACTTGTACCACTGTATATGTACTTGTACCACTGTGATATTAACCTTCACCGGGTCTTATATGACGGACTGGGCGTGATTAATGGCGATCATCCGGATTATGCGATCATTTCATGGATTTCAGAATCAATATCACAAACATTAATACCAGATATGACCATACTAATAACCAAGGGTAGCTTTTAATGATAGATCTTCGGTAGTCCTTAATATAATGTTGCTATTATCGTATCACCTTGATCAAGCCAGCAGAGCCATAGTCTGTGATGGAGTTCGCACGCTTATTATCATCAGTTCCTCTGTGATGATCCAAAGGTCATGGGTTCGATTCCCGGTGTAGTTGACAGTAAATTAGTGATACCATTTCTCATATACTTGGTGGGTTGTCATGTCTAGGATCTGCATGTGACATATGACAATTCATTGAGGCAGCACTATCTGATACAAGTAGGTCTCGTCATGAAATGACTAATATAATGTTGAACGTGATGCAAAAAAAACAAAATAAACAAACAAACAACAAGAAACAATTGATCAAGCCTTGAGAATATGCGTTGGAGAATATGCGTTGTGAAAAATTGATTTCTGGGATATGAGAGGTGGAATTTTTACATTTTGAATTTAGGAAATGGAATTGTTAATCTCTTTTATTTTGTTTCCTTCCAATTATTTTGTTAATCCCTTTTCTTCTTTGACACTATCTTACTGTGTTCGCTCAGTGGTAATGTCCTTCTAATCTCAGCTATATTTCCTAATCACTTTACCCCCAACATGGACCCTTAATTATTCCTTCAATCTATTTTAAAAAAAAACATGAACAGGAGTCTGCAGGCAATCCAAATCAAACTCTAATCTTTTTTTCTTTTCAGTCAGATTTTTGGCAGTTGAAGAATGTCAAAGGATTATCGTGCATGGTCGTACTTCACCAAAAAGTAGACTCATTGCAATAATTGTTTATATAAAACGGTCTTGTGATGTTATTGGATTGTTCTTTGGTGTCTGGTTTTATTACATTTTCATTTCAATGACTGGACATCTTACTGTTAACCATTAGAATACTTGTGTTGTCATGTGAGTTGATCCTTGTAGCGTTGGTCTGTTTTGTAGTTTCCTTTCTTTCCTGTGTAGTAACGACTGGAATAATGCCATAAGAAGCTAATTCATAAGATATATCTGATGGACTCACTGATTAGTACACTCATGTGTTGTTTACTCAGTTTCTCAATCATTCGTCTATGATTAGATATCATCATATTGTACATACATAATATATATATATATATATATATATATATATATATAGGTGTGTGTGTATGTGTGTGTATATATCCATGTGTAATTAGAAGTGTTGTGAATTATGAAATGTGTTTATGATAAATGTGTGTGTTTACAGAAATATTCCGGATCATGATGTACATATGCAACATATAAATAATTAATATATAAATAACTAATAATCAGATGCACAACACCCGGGGCTCTTGAATGTGTTTGTCAGTCTGACATCTAATCAACAAAAGGAAATTACTAACCAATGAAAAGGAGATGCTGTCACTACCACCGTACCACAGCAGTCAATGCAACATAATGCTATTCTGTATGTCTAGCATCATCATGTAGAGATGGTGATAATTCATGACAATAAACCTGATTACTGCCATTCAGCAATTAGGAACATTGATATCAAAGAATAAGGACGTGACTTGGCCGTGAAAGTAGGTCTGTGTTGATCCCGAGCCAGGCCTCATGGTTCGGGAAATACAATACGACAGGAGTTGCTGCAGTTGGAGCTTGCCAGAAATTGATTTATCTATACATGGCTCCTCTCACCTGCAACAGGTAGAGGTCCCCATCACAAGATATTTATGATTGCAAATGCTTGCAGGAGACACTCACAGCCATAGAGACGCATTTGCCTGTAAAATCACATCTCTTACCTAAATACCAATACAAATGTGTAAACCAAAAGCGGTAAAATAATGCATGATGTTCAAAGTATAAAAGTAAAAGGAATCATATATTAAATGAGTTTCCGTCAAAGTTGTAGATTTATTTATTTATTTCACCCCATACTCCATGAATCTTAGGACGATATATTAATTGGACAATGTTATATTGCAGATTCGTGATATGTTTTTACTGTAGGTGGTATGCCTATATATGTTTGGATTGCAGGTGAAATGTTTGGATTGCAGGTGAAATGTTTGGATTGTAGGTGAAATGTTTGGACTGAAGGTGACATGATTTTATCGAAGGTAATATATTTGGATTGTAGGTGGTATGTTTGGATCGAGTGTGAAATGTTTGGACTGAAGGTGGTATGTTTGGACTGAAGGTGTTATGTTTGGACTGAAGGTGGTATGTTTGGACTGGTGGTGGTATGTTTGGATTGAAGGTGGTATGCTTGGACTGAAGGTGGTATGTTTGGATTGAAGGTGGTATGTTTGGACTGAAGGTGGTATGTTTGGATTGAAGGTGGTATCTTTGGACTGAAGGTGGTATGTTTGGACTGAAGGCGGTATGTTTGGACTGAAGGTGGTATGTTTGGATTTAAGGTGGTATGTTTGGATTGAAGGTGGTATGTTTGTACTGAAGGTGTTATGTTTGGATTGAAGGTGGTATGCTTGGATTGAAGGTGGTATGTTTGGACTGAAGGTGTTATATTTGGATTGAAGGTGGTATGCTTGTATTGAAGGTGGTATGTTTGGACTGAAGGTGGTATGTTTGGATTGAAGGTGGTATGCTTGGACTGAAGATGGTATGCTTGGATTGGAGGTGGTATGTTTGGACTGAAGGTGGTATGTTTGGATTGAAGGTGGTATGCTTGGATTGAAGGTGGTATGTTTGGACTGAAGGTGGTATGTTTGGACTGAAGGCGGTATGTTAGGATTGAAGGTGGTATGTTTTTATCAAAGGTGGTATGTTTTTATCGAAGGTGGTATGTTTGGATTGAAGGTGGTATGCTTGGACTGAAGATGGTATGCTTGGATTGAAGGTGGTATGCTTGGATTGAAGGTGGTATGTTTGGACTGAAGGTGGTATGTTTGGATTGAAGGTGGTATGTTTGGACTGAAGGTGGTATGTTTGGACTGAAGGTGGTATGTTTGGACTGAAGGTGGTATGTTTGGATTGAAGGTGGTATGCTTGGACTGAAGATGGTATGTTTGGACTGAAGGTGGTATGCTTGGATTGAAGGTGGTATGTTTGGATTGAAGGTGGTATGCTTGGATTGTGAGTATTGTTCTCATGTAGGTCATTTTTGTGTTCATTTCAGACTTTCTGTAAATATGAATTGGAAATATAATATGAAATTTCCACACAAGTTATACCATGCAGAACCATCTAAACCTCAGGGTTTAGATGGTTCTGACTCTAACAATAAGACATGGAGACCAACTCTATGTGAATGACTCCAGGCTGAGAATGCAGTAAATGAGAGATGTCAATGGTCTGGACGTATGACTGCAATATCAGGCTTTTACATAAGCACCATTAAGACAATCTGGCTTTCAAGTTGATTTGGGTTTTTTCACTTTCCAAATATTTTATTTTTTTCTGTGATAAAATGTGTTCTTGATATCTATATCAAATGTCTATGTCTTAAAGAGCGATGTCTGATTGCACTGGGTGTTAAAAGTACCCGGATGTGAATATATACACAGAGAAGTAGTCAGCTGACGCCAGGAATTCCACTGCTTCACCGCCCATTGTGAGGAAATAGAAGCTTGTCTCGCTCACACAACATGCAATTATATCCATGACAAATGAGTAATATCAATTAGGAAGTTCAAGTCTGGAGAACATCTGCCTCCAGACAGGAGCAGTCGCTCAGGCTGGCGTACCTGTGTTTTTCAAACTGTGTGGGATGTGTGTTTGTGTAATTGAGCACAGAAAGAAAACATACTCCAGGTGTATGTCAATGAAAGGTCAGATTATCCTCAAATTGTGAGCCCAAGGGTAAAAGTACGTTGAATTTGTGCTACATATGGCAAAGTCTGTAAGACATTTCCTATATTAGACAAGAAATAAGCCACCAGGATTCAAGTTTAGCTCTTTTTAAAGATTGACTGGGAATGTTTCTTTTACATTATTATAACGTACAAACTACGGTGAGATATTGACTCAACCAGTGAGATATTGACTCAAGTGCGAAAAACCGTTTATGTTATCGTATATTTCTATAGCAGTCAATCAATCTTCTTTCCTGAGAAAATATTCTGGCCAAAATGTATAATGTTTACACCACTTGTCTTTATATATGAAGGTTTTTGCCATTTTAAAAGTTGGTTTTTTTTAGATGAGTCAATTTTCGCAATTTCGAAATACACAATCTTGTGCAAACATTTTGATGAATCCTTGATTTCCTTTTCAAACTCCAGCCATTTCATCGTTGTTACATAATTTGGTAGTGGCCGTTATACTTCAACCCTAACTTGTGTGCCTCCAAATTTGGACATTTCTGCATCATTGCTAACATTGAGGAATTAAAACTCAAACTCCTATGTTGTCGATTCCCCCAGTTAATTGCTCCGTTATGGTTACAACAAGTCTCACCAATAACTACAATAAATATCACGGTCTGTATTCTGAGGAAATTAATGAACGCTCCTTTCCTTGTGACTTCCGGTGATGAAGGTGTCATGGCTGCCACATTAGCACATTCTAATTATTTGTGTAATTAACGAAATCTGTAAAAATGTTGATTTAAGAAACTTTTTATTGTTTTTTTTTATAATTTCCCATAAACAAGTAAACAAAATAACATTTTATTAGCCTTATATTCATAGCATTGTTTTAATATATAGAAGGCCAGGTGTGTTACATTCTCAACCTGCTCGAATGAGCGCTGTTTGCAATAAATGGTGTTTCTTAGAAAATAATGGATCAATTATTTGAAAAGAGGGAATTTTAAAGCTGATTTAAATGTTTTGGTTTAGTAAAAAAAAGATTCATGTTATAAAATAACAATGAAACAAGTATTGCTGTGATTTTAAGGCCCCCTGCCAATCTCTCCGACCAATGATTAAATATAGTGGAGTTGTACAGTTCTGATTCCGGTAAAGTTGTACAGTTCCGGTGTATACTTTTCAATGGGGGGAAAACGGCAGTCGGTCTATTGCAATACGTACATGATTTCAAATATGTTGTCTATGACAGCAATATATACGGTTTTTTTAGGGCATTAAAAAACGAATAGAAAATAGCAGCGAAAGAATTTGCACCTATTATTTTACGGTAAAGATCATCCATGATACCTGTAGCCATGCTATTTAAACACTGAAACTATGATGGCCGAAAGTTGGTTGAAAAATGCATCAAAATTTCTGTGGGGACTAACAGGTAATGGAACGTTAATTCTTTCTGTCGACGTGTTGCTCCTCACAAGAGAAGTCACAAATTTAGAAAAAGAAGTGTAACATTTCTAATTTGAGTTCTTAACAGTATAATGGAATACAAAGCACATATTAATGTTTATTCATTTCCTAGTTGAGATGATGTGTTTCAAATGGCATCATTGTTTATCTGTATGTATTGTGGTGTGTGTCGGCAACGGTCTTGGCATTCACCTTGTTCTAGTATTGTTATGGTAACTATCTAATGTAAGATTCTACGCGCTGGTTCGTTTTATTTTAAATATATAAGGTCAGCAACAACAAGCCCTTTTAGACTGAATCTTGATGTTAATCATTTTGTGGACTGAACTCTCTGTGTAAATATAGCGGCCCAGCTTGTAGAATATCCTGCTGGGGAGTTTGGCATTCTCAGAAAATGTTCTGATGTCCGGGCATGGGAGCTTAGAACATTGCGTTACCATGATGTCAAATAGCCCATGGTGAAATTGATAAATTCTGGAGCCTGAATAGGCAGACCTGATGGAACACCTCAATGGAAAATGGGAAACTACTCTTTGCTTTTGGAACAGAGAATACCAAGACAATTTTTATTGGGAATTTTAGTTATTCTTGATTCTCACATTTTGAGTTTGACACAGATTCACTCCCCTCCCTGATGGAAAGATGGCCCCTGATGGAAGGATGGCCCCTCATAGAAGGATGGCCCCTCATAGAAGGATGGCCCCACATGGAAGGATGGCCCCTCATAGAAGGATGGCCCCTGATGGAAGGATGGCCCCACATGGAAGGATGGCCCCTCATAGAAGGATGGCCCCACATGGAAGGATGGCCCCTGATGGAAGGATGGTCCCTCATGGAAGGATGGTCCCTCATGGAAGGATGGCCCCTCATGGAAGGATTGCAACTCATGGAAAGATGGCCCCTCATGGAAGGATGGCCCCTCATGGAAGGATGGTCCCTCATGGAAGGATGGCCCCTTGTGGAATGATGGCCCCACATGGAAGGATGGCCCTTCATGGAAGGATGGCCCCACATGGAAGGATGGCCCCTCATGGAAGGATGGCCCCTTGTGGAAGGATGGCCCCTCATGGAAGGATGGTCCCTCATGGAAGGATGGCCCCTCATGGAAGGATGGCCCCTTGTGGAATGATGGCCCCACATGGAAGGATGGCCCTTCATGGAAGGATGGCCCCACATGGAAGGATGGCCCCTCATGGAAGGATGGCCCCTTGTGGAAGGATGGCCCCTCATGGAAGGATGGCCCCTTGTGGAAGGATGGCCCCTCATGGAAGGATGGCCCCACATGGAAGGATGGCCCCACATGGATGGATGGCTCTACATGGATGGCCCCACATGGAAGGATGACCCCTCATGGAAGGATGGCCCCTCATGGAAGGATTGCCCCACATGGAAGGATGGCCCCTCGTGGAAGGATGGCCCCTTGTGGAAGGATGGCCCCTCGTGGAAGGATGGCCCCTCGTGGAAGGATGGCTCCTCATGGAAGGATAGCCCCTGATGGAAGGATAGCCCCTGATGGAAGGATGGCCCCACATGGAAGGATGGTCCCTGATGGAAGGATGGCCCCTCATGGAAGGATGGCCACACATGGAAGGATGGCCCCTTGTGGAATGATGGCCCCTTGTGGAAGGATGGCCCCACATGGAAGGATGGCCCCTCATAAAGGATGATAACAGGAAAATATTGAACTGGAGACCTTTTAATTATTTTTGATGCTAGTATTTAAGAAATGGCCAGCTTCCATGCAACTCTACTTTATTTAGTTAAGATAAGGTCACGCAAGGTCATATGAGGTCATGTCAAATCGGCAGCATGCCTGCCATTTGTCTATAATATATTTATTAACTATGAGGATAAAGGAGAAAACTACACACTTGACACAGATGTGACAATTCTGACACAATAAAATGTAATTTCAAACCATAAAAATCAGATATTTTGACCGGGTCTAGATGTGTCTTTGTAGCATTTGCTGTGCAACAATAAAATAACTAAACTTTGTGTTCTTATGGGTCACGCCGTAGATAATGTTTTTTCTTATTTTCCAAGCGCAAATTAGAATCTCAAGACCCGGAATTTATCACTTATAAATGAAATATTAATAGTTAGTCATGGATATCCACGTGGGACCAGCTCAATATTTGCACAACACTGCTTCAAAACCAACAGCAATGTCATTGATAACCAATCCTGGTTTGGGATAATTCATGACAACTTCAGGTATCACATGGTTGCTGTGGGCCTGAGTGTACCAACTAAGGTTGTGACACCTGGTGGTGGTGGGTAAATTCCGACAGAGTATCAATTGAGGTTGTGACACCTGGTGGGTAAATTCCCACAGAGTATCAACTGAAGTTGTGACACCTGGTGGGTAAATTCCCACAGAGTATCAACTGAAGTTGTGATACCTGGTGGGTAAATTCCCACAGAGTATCAACTGAAGTTGTGATACCTGGTGGGTAAATTCCCACAGAGTATCAACTGAAGTTGGACACCTGGTGGGTAAATTCCCACAGAGTATAAATTGAGGTTCTGACACCTGGTGGGTAAATTCCCACATTTCTCAACAGCCATTTATATTTGTGCTGCATGTTCATTAGATTCGTGTTGCGAGGTCTTAATCTATCTCAACATCTCATGATATAAAAATCCTGTTTATATTAGTTGCTTTCCTTAACCTAATAGCTTAAAACAAATACAAAGTCATTGTTTCTTCATATATTTTATTTCATTTTCTTAAATCACCAAATTGAATGCCTTTTCTTGTATGACAAAGTTATTAGCTTCATCCTTGATGCATGGAATTAATCAACATATGAGGAATTTTACATGATGCCATTTGTATATCTGACAGTCATCATGACATATGAGGAATTTTACATGATGCCATTTGTATATCTGACAGTCATCATGACATATGAGGAATTTTACATGATGCCATTTGTATATCTGACAGTCATCATGACATATGAGGAATTTTACATGATGCCATTTGTATATCTGACAGTCATCATGACATATGAGGAATTCTACATGATGCCATTTGTATATCTGACAGTCATCATGAAAAAAGTGTTCATTTGCAAAGAGATTGACAATCATGTCTCGTGTGTGTGCCTTGTACCAGTATGTATCAATCATTTAGAATGAATAGACAAGAAATGATTTCATCCGTTAACAGTTTTAACTTCTCTTAAGTTTAACATTAAAATTAATGTATCAAGAAATGCAATTGGAAATTAACATATTCTTATTGGCCTAATTTTGGTGTGATATAAATTTTCTTACAAAAATTTAGTATGAAGTCAGTTCAATCCAGACATTGCTTTAGTCACAAATGGACATGATTACAATAAGGTCATGCATGACTGATTTCATGGTGTTTTTGTGTGGCATACTGGATTGAAATATTTCTTTATTTTAAATGTTGATATTCTGGTGACTCCTGCCACCCTTTGGCATCTTTAGGTGAGGGAGAAAAAAAAGATTAAATTATCTGCTTTGTACAATTAATAGATTGTTCAATATTAACATGTTAGCGGCCACTCATTTGAAATAATCTCAACCTATAGAGGAGAATCTTGGCCTGACATCTAAAATCACTCCAATTTCTCTTATTTGCATCAGTATTAATTTGATAAAATACATACATACAGCAGTCAATCAAAAAGTGAGATGCTTTTCATGAAAAAAATGCTGAAATCTGGGGTTGATAAAGTTGCCGTTATATGTAGATTCTATGAACTCATTTCCGCTGGGATATGACGGGTGTCACTTAGTGATGTTGCCAGACCACAAGGAACATGTCTGGCTACTTGGCACATTCAATTTCATAGTATTTCAATATAATAAATTTGTCAGCAAATGTTATAGTTAGCATTATTTGTAAATGTGGGTCCTCGAATATGTTTTCAGTTGATTTTCCTTAATATGGAAAAAACAGTCATAAGTTTTCTTGATTTCCTTATAGTGTCACATTACGACCAAAACAATAAATAACAAAGCGATAATAACCGAACAAAAGTAATCAAGAAAATGTGAAAAAATCTTGCATAAGCTTTTTTTAAAGTTAACAAAAACTAGCATTACATAAGATAATAATGAAAACCTGAGATGATCCAGCATCAAACTACAATAATACATAAAACACTCCTGAGGCCAGAAGCTTCAGACTACAATAATACATAAAACACTCCCGAGGCCACAAGCTCAATGCTTTAAACGAGGCAATATCTCCACAAACCTAACAGAAAGACAACTTATAAAATCATAAATCAAACTGCAAGATCTGTCTAATACCAAAGGGCTTGTACGATCCATCAGCCAGCCAGGATAAATATGATATGTTGGTAGATTCCTGTCTCTCCCTGAAAGTATCCTCTCATCACAAGCATTAAACATGACCAATCACTATGAACACACACCATATACTTTAACTATTAAGTACATTTGTGTCATATAAAGCTTGTCTCAGCAGTCCAAGCTGTACTGCACACTGTCAAATGGTGAGAATGTACTGATATATATGGTCACAAATGTCTGTGATAAAATCTATGCTTACAATCTTTTCAAATTATAGGTTCAATCAAAGTGGTATAAAATTGTATAATTTCTCAAACATTTAATAACTCTGTCACTGATTTATCTTTATATCGTGAGACCATCATTTATTTCATTAAACATTCTTCCTCTCTTATTGTGCTGGTATTTGCAGGAAGTTTATGCTAAATGTAATAGTCCAATGAAGTGAGAAGTATGATATATTGTGCTATGTGGTAGCCCTGTCCCCTTACCATCTAGGACACAACAAAGTGCATCTCAACATATAGAATACATTGACAATCTCACCACCCTCATCGTGCAAATCTCTTCTTAATATCTGCAGCAGGTGACAATTCTTTATTCATAAAATTTACTTTGAAAATATCCACCATCATCATAGTAGTTTTAAAGTATATACTGTGCAGTTCTACCTAAAAAATTAACAAATTTGTCAGACCTAAATTATTTAATAAACCAATTCTGATGAAAGTAAATAAATGATGTAAGTACCAGTAAATAAATGATTACATTTCTCAAATAAATATATACTGATATAAGAATATTTATCATGAATAGTTTAAAATTTACAAGATATTTATTTATATCCATATATACATATACACATACAGATATATTTGTACCTCAGCCACAAGTTATCTTCCACACCATTTCATATTTTGTTATTCCACATCCTGTACATATATACAGTCAGCAGCAGTTTATATGCAATTTATATTTTTTCTGGGAAATGACTCAATATATTGATATAGATCAATATGGACAAATTGATACAAGAGACAAACACCTATGCCTTCACAATTGTCCTAACTTGGGCATGCTTATCAAGTGAAAAGAGAAATATCATGTGAATATCTTCAAGTGGCTGTGTGAGAAAGTAGTCAACTGCCGAAAACTTGGTTCAAAATATTAACCATAAAACAAACATGTAACCCAATGATGTGACAGAGTTAAGAGTAGTGCATGCTGGGTAAAGCCTGAGTCAAGGTCAGTAGGACTAAGTAAGGTCATATGATGATATAATGTGACTATTATGACATCATTAATCACTTGTATACACCCGTAAACTTATGACCTTATTTATCACACAATACCAATGTGTGACATCGGCACTCATCTATGACCACATAATTCCAAGGTCTAAAGTTGTAGCAATGCGAGAGAGACATGCCAAATCTAAATACTGATGATGTTTTCATGTTCAGCTCTTAAGGGTCCTGCTTGACAAGATCAAGTGTTGCTTAAAGCTGGTTGCAACTCATGGTAGAATGTGCAAAATACTTTATCCAGGTTCTTTTATCTTCGATCTAGATGACTGCAGGTGATCAGTTTAAGTCAAACTTCATCACAGACTCAGAAGACAAACTGTGATCCGGAAATATCCAGGCCTCCGAGACTCAAAAGACAAACCGTGATCCGGATGTATCCAGGCCTCCGAGACTCAGAAGACAAACCGTGATCCGGATGTATCCAGGCCTCCGAGACTCAGAAGACAAAGCGTGATCCGGATGTATCCAGGCCTCCGAGACTCAGAAGACAAAGCGTGATCCGGATGTATCCAGGCCTCCGAGACCTCCGCCACCTCCACAGTTGCCAGGAGGCCCCTGGTCATCCGAGTCCTTCCAGTTGTAGTAAGTAGAGTCTGTGGAAGACACCGCCTTCTTCTTCATGGCCTGGCTCCGACCTTCTAACTCCTGCTCCTAAAACAAGAGCAAAACAACATCATATCCTGTACACAATCAAACAGTTAAAAATGTGTCTGCAACATTAATATGCATCTATTTATAATTATCAGCACAAATTTTATCCAATTTATCAAAATTTTAAGGCTGTTGTTTCTTTCTAATTTTCAGTATTGGTAAAGAGAGGAGGTCAAGATCACACTATTCATGCATGGAGGTCAAGGTCACATTATTCATGCATGGAGGCCAAGGTCACACTATGCATGGAGGTCAAGGTCACACTATTCATGCTTACTTGTAAGAAGAGCTTGTTGTCTCTCTCGACGGCATCGCGCAGGTCTTTACGTGGCACAGGATCAAGGAGTGCAGTGTGGATGGTAGTGTCAGCATCCACACACATGGCATCACTCCCGATCTTCTTATAAGCTAACACGTATGCTGTGTCCTTAGAAAAACGTTTAGTGACGCTGCTGAAGGAGTCAAAGTTGGAATATGTGATCCTGCTGTCATTAAACAGGTACCACTTGTCCTGCAGGTAATCTATCTCTGTGTTTGACGCCCCATTCCTGGTGACTGTCTTTCTCCCTTCTTCCTGTGACACCGGCACCGAGTGGCGGGCGTAACAGTAGTAATGTCCACATTCGGAAGACATACCAGAATGAACAATCACAGAACAAAGACTGTATATTTCTTTTTTCATGTTCCTTGAGGAATTCCTACTTGTTGGCGGACTGCGATTTGTGCGACTTTTCTTGGACAATGTTTGAGATCCAGTTTCATCCAGGTCCTTATCACTGACAGGCAAGTACAAGGTTTTGGGGTAAATAACATCAGAAAATATCTTAGAACGTGATTTGGATTTGATATTGTAGGCAAATCTTAGCAGAGTGAGAGTGAGGTATTCTGGGGATTGCACGATTTTCATGACCCGTTCTCCGTCCTGCAGACCTCTGCACTGCTCACAGGAATACTTATTGTCCCCGTGGAGCTTCTCGGGCTCCAAGTAGTATCTAATCATGTCCTCTAAGTTCACAGCATCACACGCTGCACCACTCTCACCATCTTTACTCTCTTTTTTCACATCTTTTTCCTTTTTCGACTCCTTTGTTGAGTTTCCTTTATTGTCTCCCCCCACGAGAGACTTTCCCCACTGACGTGTCTTCATTCCGGACGCACTCACTTCTCCCTGGTTGGGGAAAGGCAGTGGAATGTCAGTAAACATTTCCAGCTGGTTGGATTCGTAGCCGCAGTTCAGACACTTGTACGTGGTGACTAATTTGCCCCCGAACGTCCTCTGTATGAGTGTGGGTGGCAGTCCGTTGCCATGGTGAGCCTCTTGCTTCGCGGCGGTCCCGCTCGGACTGTTAGCAGCTGCCAGCGCCTGCCTCTCTCGCCGCAGCCTCAGTACTTCCTGCTCGTGCATCTGGTCGAGGTAGTACTTGAGGAACTCAGAACAGTCCTGCTGGTGTCCTGAGGAGAACCACGGAGGCCGGGAAGCCTCAAGGAACGTCCGCGGCGAATACGAAGCTCTCTGCAATCAACAGTCCACACGGAAAATAATTATATTCAATTCCAGACATTCTCAGCTTATAGCTGATATTGAGGTGCAAAAAAAAATCTTGTTCACAATAACTAGCCCTGGAAAAATAGAATAAGGGGTAGATTTTTTTATCTTACTTTTTGTTAACAGTGATCAAATATATTGAGGATGGATATTTATTCATGTACAAATGAAATAATAACTGGAACCATGCATTCCCACCTAGAAAGTCTTAAAAAACTTAAGGGTAGCTGGTTTGAACGAGGTAAAGAAATCGGAAACAAGCTTCTTTTTTAGGTCTCATTACATTTACTTTAAAAATGTCTATTTTAGATTTTTTTATTATTATGATCTTTAGTAGTTTAGCAATTTATCTGTTTATAAATTCTTATTTCTTCCTTTTTGGCAAAATATAATGCACAATAATGATAAAGGTAGTCTGCACTCAGCAGGCCACTACCAACCTGAGTCATGGACAGGAACGAGAAAACATACTGGAGCTTGACCAACAAATTCTGCTGGGGGCTGGGTGGGCTGGATAATACTTCACATCGGAAGCTGAAACAATCACATAATACTTAATATTATAGTTTTAGATATCTATCAACTAATAACCTCGTGACAAAAGCATTTAAAACAGACACATTTAAGTCTCCTGTCAATCAATGAAATCCATGAAATTTTCAGTTTTATTTTACTGTTATAGGTCTGACAGGTATTCAGCTTTACTTTACTGTTATAGGTCTGACAGGTATTCAGCTTTATTTTACTGTTATAGGTCTGACAGGTATTCAGTTTTATTTTACTGTTATAGGTCTGACAGGTATTCAGCTTTACTTTACTGTTATAGGTCTGACAGGTATTCAGCTTTACTTTACTGTTATAGGTCTGACAGGTATTCAGTTTTATTTTACTGTTATAGGTCTGACAGGTATTCAGCTTTACTTTACTGTTATAGGTCTGACAGGTATTCAGCTTTACTTTACTGTTATAGGTCTGACAGGTATTCAGTTTAATTTTACTGTTATAGGTCTGACAGGTATTCAGTTTAATTTTACTGTTATAGGTCTGACAGGTATTCAGTTTAATTTTACTGTTATAGGTCTGACAGGTATTCAGTTTAATTTTACTGTTATAGGTCTGACAGGTATTCAGTTTAATTTTACTGTTATAGGTCTGACAGGTATTCAGTTTAATTTTACTGTTATAGGTCTGACAGGTATTCAGTTTTATTTTACTGTTATAGGTCTGACAGGTATTCAGTTTTATTTTACTGTTATAGGTCTGACAGGTATTGCAGCTGGGGGAGTAATATCCATTTTCCAATTACCATAGCAATAAAAATATCTACAATTTCTCTGTGAAACACAAACCGGGGTAAAATTATGAATACTTTTGTACCTATCACACATAAAGAGTGCTTGCAGTACACTATTCATGTAGCAGGTATTGCCGAGGTTGACCAGTCCTGTCTTGCCTGTCTCTGACCGCTGAGCAAAGCGGGACATGTCACTGGTGTAGCTCCTAACCTTCTGGGCCGTCCACTTGCTCTGACTCAACTGTCTCTGGATCTCATCACTACTTGGCTTCGGCAGATTCTTATTTTTAAACAATCATTAACAATTAATATCAAAATGCAAACAATTATATCAAGGATGTTGTTATATTATTTTTTCTCATAATTTGTCATTATGGAATTTTGCATCATTTTAACACCCTCTACATGACCTTAAGCTCTGAGTTTGAATACAACAATATGGTGATAAAGCTTCTGTTTCTAGTGATAAAGCTTCTGTTTCTAGTGATAAAGCTTCTGTTTCTAGTGATAAAGCTTCTGTTTCTAGTGTAGTACACATCTATCTGCTACACGATCCTGTGGAATATGAGTAGTAACCGTGAGTTACCTTGACGGCTTCTAGGACGGGTTCGTAGAGGTCGGGGAAGCCCGGGTGTAGCTGCATCAAGGAGTGCATGAAGGCAGCAAAACGCACCATGAAATGCTGCACGGCCTCGTACTTAGCACTCTCATAGTGCAGCATCCGCATTGTCTCCGGCACCTTCTGAACTATCTGCCAACCATAAATATACCTCCCCCATTATCACTCGATATATCAAATGTTAACATACTTAGCACTCTCATAGTGCAGCATCCGCATCGTCTCCGGCACCTTCTGAACTATCTGCCAACCATAAATATACCTCCCCCATTATCACTCGATATATCAAACGTTAACATTCCTTACCTCATTGACACATTGGTAACATGATAAATTGTTTAAATACCTATAGATGATACAAGATAATTATTGCATTCCCCCCAAAAAATATACAAATATTAAAAAGTTTTTTATTCTGTTTCTTTCAATTACTGATATATATATATGCATTTTTATAAAAATCTTAATACCTCCTTATAGTATGTCCTCAGGTAATTTGCATCAGAGGAACACCTTTCCAATACCACTGAGAATCATTACATCAATTACTAACTTATTATTAACAATACAATGGCAAATGTTGGCAGCATAATGACATGGGGATGGGATATGTACTGACCCTGTGGAACGGTTGTGGTGAATGTTGAAAGCTTAGTAGCATGTGAGATAAGACATTGAAGGCGCTCTCTCTGACGACAGGGTAGAAGAGGGCTCCATAAACCTGCAATAAATGATTAACGATTTCTAAGCATCTAAACTTCATGGTTGATCATAAAGCAGTTAAAATAATATACTGGAAAAGTGATTAAGTTTCCATTTGAGAGTACTAGTAAAAGTATTTTCATGACATATGTTCATATCAATGAAATGCTATTCACTTTTCTGTGATGGTTTCCTTCCCTTATAATATCTGAAATCAAGCTGGCTAAAATTTAATTGTAGGAAAAAATGTTTCGTCTTGGTCAACTAGGCTTGGCTTCCCACTAATTTATATTAATCAATAATTAATAAAACTGATTCCAAAGATGGTTTATCATATTTGTTGCATTCATAATTTTTCAAAGTAAAAAGTAATATATATACATGTGACTAATAGCACATCCAGGAAGCATGTACATATATTTACTGGCCCTATTAGCCCAATATTGCTATGTTACTGACCTGGACGACTCTGTTCTCGGTGACATCTATGAGGATGGTATACTTGTGCACACTTGCCAGGCCACTGAGGAAGGCAATCACCCACTTATCTATGTTAGAAGCCATGGGCCAGCTCAGCCAGTCTATCATACGCAGCAGGGCGGCGGTCATCTGCGCATCCAGGATGTTGGCATCTTCTACTGTCGACTTTGTCACTGTGGTGATCATTTCAAGGGGAACGTATTGCACTATGCCACCAAGCGCATTGCACGGCTCCAAATCTTTTTCAACGTGAGATATGATCTGGAATATAATCTTAAGGCACTGCGTGATGCAATCCCTGTTAGTCTGCCAAACATTTTTTAGAAATTTTCCTATAACGCGTGATACACCTTGAATATAGTGTCTCATTTGCTCGGCCTTTTCTGGAGCAGTAAATGTACTGACGGCCCTGATGATGGCCATGCAGAGAGTAGCAGAGTTATCTCCCTTCGGAACGCAATCCTTGTACTCGTCCAGGAACTTACAGAAAGGTATAACAGTGTTGGAGGATGGGTTTTCTCTGATAAAGCCGACTGCTCTTGCTTCAATTATCTGACAAAGGGATAAAAATCTTGCACTCGTTTGTAGCAGTTTAAAACTTTCAGAGAGCAACCAGAGAGCATGATGGGCATTTCTGAACTTGGCATCAAGTACATAGTTCACATACTCGGCAGTCCAGAACTCATCCAGAGTGGACCTGTTGTACTTGGCCCATTCCAAGTAGACTTCTTTTGACAGATCCACATTGAACTCGGACTGGGACTGCAGGATGAAATTTGTGGTGACAGCGAGCATCTTCCTGATGACGGTGGTGGTCTGTACTTGCGAGCCTTGCTGCTTCACGCGTACCACAAGAGTCTTCTTGATGCCATCTGGCTTATCAGATTCAAGCAGACCTTTCAAGATTTGATCCATTTTCTCTCCTCTGTAAAACAGAACAAAATTAGCTTTTTGTGTACTCTGCTACACAAGAATATATTATGTATTGTTCATTGATTGGTTGCAAACATCTTTGTGGTCAAGACAAAATGTGATACTACTGGTTCATGATTACAGATAATTCATGTGCCAGGAAGATGTTTAGTTTCAATTTCTAATGTGTTAAATTTATCAAGCAGAAATGGTTTTTAAAAATATTCAATTTATAAAGAGCTTGTCACTTGTATGATGGGCTGTGTCAAATCTTCTCCACAGAGAACTCAGCCTGGTCACATACACCATAAACAAGAGAAAGTGGTTCCATGTGTAATCCAGAAGGGTAAAAAAATACAAACAAAAGAAAAATTACACAAAAATTAAAAAATGCACAAAAGAAAAATTACAAAAAAATGCAACAAACAAAACAAAAATTAAATTTAAAAAATCCTTTAACAACATGAAAATGAAACAAACACTGCAAACAGTTGAAATTATCTTTGATTATCTTTTTGATAACATTTACATTTGCAAAGTTGTGTCTGCTGTAACTTCATCAAATATCGATTAAGTGCTAAGTATTGCTTTTCCAGACTTTTACTTTTTTCCAACTTTATCTTGCCTGGTTTACACCAAATTTGAACTTGAGCAACTTAGAGTTCCTTGCTTTATCAGATTGGGAGAATTTCCAAGCAATGGACCATCTGTGTTACAAAAAATCAAAATATCAAATTGTATGTGAAAAACCATAATTTGTCTCAAATGATCTGTGTAACTAAAAGGTAACAACAGTTTTAAATATTATTGATTTATAACTGAGCATTTGACATCAATTGTGGAATTTGTGGACTAAAGTGAAAACTTGCAGGTTCCAGATATTGAGCTAAATGTTCTGGTAACTGAACTGATCGGTTCTATGGAAACTTTGCTCATCTAGTGTACTATGCCATAGTCTATGGCTCTGGCAGTTCAGCAGATATGGTAATCAGTGTAATTCTAATTTTGGATTATGGGAAGTGAGAAGCAAATCATTTGTTAGGATGTTGCTTCTTGTGCACAAAATATTCTCTGCCCAGAAACAAAATAACATTTGAGAGTATGCACTCCATTCTTCAATACATGTTCACCACCAGTCTCTATCGATGTGACCATGACGGAGTCAACGGCAATCTGTAAGGACAGAAAACTGTCTGCTTCAATCCAGTTCATAGTACGATTGCGGGTTACCATCTTGTTTTTTTTTCAATGGTTGAATTTTAGAGAGTTTTTTTGCACCCACAATCGGCCTGTTGGTGGAAACTGAGTCACACATGTTGCAGTGAAACCTGGGATCTGGTGCAAGCTAGAATTCCAGATTTCGCTGGTGAATCCTGGGATTTGCCAAGATGATTTTTAATCTTAGTAGATATTCAGTAATGTCTCAAACTGTTCCAAAACGTATGGCAATTATAAATGCAAGCTTCCAAAAATGACATTTTCTGAGGTCAATGATAAAAGTCACCACAACAAGTGTAGTCTCTTGACCGACCAAAATCATGATAAGCATTATAAAGGTCTGGTATGAACCATTCAGAGCATGGCTAAGATTTGTCAAAATTGCTGCCTGTAAGATTTATATTCATTGGCTTCATTTATCAGTCAAGGCATAAAGTTGTTAAAATAGCTAAACTAACAAAGTTTAAGATTGTTGCTACATTTGATACAAATGTTATAACAGCTCACACCCCCAGATCCATTTTCCAAAATTGATAGAATGTAACGACGCAAACTGAATTTCTTCTGAGCAAATGAAAAACATTTACAATCTTAAAATGTTTTAATACTTTCAACAAATACTTTCTTTGCCTTTGATAAACTAATCATAACTATTTTCAATTACACATCTTGCATTATTCATACTCATATTCACATCAAGAAACAATACTGATCTTCAATATAATTTGCTTACAAGTGGATTTATCCCATTTGTTGTAATTTATAGAAAATGTCAAGACTATTAATTGAGTTAGAAAGAAGTTAGTCAAGTTTCAAATTGGAAAGGATGAGGGTTCCTGAAATGACTATTACATAAGGTTAATTCATTTTATTTCAATCAAAATAATTGAATTGTAATATGCTAACATAATATATGCATATATTTCAGAAAAAAATTGGATTTTAAAATTTTAATCAGTATGTAATATATTAATACATGCATCAGTTTCAGTCATCAGTTGGCAATCTAATTTTGACATCAAATTATAATTTCCTGCAAGATAATCATTACAACATCTCATAATTCACAAACACATATAGAAACAATGCATAATTTTGATTCATTTGAGGGAAATATGCGATAAGGTATGTATGTGGAAATGTGGTCACATGGATTTTTCTCTTTTAGTCAAGGCATCACACCAAAATATAGGATTAATGCTTTTTTGTATACAGCACTTAAAGCGGTGAAAAATATATGTTATGATATATTAATATACTATATTATAACATACTGTATACTATTATTGATCAGAGATGACGAGCGCTAATGTGTACACGACAGCTATTTGTGTAGATGCATTCAATTCGTACTCTCGTGATCTTAGTTTGGGGGCGCCACCATCCCAAAATCACTGCACATACTAGTCAATGATGTCTATGATTTACGGCAACTTCAAAATGAAGAGAATATCAATATCATTTTCAATGAGGAAACTGTAACCAAATTCTTTTTTTGTAACACGGATGGTTCCTTTTTACAGGCAATGATTGTCAAAATGGAACTATTGCACTATCTGTGTTATTCTGTGATCGGTATGATCATGGGGAAAGTGTATTCATTACCTGTGATTTGTGATTCGCCGTTTTTTGTAGTCAATATGGTCCAAGGAACTGAGGCCACTGTGGAGTGTTTGTCGACAGACCTTTGGATACCGTTGTGCTATGAAATTCATTCATATACCAAATTAAATGTTTTTGTTTAGTTTGTTGTAATTTTTGTTTTGTTTATTGTGATTTTGTTTTGTTTTTTTTCCATCCGTGTCACTCAGAACCACTTTTTCTTGCAAAAAAGGACTTATACTATGGGATTAATGCTTAATACCTTGCATTTTTAATCCAAATTGGCATCAAATTTTAATTTCCAGCTAATTATGCAATAGGTCGATTGCAAGTCGCCAAACTGCCCCATTGAAAACAACACACCAGAACTGCACACTTAAAATTGGAAGTGCACAAAAAACTCTGAAAATCTAAGAATTATAAGAAAACAAGATGGAAATGCGTGATAGCACTATTACAAGTTATCATCTTGCTTGATGTTGTAGGTCTGCCAAAATCTACTTGTGAAACAGAGCAGACAATGAGCAGAAGACATTTCTTACTTCATAATTTGTAGGGTTAATGACAATCAATTTCGTGCATTTTGGTCTTTGCCAATCAATTATCCAACAAAACATGGTCAGTAAATTATGTGTGCTGTAGTGGGGTATACCCACCAGTAACAATTTACATTACTTAAGGTCTATAATCCACAATCAGTTTGAAGCATTTGGAGAGAACTTCGGGTGGTCTCGTATATTTACGTAACTGCCTTCGGCTCTGGGGCACACGTGGCGGACAAACTCGTTTGCATGAGATTTTTAAATACCCAACTCTTTTAGTGATAATTCATATTTTATGCCATGATTATATCTAAAATATCCTATAAAAGCTTGATTATTCTTTGGATGGCATTAAATAAAGAAAATATAAATACTTGATATAAGTCGCCAGGTGCAAAATCTGAGTTGAACCCGTTTTAACGGTAGTTAAAACGGGTTCAATTTAAATAATAAAAAATTTAGACTAGCTGGTTAAGTTTACCTTTTCTGTGCTAAATTAACAAATATCATTACTTTGAACACATTTAGGCCAAAAAAACATAAATCTGTCCCAGTTTTTCATTGTGGATTATAGACCTTAATCTTATAAAGCGATGATTGTACGTTATATTCTTGCAAGATTTAAAGGTCAAACTCAAAGTCACACCTTTGCACACACGATCATAACCTTCGCGCACTGACCTCTCTTCTATGCTGAAAGATGAAAATTAATATATTGATCATCTGACTTACATATTTGAAGAGAAGAGTTCAATAGCTCAATTTTGAGTTATCAATGATGTAAATAGGCCAAGAACTGACAATGCAGGGCCAGATTGTATATTTTTGTTACAAACTTGTACTTGCACATGTGCACAGTGTGAGGAAATCGGGGTCAATGGGTGCAATTTTCATAACAATTTATTCATACCATTCAAATCAACTTTTCTATACCAAAAAATAAAAAATTCAATGTTCTATTTGTTTTACGCATACAAGGCATTTTCCAAATTATCAGCGAATCCCATGGTCAACCAAATCCTATGGGTGTTAGTTCTATGTTTTAAACCCTTGCTGGATCCTAGGATTCACTGGTGAAACCTGGAATTCACGGTTTAACAGGGAAATCCTAGGATTCGCTGCATCCCAGGTTTCAGCACAACAACACAGTGAGCGACAGAAATGGGTTTTGCTGTTTTGCTATCTTTCCAACATTTCCAAATCAGTTTTTAAAACCAGATCAATTTCGAAAGAATAATCTAGTACAAAGAATAATACCATGACACACAATGTATCAAACGTCCTAGTTCTGATCCCTCCATAGACTGACACAGTGATCCACACAGTTACAGGTCAGTCCGTGCATCGCCAGGAAGTGACTTGCAAAGTTTAAGAACATTTTTCTCAACATTTTACTGCGTCAAATATAAACCACGCAATATATTACATTTATATCTCAATTTAAAGCTTCAACATATATTCACCTAAATATTTCCAAACTTTGTTTAAGATTTCAAAGTCTCATATGTGTTCTTCGCGTCAAAATGTGCTGCTACTTTTCGACAACTCCAAACTCGGTAGCCATTTTGGATCTTTTGTTCGTCTGCAGACTTCTCTCGTTGTTCGATTTTACCCTCCCGGACTCTCCACAAAATGAGTCAATAAAAGTCTGCTTCCTGCACCATTTTGAAAACAGTTCGGAGGTGGGCAGGTTTATTTTGATTCAAAGTACTCAATACATTTGTTGGTGATAACTTTTCATTGATAACAGGTACGTATAACACTCAATACGTATTTTAAACTTAAAGGCAATTGACAATACTTTAGACGTCGAAAATTGTTTTTGAATCCGACTCGTCGTCTGTCAACAAATCAAAGACAAAATCATGTTTGGGCTTGACATTTGAAGGTTTACGTTTTCCAGAGAGACTACTACCACAACTACGGCACTAGTAGTACTGCATTTTCCAACAAATCTACTCCATGTCAGATGTTTACCCTTCTATTAATCGGTCATGTCCGATATAGGTATTGTCAAAATATTTTGACATGTCCATGAACATGGTCACCTGTCAGTGTCATTCTGAAACTTGGAAATCTTTAAAGTTTAAGTTCTTAAATAAATCTAATGAAAATAAGGTAGGGGAATTCATTAGAGCATTACTATCATTCCCACATTTCCCTTCAATTTGAAATGTAAAATTATTTTTTAGATAAACAATTATTATACTGTAACAAGCTGCAGTTCTTAAGTCAAGAATGTCATAAAAATTAAAATGTCATTTTGTCAGAATAATGCCTTAATGGACGTATTAACATTCTTCCCCTCTGTTATGGGTAGTGGATGTTGAGATCCTTCTCTTCCATTTGGGGTGAGATGCATGTTGGCTTTGTCAAATAAAAGAATGCAGCATGGAAATCATTGATATAGACTTTCATTGTTGTAGACTTTCATTACACTCATTACACTGATGGTTCTTTTCTTGTTAACCACTGTCAAAATATGTCATAACTTTCTCAATGATTTACATGTTCCAGACAAAGAAATGAAACGAAGGTCAAAGGCAAAGTTTTGATATACATATTTGATTATTAAATTTTTTGTTCAGATTGTTGAATGTGTTGGTTATAAATTTGTCTTTGCTCTCTTTTTTGTTATTCAAATTATTTTTGTCTTAATTTTAATTTTATTGACTATATATATAGATAGTGTTGTATGATTGAACATTTTATCTTTCTCTTTGTAATCCAGTGGCTATATATTCTGCAGGTGAAGATGAGTCAGGGGATGGCTTCATCAGCTGCCACACAGCAGAAGTTTACAACGCTTCGCAAACGCCTTGACCAGCTGGGTTACAAGCAGCCACTGGGCATAGAATCACTCCCCCTGGTGGAGAAATTATATTCAGATCTCATCCACACCACAGAGAGCCTTAAAAATGCCAAACTTAACCAGAATAAGGGATTTAAGGAGAATGGAGTAATAGCTGCTCACATCGAACCATATAAAAGTGATAATGCCAAACTTGTCAAAGAAAACAATGAACTGCATCAGCAGCTTATAAAGAATAAAGAGGATACAGAAATGCTCATCAAAGGTAAGACGTTAAACACATAATGCAAATTACTTAAAATTAGCCATAAATGAGTGGATTTCATTCAAGTTGGTCAGTGTATTTAGTCTGGATCTACTGTCATTTGGAGTTAAACATCTGCTTGGTCATGCAAAAATTATTATCCAATAAGATCAGGTATTTGGTCATGTTCAACTGTTATGTGGCTCTTGTTTGTCATGCATACTTCATGCATTCTACTATATGGTCATGCATTGGCCCAGTGATCATATTTGATCATATATGTGGATGACTGAAAAGAGGATTGGGTTCCACTGATTGGATGCTTATTTATGAAAAGATGTGACCTCTTATTTCTCAGGTCGGTCATTTCAATTAATTTGCTTTCTTCACAGAACTGAAGTCCAGCTTAAGAAAGATAGAGCATGAAAACGCAGACATCCGTTTCCTCAACAATCAGTACGTACACAAGGTGCGTGCCCTGGAGAAGGAATCAAAATCTAAAACTGACAGAATACTGCAACTTCAAGAGAAAAACTTCCATGCAGTTGTCCAGACTCCAGGTAAAGAAGCGTATGCTTTCTTTGCAACATTAATATTCCTTTTTTGCATGTCATGAAAGATGCCCACTTATATATTGAAAATCCAAGAATATTGAAAATAAACAATTTTGACAAATTCTTTTTTAGAATATAATCTTATTGAAATTTGAATTATTTTTAATGTGGCGATGCTAGGTGGCCGTAAAAAGAACATTCCATTCCGAAGACAGCGGATGGAGATTGACACAGAAGTTCCTGCAGCAGACAAGAAGGTGCTGCCACCTATTACCCAAGTGGATGACCCATATGTGGCTGATCTGCTCAAGGTAATTCCTTTGTGATTTTTTTTCACCTATAATTCCTGCAATAAAATGTTAGACTTTTCAGCAGAAAATGATTTAATGCTATCCTGGATTGCCAGTATGGTAAGTTATCCTGGATTGCCAGTATGGTAGGTTATCCTAGGCCTGGATTGCCAGTATGGTAAGTTATCCTGGATTGCCAGTATGGTAAGTTATCCTGGATTGCCAGTATGGTATACATTTTCAAATTCCTTTACTCTTTATATTGCAGTGGTGCCCTCTATAATCGCATAAATGTGACACATTAATTTGAAATAGTTATGGTCAAGCCAAATATTAGTGATCAGCTGGTATATGTTCTATGAATTTAAATGTACACACTTTAAAATTCATTGCTATAAACAGTCCCAATTATCTAAAGGTTTGATGAAGATAATTCATTCTGCCAAGGTCAGAGCATGGCTGACTTTATAATAGCACAACCTTATAATATCAGCACAACCTTATAATATCAGCACAACCTTATAATATCAGCACAACCTTATAATATCAGCACAACCTTATAATATCAGCACAACCTTATTATATCGGCACAACCTTATTATATCATAAAATAATAATTATTTCAAAGTTAATAGTGGCCTTTTTGACTGATCTTGCAAAATCTAAATTTAGAATGAAAATAAATATGTTGAATCAATATTTACCTGTGAGTGATTTTTTATTTATTTTTATTTAATTTCTTTTTCAAGTGAAGTGAATCTTATGAAATAGAGCTGATTGTTTATGTATTCAGGTAGCTGATGACAAGATTGCAGAGTTGAACGAGGCTAACAGTGTTTTAGTGGAGGAGAAGGAAGGACTGCAGGAGAAAGGGAAGAATCTACGCAAACAGGTCAGTACTTCCTCACTCTACTCAAAGGTGTCGGCCCATAGAGATACAGGGCCAATTAAAGCTATGTCATCAATTAGTATCAAGTTTATATTCATGAGATATGAAAACTGAGAATGGAGGAACAATCCCTGCTACATTGGTTAGTAGTCAGGCAGCCATACAAGTAACAATCAGTCAGTAGTCAGGCAGCCATACAAGTAACAATCAGTTAGTAGTCAGGCAGCCAAACAAGTAACAATCAGTTAGTAGTCAGGCAGCCATACAAGTAACAATCAGTTCGTAGTCAGGCAGCCACACAAGTAACAATCAGTTAGTAGTCAGGCAGCCATACAGGTAACAATCAGTTAGTAGTCAGGTAGCCATACAAGTAACAATCAGTTAGTAGTCAGGCAGCCATACAAGTAACAATCAATTAGTAGTCAGGCAGCCACACAAGTAACAATCAGTTAGTAGTCAGGCAGCCATACAAGTAACAATCAGTTCGTAGTCAGGCAGCCACACAAGTAACAATCAGTTAGTAGTCAGGCAGCCATACAAGTAACAATCAGTCAGTAGTCAGGCAGCCATACAAGTAACAATCAGTTCGTAGTCAGGCAGCCACACAAGTAACAATCAGTTAGTAGTCAGGCAGCCATACAAGTAACAATCAGTCAGTAGTCAGGCAGCCATACAAGTTACAATCAGTTAGTAGTCAGGCAGCCACACAAGTTACAATCAGTTAGTAGTCAGGCAGCCATACAAGTAACAATCAGTTAGTATTCAGGCAGCCATACAAGTAACAATCAGTTCGTAGTCAGGCAGCCATACAAGTAACAATCAGTTCGTAGTCAGGCAGCCATACAAGTAACAATCAGTTCGTAGTCAGGCAGCCACACAAGTAACAATCAGTTAGTAGTCAGGCAGCCATACAAGTAACAATCAGTCAGTAGTCAGGCAGCCATACAAGTAACAATCAGTTAGTAGTCAGGCAGCCACACAAGTAACAATCAGTTAGTAGTCAGGCAGCCATACAAGTTACAATCAGTTAGTAGTCAGGCAGCCACACAAGTAACAATCAGTTAGTAGTCAGGCAGCCATACAAGTAACAATCAGTTAGTAGTCAGGCAGCCATACAAGTAACAATCAGTTAGTAGTCAGGCAGCCACACAAGTAACAATCAGTTAGTAGTCAGGCAGCCATACAAGTAACAATCAGTCAGTAGTCAGGCAGCCATACAAGTAACAATCAGTTAGTAGTCAGGCAGCCACACAAGTAACAATCAGTTAGTAGTCAGGCAGCCATACAAGTTACAATCAGTTAGTAGTCAGGCAGCCACACAAGTAACAATCAGTTAGTAGTCAGGCAGCCATACAAGTAACAATCAGTCAGTAGTCAGGCAGCCATACAAGTTACAATCAGTTAGTAGTCAGGCAGCCACACAAGTTACAATCAGTTAGTAGTCAGGCAGCCACACAAGTAACAATCAGTTAGTAGTCAGGCAGCCATACAAGTAACAATCAGTCAGTAGTCAGGCAGCCATACAAGTTACAATCAGTTAGTAGTCAGGCAGCCACACAAGTTACAATCAGTTAGTAGTCAGGCAGCCATACAAGTAACAATCAGTTAGTATTCAGGCAGCCATACAAGTAACAATCAGTTCGTAGTCAGGCAGCCATACAAGTAACAATCAGTTAGTAGTCAGGCAGCCATACAAGTAACAATCAGTTAGTAGTCAGGCAGCCATACAAGTAACAATCAGTTAGTAGTCAGGCAGCCAT
This sequence comes from Amphiduros pacificus, assembly GCA_949316495.1. Classification (NCBI taxonomy): domain Eukaryota; kingdom Metazoa; phylum Annelida; class Polychaeta; order Phyllodocida; family Hesionidae; genus Amphiduros; species Amphiduros pacificus. The sequence goes on along the minus strand of OX439008.1, from coordinate 44,443,708 downwards.
ACAAGTAACAATCAGTTAGTAGTCAGGCAGCCATACAAGTAACAATCAGTTAGTAGTCAGGCAGCCATACAAGTAACAATCAGTTCGTAGTCAGGCAGCCAAACAAGTAACAATCAGTTAGTAGTCAGGCAGCCATACGAGTAACAATCAGTTAGTAGTCAGGCAGCCATACGAGTAACAATCAGTTCGTAGTCAGGCAGCCATACGAGTAACAATCAGTTAGTAGTCAGGCAGCCATACAAGTAACAATCAGTTAGTAGTCAGGCAGCCATACAAGTAACAATCAGTCAGTAGTCAGGCAGCCATACAAGTAACAATCAGTTAGTAGTCAGGCAGCCATACAAGTAACAATCAGTTAGTAGTCAGGCAGCCACACAAGTAACAATCAATTAGTAGTCAGGCAGCCACACAAGTAACAATCAGTTAGAAGTCAGGCAGCCATACGAGTAACAATCAGTAGTCAGGCAGCCATACAAGTAACAATCAGTTAGTAGTCAGGCAGCCATACAAGTAACAATCAGTTAGTAGTCAGGCAGCCATACAAGTAACAATCAGTTAGTAGTCAGGCAGCCATACAAGTAACAATCAGTTAGTAGTCAGGCAGCCATACAAGTAACAATCAGTTAGTATTCAGGCAGCCATACAAGTAACAATCAGTTAGTAGTCAGGCAGCCATACAAGTAACAATCAGTTAGTAGTCAGGCAGCCATACAAGTAACAATCAGTTAGTAGTCAGGCAGCCATACAAGTAACAATCAGTTAGTAGTCAGGCAGCCATACAAGTAACAATCAGTTAGTATTCAGGCAGCCATACAAGTAACAATCAGTTCGTAGTCAGGCAGCCATACAAGTAACAATCAGTTAGTAGTCAGGCAGCCATACAAGTAACAATCAGTTAGTAGTCAGGCAGCCATACAAGTAACAATCAGTTAGTAGTCAGGCAGCCATACAAGTAACAATCAGTTAGTAGTCAGGCAGCCATACATGTAACAATCAGTTCGTAGTCAGGCAGCCACACAAGTAACAATCAGTTAGTAGTCAGGCAGCCATACAAGTAACAATCAGTTCGTAGTCAGGCAGCCACACAAGTAACAATCAGTTAGTAGTCAGGCAGCCATACAAGTAACAATCAGTTAGTAGTCAGGCAGCCATACAAGTAACAATCAGTCAGTAGTCAGGCAGCCATACAAGTAACAATCAGTTAGTAGTCAGGCAGCCATACAAGTAACAATCAGTTAGTAGTCAGGCAGCCATACAAGTAACAATCAGTTAGTAGTCAGGCAGCCACACAAGTAACAATCAGTTAGTAGTCAGGCAGCCATACAAGTAACAATCAGTTAGTAGTCAGGCAGCCATACAAGTAACAATCAGTTAGTAGTCAGGCAGCCATACAAGTAACAATCAGTTAGTAGTCAGGCAGCCATACAAGTAACAATCAGTTAGTAGTCAGGCAGCCATACAAGTAACAATCAGTTAGTAGTCAGGCAGCCATACGAGTAACAATCAGTTAGTAGTCAGGCAGCCATACGAGTAACAATCAGTTAGTAGTCAGGCAGCCATACGAGTAACAATCAGTTCGTAGTCAGGCAGCCATACAAGTAACAATCAGTTAGTAGTCAGGCAGCCATACAAGTAACAATCAGTCAGTAGTCAGGCAGCCATACAAGTAACAATCAGTTAGTAGTCAGGCAGCCATACAAGTAACAATCAGTTAGTAGTCAGGCAGCCACACAAGTAACAATCAATTAGTAGTCAGGCAGCCACACAAGTAACAATCAGTTAGAAGTCAGGCAGCCATACGAGTAACAATCAGTAGTCAGGCAGCCATACAAGTAACAATCAGTTAGTAGTCAGGCAGCCATACAAGTAACAATCAGTTAGTATTCAGGCAGCCATACAAGTAACAATCAGTTCGTAGTCAGGCAGCCATACAAGTAACAATCAGTTAGTAGTCAGGCAGCCATACAAGTAACAATCAGTTAGTAGTCAGGCAGCCATACAAGTAACAATCAGTTAGTAGTCAGGCAGCCATACAAGTAACAATCAGTTAGTAGTCAGGCAGCCATACAAGTAACAATCAGTTCGTAGTCAGGCAGCCACACAAGTAACAATCAGTTAGTAGTCAGGCAGCCATACAAGTAACAATCAGTTCGTAGTCAGGCAGCCACACAAGTAACAATCAGTTAGTAGTCAGGCAGCCATACAAGTAACAATCAGTTAGTAGTCAGGCAGCCATACAAGTAACAATCAGTCAGTAGTCAGGCAGCCATACAAGTAACAATCAGTTAGTAGTCAGGCAGCCATAGGAGTAACAATCAGTTAGTAGTCAGGCAGCCATACAAGTAACAATCAGTTAGTAGTCAGGCAGCCATACAAGTAACAATCAGTCAGTAGTCAGGCAGCCATACAAGTAACAATCAGTTAGTAGTCAGGCAGCCATAGGAGTAACAATCAGTTAGTAGTCAGGCAGCCATACAAGTAACAATCAGTTAGTAGTCAGGCAGCCATACAAGTAACAATCAGTTAGTATTCAGGCAGCCATACAAGTAACAATCAGTAGAAAAGTATTGACAGTATTATTCATCAAAACATCTTACTTCTGACATCTCTAGAAAAGTATGCAGTTATATTTTGACATATTTGACTTTTTTGTGAGTGTGGGTGTTTGTTGCCTTATTTTATATCTACGGTAGAAACAGAGTTAAGTTTTCAGAGGAGTTCAGGACAGTTTGAGGAAATGAGATCTGAAAGCAAGCGAGATGATTACTGAGCTAATATTGTGACTGGCAGTAAGCAGTTGGATTTAAACATCCACTTCTCTCAATATCCTCAGATGCGTCAATTTCCAAATCACTGATACTTAAGGAAATAGTGTTGCTACTTAGTTGAAATGAAGTGCATTTGTTGTGCTGAGTAACACCAACTAGCTTGCTTCAGGTTTAATAAGTAATGTGTGTACATCTGTAATGCTAATATCAGAGTGAAGTGTTAATTTTACAAGCACCAGGGAGCTTGGTGAACACGTGGGTCAATGTAGGAAAAAGGTTAATATATCTCTGTGTGAGAAACCCTCCACAGCTGATAAAGCTCTCCCCATGAAGTTTATATTTTAGCAGAATGAAGTTTATATTTTAGCAGAATGAAGTTTATATTTTAGCAGAATGAAGTTTATATTTTTAGCAGAATGAAGTTTATACTTTAGCAGAATGAAGTTTATACTTTAGCAGAATGAAGTTTATATTTTAGCAGAATGAAGTTTATATTTTAGCAGAATGAAGTTTATATTTTAGCAGAATGAAGTTTATATTTTAGCAGAATGAAGTTTATACTTTAGCAGAATGAAGTTTATATTTTAGCAGAATGAAGTTTATATTTTAGCAGAATGAAGTTTATACTTTAGCAGAATGAAGTTTATATTTTAGCAGAATGAAGTTTATATTTTAGCAGAATGAAGTTTATATTTTAGCAGAATGAAGTTTATACTTTAGCAGAATGAAGTTTATATTTTAGCAGAATGAAGTTTATACTTTAGCAGAATGAAGTTTATACTTTAGCAGAATGAAGTTTATATTTTAGCAGAATGAAGTTTATACTTTAGCAGAATGAAGTTTATATTTTAGCAGAATGAAGTTTATACTTCAGCAGAATAAGTTCATTTTGCACAGAGATTCTGAGACACGGGGCATTGTGCATGTTTTCAGAGTAAGATATATGGCAAGTTTTCAAATTTAAGCCTTTAAAATGTGACATTGGCTTAAATTTTCAAACCGAGTTGATTTGGATAATTTTGACCTACCTCTATTCCTAAAACACATGGGTATATAGACTTATCGGAGATGGGGTGTTTAAAATTCTGGTATCAACTATAACTAATAAAATTTGGAAGAAAGTTTTCTCATAGGATTCTGTGTTACACGTGTCAAGTGCATAGGAAATTAATTGTTGATTGAAGTATTAATTGATTTTAGAATCATCTATTCAATTTGGTACATTTTACAATTTTAGAGAGAAAAAAATCAGGAAATAAGTAAAATTTTTCCCAAATCTGAGCTTAAAAATGAGTTTTCATAAGTTACTCTTGACATCGTATTTCTGACATCTCTAACACCAAAAGTACACGATTTTGTAAGTGTGGGTGTTTGTTACCTTATTTTATAGTATTATTCATCAAAACATTTTTTGAAAACAATTTTTTATCCCAGGTGAAGCATCTTTTGGTCCATCTTTAAATGTCCTATTATGTTTTTGTTATATTCTCATGCTCTGGTTCTACAAAGCTGAGTGCAGTATTGTCCCCTGATATATAATTTAAACTACTCTTGATTGATTTGCTAAACTCATTTGTGGAATATAACATGACATTCAAAAGATACGCTTAACGTCATCAACAGCCAAATATTGAAGGATGGTCATTATGAAAAACAGGATGCAGATTTTAAATTTTTGCCAGTAAAAAATAAAGTTAGATATGATCTATGTTCTACCAAATAATTGCTTAGTTTTTCATGCATATTTTTGTGATTGATTTCAATCATGACATCTAAAGTAATTATTTCATGCATCTAAAATATCCCAAAATTAGAATGTATCCTTTGAACTACATCAGGTACTTTTTAAAAACCTTCCCTGTTATTCTTGCATATATTCTGAAAATGCTTGTTTGTTAAGTTCATAAGCAAACACCCAAATTTTCAAAAAGAACATATTAATTTCCCTATGCCAATGCCATCTCGAATGTTAGAATAGTCAGAAGCTTTGAACAACGAAATGTAACATACAAAACTCATTTTCAAGCCATGATTTGAAGGATTTTCCCGAAGAATTGTACTGAAAATATATTTTAAAAAAACATATTTTCTCCCATGATGCATAATAAAAATTATATTTGTGGACAAGGAAAAAGTTATAGTATCTGAAAATTACCTTCTTGAAAATGTCTTGATTTTAAGAGGACAATAATTTGTCATTTTTAAGTTTATTTTTAAGCAATACACAATGTAAACAAAATTGGATCTCTTAGAATATGTTTTATTAGAAGTATTCCACAAATGCTGAAAGAATTAAGCAAGAATTGCGAGATTGTATGAATGGTATAACTTTGAATGTGGTAAGGTTAGGTTGGCCCCCAAATTGAAAAAAAACACCATTTATATTCCCTTTATAAATGTGATGAGAGATCCTTTCCTTTGCTCTGAAGTTGGATGATCAACTGCAGACCCTTTACATTATGTAGAGAACCAAATTCTGGTTTAATGGAGGATACATCTGATGTAAACTAATTGATGAAAGGTATTTTGCTTAGTAGGTGGATGAAGTACATTGCAGAGCGATGTCACAACAAATAGCTGCTCTCCCCTTGATCACAACTGAATAGAACTCTTGATGACTGATTTATGGTGAAGATAACTTTGGATCAGATTTGATTGATTGTCACATGACAAGTTCATCAGTATATCTAAGATACTACAGAATGGGTATAACTTTATATTGCCACATATCTGAAGGGATGTCAGCTAAATCACTGCATGAGATAAATACTTTAACAGTTCTAATATTTATATGTATTTGACGTTATTAACTAATTGAGCTCATCTTACCTGTATTGGAAGAGATACTGGAAAGCATTGTACATAATGTTATACATGACTGTATACTGCTGTATTCATCCTTGTTGATATATGATGTGAACTGAGTCTACATGTGACAACAGATTTGCTTGAGTGAGCACGGTGCCTGAGATGCCGCGGTTTCCTTTCACATCACTGGGATGACATGTGCTTTTGTTTTGGGCCTGTCAAAGTAGAGTGCACCTGGTGCAAGCTAAGCCATGATTGGCTGGTCAGTGAGGGGCTTGACCTATCAGAGAGCAGGGTGCATCGAAAAGTGGATGAGTCTAAGTAACACCTGTCCCAGGGGTGGCAGGCATATGACAGCTGCCAAGCACTCTGTCAACTCACAAACTTAGCATTATATTCTTATATCAGTGCATTATCTGTGTGCCTTATCAGTCCTATCAGCCCGACTTGGCTTTCTCCAGGCTACACACGAGTGTAACTTAATGTGGGGTCATGACTATAAATGGTGTTTACAAGTGGCTAAAGCACATGGCGGTAGTTTGCAAACATGTAGCAACAAGACCGCCGTGGGGCCCGCTCACTGACTAATACCTGATAGGACAGGCTGATTGGCTTGCAGTGTTTGGAGGGACCAGGAGCCTTTCTCTCGCGAGTTTAAATGTCAAAGAAAAGCAGCTTTAGTGGGTTGATATAACAGGCAGCACCAGTGAACCGTGGCGCTGGTAAGGATATACTAAAGGTAACACAGGGAAGTGAACTGCACCCTGGGACACACGGACTTAGGTCAGGACGTCGTCGCTTCCCCTGTCATACTGGAGTACTTTGGATATACACACAGGTGGTTGCCATGGTGATCTGAGAAACAATTATAGGATACAACAATCATGTCATCGTATAGAACTTCATCCAGGAGATCTAAATCTCCAGAAAAATCCTACCTCCGTTCAGCCACTCCAAAGTCGGCCAAGTCTCTGGTAATTATGATAATCTTGTCTAATCTGAGCTCAGGAGATTAACCCTAATCTATTGTATCAGGATAGTGTTTAGCATTGATTTTTTACCCTTCAAGTTGTGAAGATAATTTGTCAGGCAACAGGCCTTTGCTTTAGATTAGACACATTTACTCATAATAAATGTAGTAAATATTTTCTCTGCTAACTTAGTTATTCCTCTGGTCAGAGTTGTCCTACCTGCCAAGTATTCATGTGCAAAATGTTTCCAAGCTCTTGAGTTGGGCAAAACAGTTGTGTGAAACATGGCCAGTTTTAAACATGTTTATTTATAACTTAGACCTCCATATATTGAAGTTAGTTTGGTCACCAAGAATCACCACTATTCTGAGTGATATATGCAAGGAGTGCCCTCTGCTGGCACAAGGAGTGCCCTCTTGTGTCACAAGGAATGCCCTCTTGTGTCACAAGGAATGCCCTCTGCTGGCGCAAGGAGTGCCCTCTGCTGGCACAAGGAGTGCCCTCTGCTGGCACAAGGAGTGCCCTCTGCTGGCACAAGGAGTGCCCTCTGCTGGCACAAGGAATGCCCTCTGCTGGCTAATTATCTCCAGACTCACTGATCCTCACCAGGAAATAAATCTCAATTTTTATGATATTTTTTGGCATAATATAGAGTTGATACTAACAATACCTCATAAGATATGTCTGCCTGATCAATGACCAACACGGTCAAAGGGAGTGTCCCATATAATCAATATCCTCAGTGTAACGTGAACCTGGGCTATAATATGCACGGTGCGTTAGGCAGGAACGATACTGTAATCAAATGCACTTAGTCAATACCAAAGTAAAAGTTAGTTTATTATATGATGAATATGCAACATGTACAAATTGTTAAATGGATGAATTTCACTGATAACATTAGTACATTGACAATAGAAGAGGTGCTTTGAGGGTATACTGTACTTGTGTATTATATTTGCTGTAGTTGAAGTATTATTTGATTCATATAGTATTTACTATTGACAGTGTATCACCTTGTATTTGCAGCATTCTTGGCTTATGTTTGATATGATTATAATGGGTGCAGCAGTATGGTGCTAATCATATCAGCCACATTTCTACAGTTGGATATTTCCAGGTTAATACTTTACAATACATAGCTGTGATCAATACCAGTGCTCATAAAAAGAAATTATAGATTGTTGAAAATGCAGGGTTCTTGGATGTTTGCCAGTAGTTATTTTTATTTCCACCAGTTGAATAATAAAATGAGACAGACCTGAGAAGTTAGTAGGATTTTATTAGAACCACACTGTCAATTAGACAGGCTTAACAATACATTTGATATGTGGGATTCAAATCTATTTTGTGTGTATTTTGCTATGACCTTTGTCTCAAGGTAAATTCAAGAGAACTTAACCCCATTGCTGCAAGTGATTGTGTGATAACTATTAACTATCTGTATGACTTCCAAGGTTCTTACGTTTGGTAAGGGTTTCCCAGTGTTGAGTATATAGTTGATAAGAGAAGTATTTAATGTTAATTAACCATGCCATTATAATGCCATTTGAATGCATAGTTAGGACAGAATGATAAATATTTAAAATTGTTGTCATCACAGCTTACGCAGGTTCTTTTCATGAGTGTTTATATATAACCCCAGGCAAACTATTCACCTGATTAGGATCTGAAATGCACTGCATGCCTTAAAAATGGAGTGTGGTAATCCCCTCTCTGGAGTGTGGTAATCCCCTCTCTGGAGTGTGGTACTTCCCTCACTGGAATGTGGTAATCCCCTCTCTGGAGTGTGGTACTTCCCTCACTGGAATGTGGTAATCCCCCCCACTGGAGTGTGGTAATCCCCTCTCTGGAGTGTGATAATCCCCTCTGGAATGTGGTAATCCCCTCACTGGAGTGTGATAATCCCCCCATTGGAATATGGTAATCCCCTCACTGGAGTGTGATAATCCCCTACTGGAATGTGGTAATCCCCTCTCTGGAGTGTGGTAATCCCCTCTGGAATATGGTAATCCCCTCTTTGGAGTGTGGTAATCCCCCACTGGAATGTGGTAATCCCCTCTCTGGAGTGTGGTAATCCCCTCTGGAGTGTGGTAATCCCCCACTGATGAATCAAATAGTGGTTACAGGGGTCAGGGGAATTACCATGGTGAGGAGGAATAATGTTAATAGTTATTTTCTCTCTAGACTTTCACACATGGCACATATTGATCAGATCGTTGAGTCAGCCCTGGTCTGATGCCTCAGTGTTTATCTCAGTCGTTGAGTCAGCCCTGGTCTGATGCCTCAGTGTTTATCTCAGTTGTTGAGTCAGCCCTGGTCTGATGCCTCAGTGTTTATCTCAGTTGTTGAGTCAGCCCTGGTCTGATGCCTCAGTGTTTATCTCAGTTGTTGAGTCAGCCCTGGTCTGATGCCTCAGTGTTTATCTCAGTCGTTGAGTCAGCCCTGGTCTGATGCCTCAGTGTTTATCTCAGTCGTTGAGTCAGCCCTGGTCTGATGCCTCAGTGTTTATCTCAGTCGTTGAGTCAGCCCTGGTCTGATGCCTCAGTGTTTATCTCAGTTGTTGAGTCAGCCCTGGTCTGATGCCTCAGTGTTTATCTCAGTTGTTGAGTCAGCCCTGGTCTGATGCCTCAGTGTTTATCTCAGTTGTTGAGTCAGCCCTGGTCTGATGCCTCAGTGTTTATCTCAGTCGTTGAGTCAGCCCTGGTCTGATGCCTCAGTGTTTATCTCAGTTGTTGAGTCAGCCCTGGTCTGATGCCTCAGTGTTTATCTCAGTCGCTGAGTCAGCCCTGGTCTGATGCCTCAGTGTTTATCTCAGTCGCTGAGTCAGCCCTGGTCTGATGCCTCAGTGTTTATCTCAGTTGTTGAGTCAGCCCTGGTCTGATGCCTCAGTGTTTATCTCAGTTGTTGAGTCAGCCCTGGTCTGATGCCTCAGTGTTTATCTCAGTCGTTGAGTCAGCCCTGGTCTGATGCCTCAGTGTTTATCTCAGTCGCTGAGTCAGCCCTGGTCTGATGCCTCAGTGATTATCTCAGTCGTTGAGTCAGCCCTGGTCTGATGCCTCAGTGTTTATCTCAGTCGTTGAGTCAGCCCTGGTCTGATGCCTCAGTGTTTATTTCAGTCGTTGAGTCAGCCCTGGTCTGATGCCTCAGTGTTTATCTCAGTCGTTGAGTCAGCCCTGGTCTGATGCCTCAGTGTTTATCTCAGTCGTTGAGTCAGCCCTGGTCTGATGCCTCAGTGTTTATCTCAGTTGTTGAGTCAGCCCTGGTCTGATGCCTCAGTGTTTATCTCAGTCGCTGAGTCAGCCCTGGTCTGATGCCTCAGTGTTTATCTCAGTCGCTGAGTCAGCCCTGGTCTGATGCCTCAGTGTTTATCTCAGTCGTTGAGTCAGCCCTGGTCTGATGCCTCAGTGTTTATCTCAGTCGTTGAGTCAGCCCTGGTCTGATGCCTCAGTGTTTATCTCAGTCGCTGAGTCAGCCCTGGTCTGATGCCTCAGTGTTTATCTCAGTCGCTGAGTCAGCCCTGGTCTGATGCCTCAGTGTTTATCTCAGTCGTTGAGTCAGCCCTGGTCTGATGCCTCAGTGTTTATCTCAGTTGTTGAGTCAGCCCTGGTCTGATGCCTCAGTGTTTATCTCAGTTGTTGAGTCAGCCCTGGTCTGATGCCTCAGTGTTTATCTCAGTCGCTGAGTCAGCCCTGGTCTGATGCCTCAGTGTTTATCTCAGTCGTTGAGTCAGCCCTGGTCTGATGCCTCAGTGTTTATCTCAGTCGCTGAGTCAGCCCTGGTCTGATGCCTCAGTGTTTATCTCAGTCGTTGAGTCAGCCCTGGTCTGATGCCTCAGTGTTTATCTCAGTCACTGAGTCAGCCCTGGTCTGATGCCTCAGTGTTTATCTCAGTCGTTGAGTCAGCCCTGGTCTGATGCCTCAGTGTTTATCTCAGTCGTTGAGTCAGCCCTGGTCTGATGCCTCAGTGTTTATCTCAGTTGTTGAGTCAGCCCTGGTCTGATGCCTCAGTGTTTATCTCAGTCACTGAGTCAGCCCTGGTCTGATGCCTCAGTGTTTATCTCAGTTGTTGAGTCAGCCCTGGTCTGATGCCTCAGTGTTTATCTCAGTCACTGAGTCAGCCCTGGTCTGATGCCTCAGTGTTTATCTCAGTCGTTGAGTCAGCCCTGGTCTGATGCCTCAGTGTTTATCTCAGTCGTTGAGTCAGCCCTGGTCTGATGCCTCAGTGTTTATCTCAGTCCAGGAACAAAGGCAGGATCAACATTGGAGAAGTGTCACACAAGTGTCCCAATATTTCTGACACTTATTAATGATTTTTATCATGGATAAATAATGTGAAAGGACCAGCTTTTAAAAAAGGAAGTACATTTACTTGGGTTACTCCAGGGACAGAGATTGTTTGATTTACACAATCTGCTGGTGTGAAATCTAGGAAATTGACATCAAAGATATTTTGGCTCATTCAGAGATCATGGTTGGTGAAATAGTCGATATACCAGCATGCAATTATAGATTCTAGACTAAAAAATGTTTAAGGTCACAAGTCAAAAATGTTAAACATGTGGACATTTTAATAATTTATGCCTAACCTAGTCACTCTACAGGCAGACAGTGTCAGGAGGGGTGCTTCCAAACGTGTAAATGTCTCACACTTGATATTCAATGATTTTGGAAATTAATGATTTGTTTATTTGACATGAGCTCTCATCGTAACCGTTGCAGTGTTGCCCATACAGATAAATTGGCCTGAATAATGAAGATTTTATCACTCAATATGAACAAAATTATTGAAGCGTGTTCAGGATATTTTAGTCCGGCATGGAAGCTTGAAAGGGTATGACTTCTGCTCTGTCATAAAAAAGACATCCAGCTGCAAGTGTTTTAAGCCAGAAAATACTAAATCACTTGAGTGCAAATTCAGCTGGAACTCTCACAATGGCCAAGGTAATTATAAAGCTTTATAGTTTCATCCATTACAGAAACCATTCAAAAAGTCTGGTAACCATGGGGTGGTCTCCCCTTAAGACAGACCCTCAGAGTGGACAGAGGTCAGTCATAGAGTCTGGTAACCATGGGGTGGTCTCCCCTTAAGACAAACCCTCAGAGTCGACAGAGGCCAGTCATAGAGTCTGGTAACCATGGGGTGGTCTCCCCTTAAGACAAACCCTCAGAGTCGACAGAGGCCAGTCATAGAGTCAGGTGACCATGGGGTGGTCCCCCCTTAAGACAAACCCTCAGAGTCGACAGAGGCCAGTCATAGAGTCTGGTAACCATGGGGTGGTCTCCCCTTAAGACAAACACTCAGAGTGGACAGAGGTCAGTCATAGAGTCTGGTAACCATGGGGTGGTCTCCCCTTAAGACAAACCCTCAGAGTGGACAAAGGTCAGTCATAGAGTCTGGTAACCATGGGGTGGTCTCCCCTTAAGACAAACCCTCAGAGTGGACAGAGGCCAGTCATAGAGTCTGGTAACCATGGGGTGGTCTCCCCTTAAGACAAACCCTCAGAGTCGACAGAGGCCAGTCATAGAGTCAGGTGACCATGGGGTGGTCTCCCCTTAAGACAAACCCTCAGAGTTGACAGAGGCCAGTCATAGAGTCTGGTAACCATGGGGTGGTCTCCCCTTAAGACAAACACTCAGAGTGGACAGAGGTCAGTCATAGAGTCTGGTAACCATGGGGTGGTCTCCCCTTAAGACTTTAAGCGCTATGAACAGATTTTATCTGGTATTCAGCGCTATATAAATTTTATTATTATTATCATTATCATTATTAAGACAAACCCTCAGAGTGGACAGAGGCCAGTCATAGGGTCTGGTAACCATGGGGTGGTCTCCCCTTAAGACAAACCCTCAGAGTCGACAGAGGCCAGTCATAGAATCTGGTAACCATGGGGTGGTCTCCCCTTAAGACAAACCCTCAGAGTCGACAGAGGCCAGTCATAGAGTCTGGTAACCATGGGGTGGTCTCCCCTTAAGACAAACACTCAGAGTGGACAGAGGTCAGTCATAGAGTCTGGTAACCATGGGGTGGTCTCCCCTTAAGACAAACCCTCAGAGTGGACAAAGGTCAGTCATAGAGTCTGGTAACCATGGGGTGGTCTCCCCTTAAGACAAACCCTCAGAGTGGACAGAGGCCAGTCATAGAGTCTGGTAACCATGGGGTGGTCTCCCCTTAAGACAAACCCTCAGAGTGGACAGAGGCCAGTCATAGAGTCAGGTGACCATGGGGTGGTCTCCCCTTAAGACAAACCCTCAGAGTTGACAGAGGCCAGTCATAGAGTCTGGTAACCATGGGGTGGTCTCCCCTTAAGACAAACACTCAGAGTGGACAGAGGTCAGTCATAGAGTCTGGTAACCATGGGGTGGTCTCCCCTTAAGACTTTAAGCGCTATGAACAGATTTTATCTGGTATTCAGCGCTATATAAATTTTATTATTATTATTATTATCATTATTAAGACAAACCCTCAGAGTGGACAGAGGCCAGTCATAGGGTCTGGTAACCATGGGGTGGTCTCCCCTTAAGACAAACCCTCAGAGTCGACAGAGGCCAGTCATAGAATCTGGTAACCATGGGGTGGTCTCCCCTTAAGACAAACCCTCAGAGTCGACAGAGGCCAGTCATAGAGTCTGGTAACCATGGGGTGGTCTCCCCTTAAGATAAACCCTCAGAGTGGACAGAGGTCAGTCATAGAGTCTGGTAACCATGGGGTGGTCTCCCCTTAAGACAAACCCTCAGAGTGGACAAAGGTCAGTCATAGAGTCTGGTAACCATGGGGTGGTCTCCCCTTAAGACAAACCCTCAGAGTCGACAGAGGCCTAACTATAAAAACATGTGTGGGTTAAGTAGTGTTGTGATTGGACTGCATTCACATGATTTGTTTTGGAGCAAAGTCAGTTGTGTTTGTTGGTATTAGACTGTAAATGCTGTGATAGGAAGATGGTTGAAAGTAGGTTAACTTTATATCACTTCTCTCATCTTATTTAGGTCCTATTCAGTTCCAACCATAATGTGTTTGTCTAGTCACAAATGGAGATTATTTTCTCATTATTTTGTTTGAGGACTTATAAGTATTCTAATACTCTTTGTATAAAAGATAAAACATGTTTCCCCCGTGGTGAAAGTTTAATACTATTAGAGTATAGAATCTGAGGATTACATGAGAGCAGTTTGTTTAAAACTGGTCAGGCTTTGATCTGATTTCATACAACCTTCAAATATGTCAGACAAGAATAACAGTAATTTTTAAAATTAAAGGAACTGAAGTGAACATGTTTCATGTATTGATTTTAAAACACTTGCTTTCATAAGCAGCAGTGTCCATTAAGTTTGAAAGCAAATTAATTTACAACAACCATTAAAAATGATTAATTGCTAATTTGAAGTCCTCAAGATATATTGCATGAAGTGCTGTAGCTTTGCCAGCCTCAGTCTGCCTGTTAGGATTGTACCACGGATCATGTGCCAGTCAAATTGTGAGTTATTGCTGCAACATTATCATGAAATGAGGCAGGTAAAATATTGACCCTGATAGAAAACCAATCACCCGAACAAATGGAGCCTCATAAAAAGCTTCCCACGAAACTATCAAGTGCGACTCCATATGGATTAGTGTGGTGTCAATGTGTTACATGAGCAGTCATGTCCCCGACAAGACAGAGATTGAAAGGAAAAATTATCACACAGAAAATGCTTCATTTAACAAAATCTGAAGTAGCACTTTGTAAGAAGCTACTTTACCGGAGATTTCAAGAAGAAAGTTTTAAAAATGACAATGAGATGTTTTGGTACTTATGCAATGGATTTAAAACTTATCAAAGAATTAATATGACACAGAATTCTGAAACAATTTATTCAAATTTGGAAAACTCCCTATATAGACCAAATATTCCTCTTTTGGCCTTATTTGTCAACAATATTTTGACAAGATGCATTGCCAAGCCATTCAAGAAGTCCAGAAATTGAACATGATAATGTACAGATCACCAACTTATGTGACTTTTTTTAGTTTTAAGTACCGACATGTTGAGACAGAGTTCATTGTTGTTGACAGCATCGTGATGTCAGGATATTGATCAAGGCAGAGATAGACTGTAGACTGTCATTAGTTGCAATCAGTTGCAATCAGTTGCAATCAGTTGCAATCAGTCATGTCTTATGATCGGAAATTTAAACTAACTTAACCATGCAGAGTGCCAGCAATCTTATCAGTTCCTGGTGATGTGAATCAAATTTGATCATGACCAGCTTTAAAGTACCCTCCAAAACAGGACTACTACATCATATCAGTCCCTGCTGTCAGTGATTAAAAGGTGCACAGGATCAGCCACAAGTTATGACTAGTCATAAATATCTGGCTCTGAACTAATTGGTGAAAGAACAAATGACTTTTCATAAAGATTCTTATTGGTCAGTGTTCTGGTCAGCCAACAAATCACAAGTATGCAACCAAATGTGTCAGACATGACCTTCCTAAGCTCCTCAATCAGATGCCAAATGTAATTTTGGAGAAAGTAGATACACACAGTTTGCAAGGGTTTGCTAATTATATCAAACGGTACTTTATAGTATCTTATCAAGATGTATGCACAATTCCAGGTTGCTATATTTGTTCTCATCATTAGAATATGTACACTCTGTCACCACCATAATACATCTAAGATTGTAATCACTGTAGTATATGTAACTAGATCTTGTCTAGAGCCAAATAATAGGAAGAAAACAGTTAATCAATGTACATTTGTGTAGAGTGCCTTTCACTGTTTCTCTTGTTTTAATCATTTTTTCCCCTCACTCCTTTTGCCTGCTTTGACCATTTGTTTTGTTATATTATGTTATAATACTCCACTGTACTACATTATTGACAGATATTAGTTTAGTTTTACAAGTTGCTGCATTTTTTTGCACAACATCAGAGGTGGTTCTCATGATAGCGGCAAGTAATTGCCTTAATGGGTATCTCCTGACCTCAAACTGTATATTTGCAATAAGTAATATCTGTATATATTTATATACCTCATTTATGGTCTAATAAATCAATCTTGAATCTTGAATCTTGAATCAACAGATTTCAGGTCATGACCTGAGGTTGGTCAATTCTGATTGGATGATATTTTGGTGGGTGTGACTCACATGGAGCAATGAAGGCAGAGGTAGTGAGAAGATTGAATGACTGTCCTTACTACCGATGTAATGCAGAGTATATATATGGGGCAATGAAGGCAGAGGTAGTGAGAAGATTGGATGACTGTCATTACTACCGATGTAATGCAGAGGATATATATGGGGCAATGAAGGCAGAGGTAGTGAGAAGATTGGATGACTGTCATTACTACTGATGTAATGCAGAGTATATATATGGGGCAATGAAGGCAGAGGTAGTGAGAAGATTGGATGACTGTCATTACTACCGATGTAATGCAGAGGATATATATGGGGCAATGAAGGCAGAGGTAGTGACAAGATTGGATGACTGTCATTACTACTGATGTAATGCAGAGTATATATATGGGGCAATGAAGGCAGAGGTAGTGAGAAGATTGGATGACTGTCATTACTACTGATGTAATGCAGAGTATATATATGGGGCAATGAAGGCAGAGGTAGTGAGAAGATTGAATGACTGTCATTACTACCGATGTAATGCAGAGGATATATATGGGGCAATGAAGGCAGAGGTAGTGACAAGATTGGATGACTGTCATTACTACTGATGTAATGCAGAGTATATATATGGGGCAATGAAGGCTGAGGTAGTGAGAAGATTGGATGACTGTCATTACTACTGATGTAATGCAGAGTATATATATGGGGCAATGAAGGCAGAGGTAGTGAGAAGATTGAATGACTGTCATTACTACCGATGTAATGCAGAGGATATATATGGGGCAATGAAGGCAGAGGTAGTGAGAAGATTGAATGACTGTCATTACTACTGATGTAATGCAGAGGATATATATGGGGCAATGAAGGCAGAGGTAGTGAGAAGATTGAATGACTGTCATTACTACCGATGTAATGCAGAGGATATATATGGGGCAATGAAGGCAGAGGTAGTGAGAAGATTGAATGACTGTCCTTACTACCGATGTAATGCAGAGGATATATATGGGGCAATGAAGGCAGAGGTAGTGAGAAGATTGAATGACTGTCATTACTACCGATGTAATGCAGAGTATATGGGGCAATGAAGGCAGAGGTAGTGAGAAGATTGAATGACTGTCATTACTACCGATGTAATGCAGAGGATATATATGGGGCAATGAAGGCAGAGGTAGTGAGAAGATTGAATGACTGTCCTTACTACCGATGTAATGCAGAGGATATATATGGGGCAATGAAGGCAGAGGTAGTGAGAAGATTGAATGACTGTCATTACTACTGATGTAATGCAGAGGATATATATGGGGCAATGAAGGCAGAGGTAGTGAGAAGATTGAATGACTGTCATTACTACCGATGTAATGCAGAGGATATATATGGGGCAATGAAGGCAGAGGTAGTGAGAAGATTGAATGACTGTCATTACTACTGATGTAATGCAGAGTATATATATGGGGCAATGAAGGCAGAGGTAGTGAGAAGATTGGATGACTGTCATTACTACCGATGTAATGCTGAGGATATATATGGGGCAATGAAGGCAGAGGTAGTGAGAAGATTGGATGACTGTCATTACTACCGATGTAATGCAGAGTATATATATGGGGCAATGAAGGCAGAGGTAGTGAGAAGATTGAATGACTGTCATTACTACCGATGTAATGCAGAGGATATATATGGGGCAATGAAGGCAGAGGTAGTGAGAAGATTGAATGACTGTCCTTACTACCGATGTAATGCAGAGGATATATATGGGGCAATGAAGGCAGAGGTAGTGAGAAGATTGAATGACTGTCATTACTACCGATGTAATGCAGAGTATATGGGGCAATGAAGGCAGAGGTAGTGAGAAGATTGGATGACTGTCATTACTACCGATGTAATGCAGAGGATATATATGGGGCAATGAAGGCAGAGGTAGTGAGAAGATTGAATGACTGTCCTTACTACCGATGTAATGCAGAGGATATATATGGGGCAATGAAGGCAGAGGTAGTGAGAAGATTGAATGACTGTCATTACTACTGATGTAATGCAGAGGATATATATGGGGCAATGAAGGCAGAGGTAGTGAATAAGGGAGTAATAAGCTGGGAATAAGGGAACAATAAGCTGGGAATAAGGGAACAATAAGCTGGGAATAAGGGAACAATAAGCTGGGAATAAGGGAATAATAAGCTGGGAATAATAAGCTGGGAATAAGGGAATAAGCTGGGAATAAGGGAACAATAAGCTGGGAATAAGGGAATAATAAGCTGGGAATAAGGGAATAATAAGCTGGGAATAAGGGAATAATAAGCTGGGAATAAGGGAATAAGCTGGGAATAAGGGAACAATAAGCTGGGAATAAGGGAACAATAAGCTGGGAATAAGGGAACAATAAGCTGGGAATGAGGGAACAATATTCCCTTATTCCCTGCTTATTCTTTAGAAATATATTGTGTTTTCATTTATATACATATATACAGAGATGAAAATTTGTTGTGCAATATTAATTGCATGTATAAATAATACAAGATGACATGGACATGATCTGATTTCATGGTTTACTGGGCCGATAAACAGGATAGTAACCCACAGGTATATACTGGGAGGGTCAGTGACAGGGATATACTGGGAGGGGTCAGTGACGGGGATATACTGGGAGGAGTCAGTGACGGGGGTATACTGGGAGGGGTCAGTGACGGGGATATACTGGGAGGAGTCAGTGACGGGGATATACTGGGAGGGTCAGTGACAGGGATATACTGGGAGGGGTCAGTGACGGGGATATACTGGGAGGAGTCAGTGACGGGGGTATACTGGGAGGGGTCAGTGACGGGGATATACTGGGAGGAGTCAGTGACGGGTATATACTGGGAGGGGTCAGTGACTGGGAGGGGTCAGTGGCGGGGGTATATAGAGTTGCCGAGATATGCATGAAGAAATAAGGCACGGGTTAGGGTTAGATATGAAATAAGGCATGGGTGGGCATGATATAAACTGTTCACATAACAGTTGTGCTTTATGGGAACCATTTATCATAATGATGATAAACTTGATAATAAATCAGTTAACAATTCAGATCAAATTATGAATGCATGAACATTTCATGATATCAGTTTGTTATGATTGTTATGAAAAGTGTAAAAATAAACCGAAATGGTTAAGTTTGAAAAAGTAAAATTAGCATAGGAAGTTTGCGTATATTTTCTGCATGTATTTATTGTTTTATTATTATATTTGGCTTTCACATGATACTGTTTCAAGGTGTTAGGTTCTCACCTTCTGAAGGCTTGGTCAGTGATAATTAGATATTGCATGTTAATAACATTCCACAGAGATCTCCAGCTCACCATGACATAACACTGTACAAATTTACCATGTCAAATAACAGATCTGCTGTGAACCAACTCCACTTGAATGCTGTCCAAATCTTAATCCACAGAATGTGTGTCAGAATTCTCCAGAGCCCTGATCCAGGTTTGTAGATCACACAGGCTTTATGAGATTTGACATGTTAATATTAGTCTCCAGCCTTGGGAACTCTCAACACGGATTTACTTTTCAATTTCAAAATGGTCCTGACCAGAGTGTAAATCCTCAGCCAATACGTGAGAACCTCACTGAGTAGTCAATATAATGTCCTGCTGTCAGAGCTGATTTAAATATTAAATACTCTCATTTTTTGTGCCTTTGGTCCTATCTATCAATAATTTCCCGACATTTAGATTTCAGTTCACAGTCTGAACAGTTCCCATTAAGCTTAATGGTGGCGAGAAACAAAAAAATATTCCTGACGATTGTTTAATCCATTTGGAATTTATCGTAAAATGATGCAGATAAGAAAATTAAATGTGCCATTTGCATGTCTTTATATTTCAGGCTATTGCCAGTTTATCAAGCACAAAATAAAAATAAATTCAATTTTTTTCATTTAATGTGTTAATAGATTGGCATCATTACACGTGATCATGAAAAATAGATGTATGGGCAAAATGGGGGGAAATACACCAAGCAGAGATGATTTATCATCGGGGAACTGGAGGAAATGGGGAACCCAACAAAGAGAAGAGAAAGCTGCCAAAATTAGGTGCATTGAAAACTTACAGATTGGATTTGGACACACACACATATATATATATAGTGTGTGTAGTAGAGCAGGAGGAGACAGAGAGGAGAGGTCGGGGATGTCATAAAGCACACAGCCCGAGAGATGCTGGAACAAAAACATTCATAATATGCAGATGAATATTTGATGGTTTGGGAAATGCAATCATTTGTGACAGCAGATGGGATGTTTGAAATCGGATTCAACGAGGATGCAAACAGCAATGAAAAGGCCGGGTTTGGACCAGTGCCAAGCTCAGAGGCAGCCATTATAAATGCATCCATTCAAATGTGAAATCCTAATCGCTCCTTCATTTGTAATATAAGCTTTCATTTTGCTGTGTCTTACTTGGCATGGTGTGTACAGTTGTGTCAAGACGTGTTGGCACTGAACTCATGCAAAATGAGGACCAAATAAATTGAATTATAGAGTTTACAAAGGCACAAAGTAGAGACATCTTACTTCCTAACTTGTCAAGATAGACCGGACATCCTTTCACCACTTGGTTTTATCATGAGCATAATGGAACTTAAAACACAGTCACATAGAATCTAACTTCGCTGTTCTTTTTACCTTATTTGTCAGCTATACAAGGCCAATATGGTCAGGCGAGGGTTAAGCGTGGCCCAGTGTAGTCTGTGCTTGTCTTATGGCAGTATATGTATTTGGTCTCCAGGGTTAATATGGTCAGGCGAGGGTTAAGTGTGGCCCAGTGTAGTCTGTGCTTGTCTTATGGCAGTATATGGTATTTGGTCTCCAGGGTTAATATGGTCAGGCGAGGGTTAAGCGTGGCCCAGTGTAGTCTGTGCTTGTCTTATGTCAGTATATGTATTTAGTCTCCAGGGTTAATATGGTCAGGCGAGGGTTAAGTATGACCCAGTGTAGTCTGTGCTTGTCTTATGTCAGTATATGTATTTAGTCTCCAGGGTTAATATGGTCATGCGAGGGTTAAGTGTGGCCCAGTGTAGTCTGTGCTTGTCTTATGACAGTATATGTATTTGGTCTCCAGGGTTAATATGGTCAGGCGAGGGTTAAGTATGACCCAGTGTAGTCTGTGCTTGTCTTATGGCAGTATATGTATTTGGTCTCCAGGGTTAATATGGTCAGGCGAGGGTTAAGTGTGGCCCATTGTAGTCTGTGCTTGTCTTATGACAGTATATGTATTTGGTCTCAAGGGTTAATATGGTCAGGCGAGGGTTAAGTGTGGCCCAGTGTAGTCTGTGCTTGTCTTATGACAGTATATGTATTTGGTCTCCAGGGTTAATATGGTCAGGCGAGGGTTAAGTGTGGCCCAGTGTAGACTGTGCTTGTCTTATGACAGTATATGTATTTGGTCTCCAGGGTTAATATGGTCAGGCTAGGGTTAAGTATGGCCCAGTGTAGTCTGTGCTTGTCTTATGGCAGTATATGTATTTGGTCTCCAGGGTTAATATGGTCAGGCGAGGGTTAAGTATGACCCAGTGTAGTCTGTGCTTGTCTTATGGCAGTATATGTATTTGGTCTCCAGGGTTAATATGGTCAGGCGAGGGTTAAGTATGACCCAGTGTAGTCTGTGCTTGTCTTATGACAGTATATGTATTTGGTCTCCAGGGTTAATATGGTCAGGCGAGGGTTAAGCGTGGCCCAGTGTAGTCTGTGCTTGTCTTATGACAGTATATGTATTTGGTCTCCAGGGTTAATATGGTCAGGCGAGGGTTAAGTATGACCCAGTGTAGTCTGTGCTTGTCTTATGGCAGTATATGTATTTGGTCTCCAGGGTTAATATGGTCAGGCGAGGGTTAAGTGTGGCCCATTGTAGTCTGTGCTTGTCTTATGACAGTATATGTATTTGGTCTCAAGGGTTAATATGGTCAGGCGAGGGTTAAGTGTGGCCCAGTGTAGTCTGTGCTTGTCTTATGACAGTATATGTATTTGGTCTCCAGGGTTAATATGGTCAGGCGAGGGTTAAGTGTGGCCCAGTGTAGACTGTGCTTGTCTTATGACAGTATATGTATTTGGTCTCCAGGGTTAATATGGTCAGGCTAGGGTTAAGTATGGCCCAGTGTAGTCTGTGCTTGTCTTATGGCAGTATATGTATTTGGTCTCCAGGGTTAATATGGTCAGGCGAGGGTTAAGTGTGACCCAGTGTAGTCTGTGCTTGTCTTATGGCAGTATATGTATTTGGTCTCCAGGGTTAATATGGTCAGGCGAGGGTTAAGTATGACCCAGTGTAGTCTGTGCTTGTCTTATGACAGTATATGTATTTGGTCTCCAGGGTTAATATGGTCAGGCGAGGGTTAAGCGTGGCCCAGTGTAGTCTGTGCTTGTCTTATGGCAGTATATGTATTTGGTCTCCAGGGTTAATATGGTCAGGCGAGGGTTAAGTGTGGCCCAGTGTAGTCTGTGCTTGTCTTATGACAGTATATGTATTTGGTCTCAAGGGTTAATATGGTCAGGCGAGGGTTAAGTATGACCCAGTGTAGTCTGTGCTTGTCTTATGGCAGTATATGTATTTGGTCTCCAGGGTTAATATGGTCAGGCGAGGGTTAAGCGTGGCCCAGTGTAGTCTGCTTGTCTTATGGCAGTATATGTATTTGGTCTCAAGGGTTAATATGGTCAGGCGAGGGTTAAGCGTGGCCCAGTGTAGTCTGTGCTTGTCTTATGGCAGTATATGTATTTGGTCTCCAGGGTTAATATGGTCATGCGAGGGTTAAGCGTGGCCCAGTGTAGTCTGTGCTTGTCTTATGGCAGTATATGTATTTGGTCTCAAGGGTTAATATGGTCAGGCGAGGGTTAAGTATGACCCAGTGTAGTCTGTGCTTGTCTTATGGCAGTATATGTATTTGGTCTCCAGGGTTAATATGGTCAGGCGAGGGTTAAGCGTGGCCCAGTGTAGTCTGTGCTTGTCTTATGACAGTATATGTATTTGGTCTCCAGGGTTAATATGGTCAGGCGAGGGTTAAGTATGACCCAGTGTAGTCTGTGCTTGTCTTATGGCAGTATATGTATTTGGTCTCCAGGGTTAATATGGTCAGGCGAGGGTTAAGTGTGGCCCATTGTAGTCTGTGCTTGTCTTATGACAGTATATGTATTTGGTCTCAAGGGTTAATATGGTCAGGCGAGGGTTAAGTGTGGCCCAGTGTAGTCTGTGCTTGTCTTATGACAGTATATGTATTTGGTCTCCAGGGTTAATATGGTCAGGCGAGGGTTAAGTGTGGCCCAGTGTAGACTGTGCTTGTCTTATGACAGTATATGTATTTGGTCTCCAGGGTTAATATGGTCAGGCTAGGGTTAAGTATGGCCCAGTGTAGTCTGTGCTTGTCTTATGGCAGTATATGTATTTGGTCTCCAGGGTTAATATGGTCAGGCGAGGGTTAAGTATGACCCAGTGTAGTCTGTGCTTGTCTTATGGCAGTATATGTATTTGGTCTCCAGGGTTAATATGGTCAGGCGAGGGTTAAGCGTGGCCCAGTGTAGTCTGTGCTTGTCTTATGGCAGTATATGTATTTGGTCTCCAGGGTTAATATGGTCAGGCGAGGGTTAAGTGTGGCCCATTGTAGTCTGTGCTTGTCTTATGACAGTATATGTATTTGGTCTCAAGGGTTAATATGGTCAGGCGAGGGTTAAGTGTGGCCCAGTGTAGTCTGTGCTTGTCTTATGACAGTATATGTATTTGGTCTCCAGGGTTAATATGGTCAGGCGAGGGTTAAGTGTGGCCCAGTGTAGACTGTGCTTGTCTTATGACAGTATATGTATTTGGTCTCCAGGGTTAATATGGTCAGGCTAGGGTTAAGTATGGCCCAGTGTAGTCTGTGCTTGTCTTATGGCAGTATATGTATTTGGTCTCCAGGGTTAATATGGTCAGGCGAGGGTTAAGTGTGACCCAGTGTAGTCTGTGCTTGTCTTATGGCAGTATATGTATTTGGTCTCCAGGGTTAATATGGTCAGGCGAGGGTTAAGTATGACCCAGTGTAGTCTGTGCTTGTCTTATGACAGTATATGTATTTGGTCTCCAGGGTTAATATGGTCAGGCGAGGGTTAAGCGTGGCCCAGTGTAGTCTGTGCTTGTCTTATGGCAGTATATGTATTTGGTCTCCAGGGTTAATATGGTCAGGCGAGGGTTAAGTGTGGCCCAGTGTAGTCTGTGCTTGTCTTATGACAGTATATGTATTTGGTCTCAAGGGTTAATATGGTCAGGCGAGGGTTAAGTATGACCCAGTGTAGTCTGTGCTTGTCTTATGGCAGTATATGTATTTGGTCTCCAGGGTTAATATGGTCAGGCGAGGGTTAAGCGTGGCCCAGTGTAGTCTGCTTGTCTTATGGCAGTATATGTATTTGGTCTCAAGGGTTAATATGGTCAGGCGAGGGTTAAGCGTGGCCCAGTGTAGTCTGTGCTTGTCTTATGGCAGTATATGTATTTGGTCTCCAGGGTTAATATGGTCATGCGAGGGTTAAGCGTGGCCCAGTGTAGTCTGTGCTTGTCTTATGGCAGTATATGTATTTGGTCTCAAGGGTTAATATGGTCAGGCGAGGGTTAAGTATGACCCAGTGTAGTCTGTGCTTGTCTTATGGCAGTATATGTATTTGGTCTCCAGGGTTAATATGGTCAGGCGAGGGTTAAGCGTGGCCCAGTGTAGTCTGTGCTTGTCTTATGACAGTATATGTATTTGGTCTCCAGGGTTAATATGGTCAGGCGAGGGTTAAGTATGACCCAGTGTAGTCTGTGCTTGTCTTATGGCAGTATATGTATTTGGTCTCCAGGGTTAATATGGTCAGGCGAGGGTTAAGTGTGGCCCATTGTAGTCTGTGCTTGTCTTATGACAGTATATGTATTTGGTCTCAAGGGTTAATATGGTCAGGCGAGGGTTAAGTGTGGCCCAGTGTAGTCTGTGCTTGTCTTATGACAGTATATGTATTTGGTCTCCAGGGTTAATATGGTCAGGCGAGGGTTAAGTGTGGCCCAGTGTAGACTGTGCTTGTCTTATGACAGTATATGTATTTGGTCTCCAGGGTTAATATGGTCAGGCTAGGGTTAAGTATGGCCCAGTGTAGTCTGTGCTTGTCTTATGGCAGTATATGTATTTGGTCTCCAGGGTTAATATGGTCAGGCGAGGGTTAAGTATGACCCAGTGTAGTCTGTGCTTGTCTTATGGCAGTATATGTATTTGGTCTCCAGGGTTAATATGGTCAGGCGAGGGTTAAGTATGACCCAGTGTAGTCTGTGCTTGTCTTATGACAGTATATTTATTTGGTCTCCAGGGTTAATATGGTCAGGCGAGGGTTAAGCGTGGCCCAGTGTAGTCTGTGCTTGTCTTATGGCAGTATATGTATTTGGTCTCCAGGGTTAATATGGTCAGGCGAGGGTTAAGTGTGGCCCAGTGTAGTCTGTGCTTGTCTTATGACAGTATATGTATTTGGTCTCAAGGGTTAATATGGTCAGGCGAGGGTTAAGTATGACCCAGTGTAGTCTGTGCTTGTCTTATGGCAGTATATGTATTTGGTCTCCAGGGTTAATATGGTCAGGCGAGGGTTAAGCGTGGCCCAGTGTAGTCTGCTTGTCTTATGGCAGTATATGTATTTGGTCTCAAGGGTTAATATGGTCAGGCGAGGGTTAAGCGTGGCCCAGTGTAGTCTGTGCTTGTCTTATGGCAGTATATGTATTTGGTCTCCAGGGTTAATATGGTCATGCGAGGGTTAAGCGTGGCCCAGTGTAGTCTGTGCTTGTCTTATGGCAGTATATGTATTTGGTCTCAAGGGTTAATATGGTCAGGCGAGGGTTAAGTATGACCCAGTGTAGTCTGTGCTTGTCTTATGGCAGTATATGTATTTGGTCTCCAGGGTTAATATGGTCAGGCGAGGGTTAAGCGTGGCCCAGTGTAGTCTGCTTGTCTTATGGCAGTATATGTATTTGGTCTCCAGGGTTAATATGGTCAGGCGAGGGTTAAGTGTGGCCCAGTGTAGTCTGTGCTTGTCTTATGGCAGTATATGGTATTTGGTCTCCAGGGTTAATATGGTCAGGCGAGGGTTAAGTATGGCCCAGTGTAGTCTGCTTGTTTTATGGCAGTATATGTATTTGGTCTCCAGGGTTAATATGGTCAGGCGAGGGTTAAGTGTGGCCCAGTGTAGTCTGTGCTTGTCTTATGACAGTATATGTATTTAGTCTCCAGGGTTAATATGGTCAGGCGAGGGTTAAGCGTGGCCCAGTGTAGTCTGCTTGTTTTATGGCAGTATATGTATTTGGTCTCCAGGGTTAATATGGTCAGGCGAGGGTTAAGTGTGGCCCAGTGTAGTCTGTGCTTGTCTTATGGCAGTATATGTATTTGGTCTCCAGGGTTAATATGGTCAGGCGAGGGTTAAGTATGGCCCAGTGTAGTCTGTGCTTGTCTTATGACAGTATATGTATTTGGTCTCCAGGGTTAATATGGTCAGGCGAGGGTTAAGTGTGGCCCAGTGTAGTCTGTGCTTGTCTTATGGCAGTATATGGTATTTGGTCTCCAGGGTTAATATGGTCAGGCGAGGGTTAAGTGTGGCCCAGTGTAGTCTGTGCTTGTCTTATGGCAGTATATGTATTTGGTCTCAAGGGTTAATATGGTCAGGCGAGGGTTAAGTGTGGCCCAGTGTAGTCTGTGCTTGTCTTATGGCAGTATATGTATTTGGTCTCCAGGGTTAATATGGTCAGGCGAGGGTTAAGTGTGGCCCAGTGTAGTCTGTGCTTGTCTTATGGCAGTATATGGTATTTGGTCTCCAGGGTTAATATGGTCAGGCGAGGGTTAAGTGTGGCCCAGTGTAGTCTGTGCTTGTCTTATGGCAGTATATGTATTTGGTCTCTAGGGTTAATATGGTCATGCGAGGGTTAAGTGTGGCCCAGTGTAGTCTGTGCTTGTCTTATGGCAGTATATGTATTTGGTCTCCAGGGTTAATATGGTCAGGCGAGGGTTAAGTGTGGCCCAGTGTAGTCTGTGCTTGTCTTATGACAGTATATGTATTTGGTCTCCAGGGTTAATATGGTCAGGCGAGGGTTAAGCGTGGCCCAGTGTAGTCTGCTCGTCTTATGGCAGTATATGTATTTGGTCTCCAGGGTTAATATGGTCAGGCGAGGGTTAAGCGTGGCCCAGTGTAGTCTGCTTGTTTTATGGCAGTATATGTTTTTGGTCTCCAGGGTCAATATGGTCAGCCGAGGGTTAAGCGTGGCCCAGTGTAGTCTGTGCTTGTTCTATGACAGTATATGTATTTCATCTCCATGTCAGTCACTGGTTCTCAAAACTATATGAAATATTAATGAAATATTTTGGACATGTACATAACATCAAAATATCTATGAATTATATAATATGTTAACTATTTTTTTGTACAATGGATTGCAGTGGCTTAGATTGATACAGTAAGAATTTAAATACATCGGAAACATCACATCAAGTGCAGTAACTGTAACTTATGGGGGTTACACTCATTAATACAAGGTACTAGGGTAAATACAAGGGTTAATACAAGGTACTAGGGTTAATACAAGGTACTAGGGTTAATACAAGGTACTAGGGTTAATACAGGGTACTGGGGTTAATACAATGTACTAGGGTTAATACAAGGTACTAGGGCTAATACAAGGTACTAGGATTAAAACAAGGTACTTGGATTAAAACAAGGTACTAGGGCTAATAAAAGGTACTAGGGTTAATAAAAGGTACTAGGGTTAATACAAGGTACTGGGATTAATACAAGGTATTAGGATTAAAACAAGAAACTAGGATTAAACAAGGTACTAAGATTAAAACATGGTTCTAGGATTTAAAAAAGGTACTAGGATTGAATCAAGGTACTAGGTTTAAAACAAATAATTTTCAGAGACCTAATGCCAGTTGCAGTCATTTTAATTGAGATTTTACAGTGTAGTTCTTCATACATTGATTTCCTAATATGAAGAGCTGATTGCACGCTGCTAAGTGGGCAGAATGTTGATAGAGTTAACACCACTTTGGAATATGTTATAAAATGTGAAATGGATCTCCAGGTCTGGCCGTAATCAAACATTTGCTCTCATATCAAGCCAATATGTCCACAGACACGATTCATTATGTAAACCTGACTTAGCAAGACCTCTCACATGTGGTAAATGCTCAATATTAGAAGTCCAAGTTCACTTAAACTTCACATTACTTGTCATGAATTTAATGAGGTTTTTATTTCTCAAGCATTTAAATTTGCAAATGCTGTCACACATTTTGTTTCTCAAGACCTTTTATTAAATCAGTTATCTATGCTATAATTGCACTGTTAAAAAATTTAGTAAATCACTACAAAATTGAAAACAATTGAAAAAATAATTGCACATTTTGTACTGAGACGGGATGCAATAAATTCCTGCTACGGAAAGTGATGTAATTGTAGTAGTGGTAGATATCAAAGGTGAGGAAAGGCCAACAGTGCCATTTATGGGCATTCCAAGGCTAGGAAAGGTCAGTCTTGCCATTTATGGGCATTCCAAGGCTAGGAAAGGTCAACAGTGCCATTTATGGGCATTCCAAGGTTAGGAAAGGTCAGCCTTGCCATTTATGGGCATTCCAAGGCTAGGAAAGGTCAGTATTGCCATTTATGGGCATTCCAAGGCTAGGAAAGGTCAGTCTTGCCATTTATGGGCATTCCAAGGCTAGGAAAGGTCAGTCTTGCCATTTATGGGCATTCCAAGGCTAGGAAAGGTCAGTCTTGCCATTTATGGGCATTCCAAGGCTAGGAAAGGTCAGTATTGCCATTTATGGGCATTCCAAGGCTAGGAAAGGTCAGTCTTGCCATTTATGGGCATTCCAAGGCTAGGAAAGGTCAGTCTTGCCATTTATGGGCATTCCAAGGTTAGGAAAGGTCAGCCTTGCCATTTATGGGCATTCCAAGGTGAGGAAAAGTCAGTATTGCCATTTATGGGCATTCCAAGGTTAGGAAAGGTCAGTCTTGCCATTTATGGGCATTCCAAGGCTAGGAAAGGCCAGTCTTGCCATTTATGGGCATTCCAAGGCTAGGAAAGGTCAGTCTTGCCATTTATGGGCATTCCAAGGTTAGGAAAGGTCAGCCTTGCCATTTATGGGCATTCCAAGGTGAGGAAAAGTCAGCATTGCCATTTATGGGCATTCCAAGGTTAGGAAAGGTCAGTATTGCCATTTATGGGCATTCCAAGGTTAGGAAAGGTCAGTCTTGCCATTTATGGGCATTCCAAGGCTAGGAAAGGTCAGTATTGCCATTTATGGGCATTCCAAGGCTAGGAAAGGTCAGTATTGCCATTTATGGGCATTCCAAGGTGAGGAAAGGTCAGTATTGCCATTTATGGGCATTCCAAGGTTAGGAAAGGTCAGTATTGCCATTTATGGGCACAGTCTTCATGTCATCCCTCAGAAAATGTCAAGAATTACTTATTGCAGGGAGATGGTCCTCATGGCAAGATATCAACCATCTGACATAGATATCAACCATCTGACATAGATATCAACCATCTGACATAGATATCAACCATCTGACATAGAGGTGACATCTAATTACAAGTGAAAATGATTATATGAGTAGAATCATAGCAGGTATCAGTAAGCCAGATCTGATGACTGCGGCATGCTGTGGCTTTGTATCAAGCGGATGGTTTCCTGCTATAAATGAACAAGGCTACAAGTCTGCAGCCATCTAATGACAATCAACATTCACGGCTCAGTGAGTAAATTCACGACTGAGCGATTTAACCGGGAAATGATAGACACTGGGGCATTGTAATGTCCAGTCGACACGAGAGGTCGGGTGGCCTCTAATTGAGACAACAGGCTGGTCCACGCCCCGGCCATATTATATAACAATGGTTTGGATAAGTTATCTTCTCAACCATCAAAGAATAGACACCAGTCTGTTCACCATGGCACTGGCTCTAAAGAGATCTAGAATACAAATTGTTTAAGAGGAGTTATTTGCTTGAGAATATGATCACAAGTGATTTAGGAGGCCTGCTGGAACTGTCCTTTATTATGCTTGGCCGTTTAGCGTATTAAGTGCAAGAATGCGGGTTCATTCGTCCATGTTTGATAGCTTCAATCTGGAAACTTGCGTGTCTGGCGGTGTTCCAGCTTTTAGAAAATAATCTCACCATCTGGCCAAAAGGGACGTAAGATGGTGTCGATGACTAACCGAGAGGGACCTGTTAGTGTTCATTGTCAAGTTACAAAGAGGGAACAAGCAAAGTGACCAATCTCTGTAACTTCCAGATTTAATGAGGACAAATAAAAAAGAAGATAAACATATATATATTCCTTTTTCAGATTAGTCTGAAAAGTTATCAAATATTTTTATGGTCATATGCCCTCTTATTTTGATTTAGTAACTTACTTAAAATCAGATTTGAAATATTTTTTGAAAAAGGGCAATTTTTATACCATTAAGCTATGGAGATCCTTGTAAAAGGCATTGTAAATAATATATGTATCATGTGTGTTTTTTCTTTCCTGAGACATTGCTTTTGCACTGTTTGACCTTTGTAAATAATGCTAGAGAACTACATTCAGAGGATGACAAATGTATAGTAGCAGAAACGCTCCTGACACAGATATTATTGATTTGTGTGTAAATTGTAGTACCCATTGACTGACAAACAACCTGTCACCCCTATGGCAATAATGATACAAGCCCATTGATTTCCATCTAAAACTGACCCAATTGGAAATGACAAATGACAGGCTGCAGTCCCTTGGTGATGGACTGGTCTGCCAGGAAATCCTGGATGCTACCCTCCACCCCTATGAGGACAGTGATAATGGGCTGGCCCTAACATGGCTACCAGTGCTAAGAGCCTGGGTTGTATGTGTACATGTGGATGTCAACATTTCACTGACACTCTCTGGAACTATACACAATATCTGGTAAGATAGCCTGAATGTTTGCTGCTTGTTCCTTGATGTGTTTTATAAGCATCACCTCTCTCTCCATCCTCATCTCTAGCATCTTTCTGTCCAGCCTCCGGACCAGATCAGCCTCTGACAGCAGATGATGTTTTGTATACATAAGCTGTGGATGTGCATGTCAGCTGTTGTTTCCAGCATCCTCTGGTTGGGGTATAGCCACATGGAAGTCAGAATGAAGTGTGTAGTACAGCAGCCACGTGCCGGCCACCCTCCTCAGCCTCCGAAGCAGGGTGCGGTAATTAAGGGGCGTGTCATGCTCACCTTGTATCACCAATGTCATCATGTCATATCACAGCTCAGCAATTACTACAGTTCTAAGTATACAGAATTTATGCCATGCTTTCACAAGTATTTATTTCTATGGTTGATAACGATGTCGTCTGATCCATGATTCATTCTTCCCTGTGATTTTACTTAAGGGATTTGAAGGACCCACTTCCTTATTGCTGCTTAGTGCACAAATCAAAGTATTTTTATTCATCATATTTTTCGATAGAGATACCTGAATTAGAAAAAGGACGAATGGCTACTGTTTTCTATGGAGATGTGTCCACATTAAGGGTTTATTCTGTCACATAACCAATGAAATTTTCTTGGTATAAATTAATGTAAATTAATTAACACATTCTACGAATTGTTCATTGACTCCGGAAGAGATGGATGACAAGTGATGCAGCTGACAATATAGCAAGTTTTTTTTTTACTTGTCAACTTTGCCAGCAATTCATGGAAAATTATAGTGATATAAAATAAATATCAATCATATGGAATAATATTCAGATTGATAGGACTGTCCTCATAGAGCAAATAGTTCGGACAGAAAGATACCAGTTGTTCACTATTGAAATTGATTTACAGAGAATAGAGCCCTTATTATAATTGTTGGAGGATAACATATGACCTCATGACCTTGTGACCTGTCAGCCTAATTTTCTGTTGATGGGGGTGTTAATTAGGAGGTACTGATGGGGTTGGATACTGGGTGGGAGGCCTCATGTAGGGGCAGTTAGTCAGCACTTCCTGTGCCAGCACACTGAGGTCAAAGGGCAAGTCCACATATAGCCGAGGGGCCAGTTCCTAACTCTGTGCATGAGGCTGTTTTAGTGAGATTATTGGTTGTTTTGGTGGATGAGCTAATTATGACTCATAGTCATCTACAAACCCACATCAGGCCTGCGCCAGATATTGAATGAAAATTAATCGCAATAAATCTAATCATTCTTTTATTTTCCTTAGAATTATTGAATTATCATCATAATTATGTCAATGTTATTCTCAATATGCA
Source organism: Amphiduros pacificus (assembly GCA_949316495.1). Lineage (NCBI taxonomy): Eukaryota > Metazoa > Annelida > Polychaeta > Phyllodocida > Hesionidae > Amphiduros > Amphiduros pacificus. Next base: position 44,411,787 of record OX439008.1, on the reverse strand, counting down.
TGTATATGTATAGGGTCTCATTGCAGAGGTTCATTTTATATTATAGATATTGCAGTACGTTTGGGGGAAATATCTGAAAACTCGCACATTCCAGAGAAACTTTCCCAAAATAATATGTATGGACCATCTGGTCACTTTCACAGATTAAAAAGATTAAGGGAAATAGATAAAGGAGCCAATATGGGTGATAATCTAGTTAATCCGGGATTGTCAAGAGATGAGGTGTATGGAAGTGTTGATTATGTCAGGGGATCAATCACCTCACACTCTCATCAATAATCTGTATTGATCCAGGGTTGGTATTCATAATCCCTTTGTATCTCTTTCAGATCATCTTACAATGTGAACTTTTTAATTGTAGGCAATTTTACGGTAACATCCAATTTTAGAGACTTTTTTTTATTGAGAATGAGTGTTGTATACAATATGATTAATATTCACAATGAAATTTAAATTTCATTAAAAGTGTTGTCACTTGCCTGAGAACCCAAGTTATTGATTATTGATTGAGTTAGTGCAAATATTTGATACCACTGCAGTATCTGGGGCTCATCATCTGTGGTCTGGAAACGTGCCTGTGCTGCAGAATTATTCAGTTTATTCACATAATGATGTGTAAATGATATTGAGTTTTCAATTTCACTTTGACAATAACAGGCTGCTACATGTTGTACCCGTCCAGTTCACTACATTTAACTTCACACTATCCAGTACCCACCAATGATATTGATTGCACAAATCCCGACAACAAATGACACAAGAATATTATTTATGCTGCAAGTTTTTGTTACATGGACTGAGACAGGACTGTCTAACAGTGAGGTCACATGACCTTATAATGCTGAGACTGGACTGACAGTCAATGAGGTCACATGACCTTATAAATGCTGAGACTGGACTGACAGTCAGTGAGGTCACATGACCTTATAAATGCTGAGATTGGATCACAATTCAGGAAATATGATACTTTGCTAGAGACACAGACACAAGCATGATTCAAAAGCATGTCAGTAGATATATTTTGAAATCCTCACATGACCATCACAGCTCGGAATATTACTTAAAATGTCCACTTTGCATGATCTAATTATCATCACACATTCGATAAATATGAACATTTCCTTCCAAATTACTAAATCACATTCATTAACTTCAAATAATAGTGAATATTTTACAATTATTGGACATGTTGTGCATTATTCACAAATATAAATTTTCTAGATATGAAGAATATTTTAAAATATTTCATCATCAATTAAATATTTGGCTATCATTTTGGACAACTACTATAAGCATTTATTACTTGTAACCATGATGGGAATATATGAATATGGTGGAATGAGAAAGTAATATGTAATTTTAAATGAAAAAATAGATTGATAGTGATGCAGTATTAGGGATAATATTGGGCAGATTCACATTTAGTAATGTTGTGTTTGTAGGTCGAGACCCGAGACACTGAGATAGATCGTCTGAGCCGGTTGCTGGAAGGAGGACGGCCGTATGATGTTGTAGCTCTGGAGGCTCGTAACAAGGGAAACGAACGGCTCATCTCAAGCCTTAACATCCAGGTCAGAGATAACTACCTACCACAAATCTCCATCTATTATCATCAGAAAGAATCAGGGACAAATTTTCTGTCATTCTGTCTGGCAACTTTGAACTTCTCTGAAACTAATGGTCGGAGTTCTTAGCAATTAGTAGGAAAGATGTATTTTCAGGGGACCAGTTCTATCTATTTCCAGAATTTGGTCCACTTTGTTATCATTTTTTTAAAAAACTAACTGTCAAGGAAACTGTCATTTTGTATAACATTATAAATATTAGCCAATGAGAATCGAGACAAAAAATTGGGGCCAAATTCAATATGTGACATGCATTTTGATTGGGCAAAATTATACTGCTGAAGTTTTCTCTGGGAAATGAATTAAATGATCATTTATGAAAAAAATTCCAAAAAATGTAATTTTATGTTTAATTTTTGAAAGCAGCCTGCTAATAGTTGGTAAATGTGTGTGTAGATTGACTACCTGCAGCAGCGTAACCAGGAGCTGCAGCACCAGCTGGACGATGCCTTATTCAACGCCCGCAAGGCGACCGACACCACCGTGGACACGGAGTGCCGTAACCTCACTCTGGAACAGGAGCTGGAGGACGTGGACCGGATGGCCAAGCAGCTCCAGATGGACCGGGACACGCTGGCAAGGACGGCCGACATGGAGATAGATGAGGCTAGGGTCAGTACTCAGCACTCAGCACTCAGCACTCACCACACAGTACTCACCACTCACCACACAGCACTCACCACACAGTACTCACCACTCACCACACAGTACTCACCACTCAGCTCTCAGCACTCACCACACAGCACTCACCACACAACACTCACCACTCACCACACAGCACTCACCACACAGTACTCACCACTCACCACACAGCACTCACCACACAGTACTCACCACACAGCACTCACCACTCAGCTCTCAGCACTCACCACACAGCACTCACCACACAACACTCACCACACAGCACTCACCACACATACATTGACTGTGAAAATACAGAAGAACTGTGAATGCATTTTTTAAAAATTAATTAAGCAGCAAGGAAGGTTTTTTACCCTCAGCCCCTGATGTAATCAGGCTGAGGGTATTGCAGTACTCCTGGCGTGGGTATGTATGTATGTATGTATGTATGTCTGTATGTATGTCTGTAGCGAACATCCTTGTCATCGCGATAACTCGAGAACAAATGATGGCAGCTTCATGAAACTTGACACACATATGCATCTGGTGAAAACCTCGGACGAGTTTGATGGATGACGACCTTGACCTATTTTTCAAGGTCACAGGGACAATTATGTGAAATCCCAAGAATCACAATAACTCAAGAACGAATGATGGCAGCTTTATGAGATTTGACACAGATAAGCATCTGGTGAAGCCCTCAGAATTTTTCCTATGAAACATGACCTTCACCTACTTTTCAAGGTCACAGGGACAATTATGTGAAATCATCTTGTCATCGCGATAACTCGAGAACAAATGATGGCAGCTTCGTGAAACTTGACACATATAAGCATCTGGTGAAAACCTCGGACGAGTTTGATGGACAGTGACCTTGACCTATTTTCCAAGGTCACAGGGACAATTATGTGAAATCCCAAGAATCACAATAACTCAAGAACGAATGATGGCAGCTTTATGAGATTTGACACACATAAGCATCTGGTGAAGCCCTCAGAATTTTTCCTATGAAACATGACCTTCACCTACTTTTCAAGGTCACAGGGACAATTATGTGAAATCATCCTTGTCATCGCGATCATACGAGAACAAATGATGGTAGCTTCATGAAACTTGACACACAAAAGCATCTGGTGAAAACCTCGGATGAGTTTGATGGACGGCGACCTTGACCTATTTTTCAAGGTCACGGACAATTATGTGAAATCCCAAGAATCGCAATGACTCAAGAACGAATGATGGCAGCTTTATGAGATTTGACACACACAAGCATCTGGTGAAGACCTCAGACTTCTCTTGATGGAACATGACCTTCACCTACTTTTCAAGGTCACAGGGACAATTATGTGAAATCATCCTTGTCATCGTGATAACTCAAGAACAAATGATTTCAGCTTCGTGAAACTTGACACATATAAGCATCTGGTGAAAACCTCGGACGAGTTTGATGGACAGTGACCTTGACCTATTTTCCAAGGTCACAGGGACAATTATGTGAAATCCCAAGAATCACAATAACTCAAGAACGAATGATGGCAGCTTTATGAGATTTGACACACATAAGCATCTGGTGAAGCCCTCAGAATTTTTCCTATGAAACATGACCTTCACCTACTTTTCAAGGTCACAGGGACAATTATGTGAAATCATCTTGTCATCGCGATAACTCGAGAACAAATGATGGCAGCTTCGTGAAACTTGACACATATAAGCATCTGGTGAAAACCTCGGACGAGTTTGATGGACAGTGACCTTGACCTATTTTCCAAGGTCACAGGGACAATTATGTGAAATCCCAAGAATCACAATAACTCAAGACCGAATGATGGCAGCTTTATGAGATTTGACACACATAAGCATCTGGTGAAGCCCTCAGAATTTTTCCTATGAAACATGACCTTCACCTACTTTTCAAGGTCACAGGGACAATTATGTGAAATCATCCTTGTCATCGCGATGATACGAGAACAAATGATGGTAGCTTCATGAAACTTGACACACAAAAGCATCTGGTGAAAACCTCGGATGAGTTTGATGGACGGCGACCTTGACCTATTTTTCAAGGTCACGGACAATTATGTGAAATCCCAAGAATCGCAATAACTCAAGAACGAATGATGGCAGCTTTATGAGATTTGACACACACAAGCATCTGGTGAAGACCTCAGACTTCTCTTGATGGAACATGACCTTCACCTACTTTTCAAGGTCACAGGGACAATTATGTGAAATCATCCTTGTCATCGTGATAACTCAAGAACAAATGATTTCAGCTTCATGAAACTTGACACACAAAAGCATCTGGTGAAAACCTCGGACTAGTTTGATGGACGGCGACCTTGACCTATTTTTCAAGGTCACGGACAATTATGTGAAATCCCAAGAATCGCAATAACTCAAGAACGAATGATGGCAGCTTTATGAGATTTGACACACACAAGCATCTGGTGAAGACCTCAGACTTCTCTTGATGGAACATGACCTTCACCTACTTTTCAAGGTCACAGGGACAATTATGTGAAATCATCCTTGTCATCGTGATAACTCAAGAACAAATGATTTCAGCTTCATGAAACTTTACACACATAAGCATCTGTTGAAAACCTCGGACTAGTTTGGTGGACAGTGACCTTGACCTATTTTTCAAGGTCACAGGGACAATTATGTGAAATCCCAAGAATCGCAATAACTCAAGAACGAATCATGGCAGCTTTATGAGATTTGACACACACAAGCATCTGGTGAAGACCTCAAGACTTCTCATGATGGAACATGACCTTCACCTACTTTTCAAGGTCACAGGGACAATTATGTGAAATCATCCTTGTCATCGCGATAACTCGAGAACAAATGATGGCAGCTTCATGAAACTTGACACACATAAGCATCTGATGAAAACCTCAGACATTTTTGTATGGAACATGACCTTCACCTACTTTTCAAGGTCACAGGTACAATTATGTGAAATCCCTATCATTGCTATAACTCGAGAACGAATGATGGCAGCCTTATGAGATTTGACACACATAAGCATCTGGTGAAGACCTCAGACTTCTGTTGATGGAACATGACCTTTACTTACTTTTCAAGGTCACAGGGACAATCATGTCAAATCCACGTCATTGCAATAACTTAAGAACAAATAATGGCAGCTTCATGAAAATTGACACACATAAGCATCTGGGAAGCCTTCAGATGAGTTTGATGGACGGTGACCTTAACCTGCTTTTCAAGGTCACCGGCCCATCTCAATAATTCTAGAGTAAATGATGACAGTTTCATGATACTTGACACACCTAAGCTATCAAAGGAAGTAGATTTGTGGGTTTTTTTAACCCCTGCATCAATTTGCCTTGGTGCAGTGACGTTTTGTTCACAAATATTGTGTGGAGCGAATGTTGTGCAATGAGTTACCAGGGCTGAGGGTTGATGCATCTCTGATGCCTATGTTTTAATTCTTCAAAGCATCACTGAAAGCCAATTATCGTAGCACATTATGTTGTGTTTCAGTGTATTTCCATTTTGTTGATTAGATATTGACACATAATATTTGGTGATTGAGTTTAGATTGTTCTATTTACAGATTGAGCTGACCAAGTCCAGACGGGAACTGGAGACAATGGACATAGAGCTGGCACAGTACAAAGCGGTAAGCACAAAAATACAATATAAAAAGATTACTCACGTTCATGAAAAAAGGTTGATCACTGAGCTCCTAAATGTTTCCATGAGGATATAACAACCTGAGCTCCTATCCACCACCCCAGCCCTAATAGAAGTTTTTTATGGAAATTTCATGATCTTTTAAACATATAGTTATAACAACCTATGTGTATAGATGCTGAGAGTTGATGTTTTCTGGTTTATTATCATAACAGGAGCGTGAACAGTTGGAGGCCGAGATGTCCAATCTCAAGGCCCAACTGCTGACGGAGAAGTCAGACCGTCAACGTCTGGAAGACCTGATGGACAAAGTACAGGAGGACAAACGCAGGCTCGGACAACGGGTCAATAAACTCACTGCTAATGGTATAAACTACATTTCTTTCTCTGTGACTCAAATTTATATAGCATTAGTCAAAGTAGTCTGGCTTTATTCAGGTATATTTAGTCAGGCATTGATTTTACATTGCAGATCTTCTCTGAAAAACTATCAGTACCGGTAGTTAATGATTAAATTTGTGGAGTTTGTTTAATAATTATGGTCTTAAGTGATTAATTTGCCCGTTGCTCTATGATAAATTATTGATATAGAAAATATCTGTTCAAAATACCTCTATAAACAAGTCATTTCATGATTTGATTTTCCTGATATTTCTATTGTGTGCACAAAATGAAATGTCTTTTTATTGGTACATCATTTGATTGACTTTCAGAGCGGGATATGGTGCTAGAAATAGATCGCTTGAAGCACAAAAATGGATTTGTAAAGAAGCGTGGCAAATCTCCTGATCGGGTGCAGATGTTTATCAAAGGAGTAGAGGAGGAGCGAGATTACTGGAAGGGAGAGGTCGAGGTGCTACAAAAACTACTCAGGTCAAAATCAAGATCAAATAGTCCAATTAGGTCAAGGTCAAAGTCACCTTCAAGGTCACTTACCTCTACCCCATCCAGAGGTCGCTCACGAACTTCCAGTCCCACACGAACTCCCAGTAAACTGGACAAATCAAATAACAAGGTATTGTCAAATATCGGAAATTCAAATTCAAGGATACAACAAATAAATCTTAGATTTTCAAAGTTGGGATGGTCTTTCTAGCATTCCCCCAAAACCGAGTATGCATTGATTTTGATGCCATTCTGTCTATACTTTCAGTCTGACACTCACTACGAGGCCATCGTGCACGTGCTGGAGGACGAGAGGGACCACTATAAGAGGGAATGTGAGATCCTGCGTGCCCTCAAGCACCGCTCGGCCAGCCCCACCAGGGCCTCACTCAGGGAAAAGGTAACTCACTGACCACTGTCCATCGGGGGGGGACTGACCACTGTCCACCAGGGGGACTGACCACTATAAGAGGGAATGTGAGATCCTGCGAGCCCTCAAGCACCGCTCAACCAGCCCCACCAGGGCCTCACTCAGGGAAAAGGTAACTCACTGACCACTGTCCACTGGGGGGGGACTGACCACTGTCCACTGGGAGGGACTGACCACTATAAGAGCGAATGTGAGATCCTGCGTGCCCTCAAGCACCGCTCAAGCAGCCCCACCAGGGCCTCACTCAGGGAAAAGGTAACTCACTGACCACTGTCCACTGGGGGGGGACTGACCACTGTCCACTGGGAGGGACTGACCACTATAAGAGCGAATGTGAGATCCTGCGTGCCCTCAAGCACCGCTCAAGCAGCCCCACCAGGGCCTCACTCAGGGAAAAGGTAACGCACTGACCACTGTCCACCGGGGGGACTGACCACTGTCCACCGGGGGGACTGACCACTGTCCACTGGGGGAGACTGACCACTGTCCATCGGGGGGACTGACCCCTATAAGAGGGAATGTGAGATCCTGCGTGCCCTCAAGCACCGCTCGGCCAGCCCCACCAGGGCCTCACTCAGGGAAAAGGTAACCCTCTAACCACTGTCCACCAGGAGGGACTGACCACTGTCCACCGGGGGGACTGACCACTATAAGAGAGACTGACCACTGTGCACTGGGGAGGACTGACCACTGTCCACCATGGGAACTGACCACTGTCCATCAGGGAAACTGACCACAGTCCATCAGGGACCATCAAAGGAACTGACCACTGTCCAACAGGGAACCTAACCAATGCAATTTTCAGATCAAACTCGACCAAACTCGACCTATATGCTCTGATGTAACTATGGAATGTGATAGAAAAGCCTTTTATTTGAAGTCAAGCTCCATCACCATCATAAAAACTTTTGGAAAGAAAAAAACTTCCATTAGGGTGTAACTTATTAGGGTGTTAAATGTTTTGTATGTTTTGTTTTCAGTTGTCAGGCTCTGATGACAGTGAACTGCTACGAGTCCAGAGAGAGAGGGATGAACTGCAGTCTCTGCTCGACAAGTTTGAGAGACACATGGCCGAGGTAAAACTAGAGTACCATTGCATATATACATGTAATAATATAGACTATCCTATAACAAATTGCATATATAGTGATCAGAGACAACGTGAGCTGGTGAGTATATGTCCGAGATTTCTGTATACTGTGCATGTCATCCTGTGATGCATTTGATTCGTGCTCTCGCGTAGCAAGTTCTTAAGATCATGGTGGCACTCCGAATCAAGCATATTTCCTTCTTTCAGTAATTCGCAAATCTGCTCAGAAACAACGATCGCCTACGTCACATTAGATTTTCATAATCAAACACATCTTTAGCAGATGACATTTTGCAAGATTTACGGCCAGGCCATTTGATGGAGAAATATAAATATCATTTTCAAAAAGGAAATTGCATACAAATTCTTTTTTAAAAAGACTTTCTTTTTAATGGATTTGTGCACTTTTGTGCAGTTCCTGTGTGTTATGTCCATTGAGGCAAGACATTTAGGCAAGACAAAAATTTGTGGAAATAAAGTGTTAATGTGTGAAGTGTGGTATGTTTGTCTTGTGTTGATGCATAAGTCAGGGTTAAGGGATATAAACAAATTTGCTGTGTTTTCTTGAGAATTGATGATCTATTATGAATGTTAATTTTTATCTCTCTGACCACAGATCCAGGCCAACGTCAAAGTCTTGACATCTGAGAGAGACAAGCTGAGCTCCATGTATGAAGAGGTAATAACATCTATTAATGTGTGTAATGTTTGCTCTATGTCTGAGCTCCATGTATGAAGAGGTAATAACATCTATTACTGTGTGTAATGTTTGCTCTATGTCTGAGTCCAAGAAAAAACAGCTTGGAGTAAACAGGAAATAACAAAAGATATTTATCAACCCAGATGACAAAATTAACCTCATGAACAATGTTAGGATAATCATTTGCTACAGAATGCTGGTCTGGTGTTTACGTTGCTCTGACCAGAAGCAACACATATTTTGTGAAAGTGACTGAGGGTATGACACTGAAATCAAAGAAAACAGTGTATTGTAGGCACAACATTCACTTTCTGTAATATGGAGGCAGAATAATGGATGAAGAAGGTTCATAGTTGATTTTGGTATATATTATATATATATAATGGATGAAGAAGGTTCATAGTTGATTTTGGTATATATTATATATATATATATATATATAATGGATGAAGAAGGATCATAGTTGATTTTGGTATATATTATATATATATATATAATGGATGAAGAAGGATCATAGTTGATTTCAGTATATATTATATATATTCCCCAGAACAAGACGGAGCTGGATCGAGTGCGACGGGAGGTGGTCAGATCGCCTAAGTCAGCCAAGACCTCCCTGGCGGCCCAGGCGGTGCTCAGAAGGGTGGAGAATGAAAGAAACGACGCTATCGCTGAACTGCGACGAATGGGAACCGAGCGAGATAGCCTCAGGGAACGCCTCAAAGTAGATATTCTATTTTATCATTATTTAAAAGTGAAAACTTGTCCTATAATCCTCTCTCTATCTTCACTAGAAATGTAATGTCCCATCAGTAATGACTATATCTTCAAATGTAATGTCAACTGATAACAATAATGATTATAACTTCAAATGTAATGACCCACTGTTAACAGTAATGATCATATCTTTAATAGTCTTATGTGATTAAACCTTATTTGTTTAATGCTTTACTTGTGTGAAATGTGCCCTATAATATTACGTGTTTAGATTGCCACAGAAGGCCAGCTGTCTGACCGGGCCAGGTTCGAACAGAGGTCAGAAGACACCGAGATCCGACTGTCAGTGGTAAGGCAAAACAGAGACAAGAAAGATTCCTTAAAATAAAAAGATACTTTAATATTATAAATGATGATATTTATCCACTCATATAGTAGACTTTTCATAAAAAGTATCAAATTTATTTTCTACAACAAAATGACTGAAATCAATCTGATTCCAATTTTCCACTAAATCTGAACTGTCATGTAATTACAGACTGATTAATATGTTAAACAAGTCGAGTGTGCCAAAACTAGGATGTCCAATATCATATACTGTGCCATCAATAGCTCACTTTTTCATAAATGAGTTGTTCAGAAAGATCTAGAGAGCAGAGTATACAAGAAGTTCCCATATCAGAGTTGAGCATTTCTACAGTGTGGACATTGGGTTGTGATGTATTTTCAGGCAGAGAAGGAGCTGGCGGAGAGTGATGCCAAGGCGGCGTCCCTGCAGCGCCTCGTGGACGGCTTAGAGGACCGCGTGCGCGAGCAGGCACTGCAGCTGAGCGAGACGAAGGAGGAGGCCGCTCAGCACAAGTCCACTGCCACCCAGATGAGGTCAGTGCTACCAGATCTTACCAGTTAGAACCGGTTGGAACTGGAAATGTCCAGTCCTCATCACTCACTGTCCTGATGATAATACTATCACTGCCATACACACATCTGACTCCCCACCCAATCTCAGCAGTCTCGACAATGTCTGGAGACAAGGGCAATTATTTCAACCAATCAGAGAGTAGCTAACAAACAGACTGCATCGTAGGAAACTAAAAAGAGACTGCATCATATAATGATCTGATTTGTGGTTTATGTTGGGAAATGAAATATATTATGACAAATATTTTTAAAAGTTATGTATTTTTATTATGTTTTTAACAATAATGAAAAAAAATATCTTAGATTTCCAAATGTGGTCTCATTTGCCACATTAAAGATAGATACATGCTATTGGGTAAATGTGGTGTGTTTGGTGTCAGGTTGCTGGCCGAGCAGGCGGAACGTTCCCTGCAGGACCAGCAATACAAGATGAGTCGCAAGGAGGGCGACCTCCGCAGCACAGAGCAGGAGATGCTAACGCTAGAAGAGAAGCTAGCCGAGGGAGGTCACCTCCGACAGATGGACCGCCAAGAAATCATCACCCTCAAATCCACCATCAGCTCGCTGGACCGCGAGAAGGACGACCTCCAAGCAAATGTCGACGAAAAGGCAGAAAAACTCAACCAGCTGGAGGACGAAATCATCATCAAGGTAAACAAACGAGATTGTGCCTTAAGGGCTATGCTGTTTTCTTATTTGAAAAAAAATATTTTAATGATTATTTTATGTCATATATCATTAACTCACCCCCGAAAAAATTGATTTTACAAATATATGGTGATATAAGTTTTTGGATGGTTGTGTCATTGTAAAATTGATATTCAGAGGAAATCTTTATAAAAATTGGAAAGAAATGTTAAAATTTTATGTTCAATATGTGATTTGATATAATCTCTGTCCTGCAGAACAAGATGATCAGTGAACTGCAGGCGACGTTGAGGGAGCTGGAGGTGGCTGTCGAGTGAGTGGCATAGCATTAACTATCTCTCGCAAACTGACACATAAAAAAGAATAATTGAAAAATTACCAGAGAAAAAACATTCTTTTCCCTGAGGCTGATTATAAAATCTCAGTTTCAAAAATGATTTGGGTAAAATTGACAAAATGCTTAAGATCGAAGGAAAATTTTGTTATGATAAACTATGGGACCTCTTCCAGCCGAGGAACGGACGGTCTCGCAGCAAAAGATCGTGAAGTAATAAGTCTGAGACGACAACTAGATGGCACCAGTGGAGAACTAACTGATACCAGTCGTGGCCGTGAGGTGGCACTGCGTGAGAACCGCAGACTGCAGGATGACCTCGCCACCATGACTCGCGAGAACCAGGTACAAATAGATCACTTATATTGAGAGAAAACTACCCCTCCTCCAAAATAAATGAATAACGTAAAACAAGTGCAGTAATTAATTGAAAAATAAGGGTTTGAATAAACTCATATTTGTACATACGGTACATTGAATAGAGATAAAAATATTTAAAATTCTTTTTTTAGAATCTGAACATGGAATTGACAGATGCGTTATCAGATAAGGAACAGCTCAAAGAGCAGGTGCAGGATTACATCATGGAGGTGAAGAGGATAGAGGAACTCCTCTCTGCCAAGGTAACCCTCCGCAGTGACAG